>CM038001.1:11388230-11935051 GCA_021234005.1 Nephelium lappaceum | reverse complement strand
TTTTTTATTTCATTAAATTTTTTAATTTTTTGATGCCACACTTGGCATGTTCTGAGTGGTCCAACTGAAATTAACTTTTAGGTTCAACCCTCAATGACCTTTTACCCCTCACGGAACCGTTACTTTATTGACCGATTTACTATTCTAATTGACGGTTTGGCTCTTTTAGCTAATATTTTCAAAACTAGAGGTGGTTTGATATTATTTTCAATTCCATGTCGTAAATTAATAATAACCCCTTATAAAATTGTTTGAAATGTTATCTATATAGTAAACTGACTAGTTTAAGATAGTAGTATTAACCATTATCTAATGAGTTTTACTTGAAATCGCAGCCGGTTAAAAGTTTGATTGGAGTTGGAGGTGATGAGGCAAGGCAAGGATTTGGTACATACAAATCTTAACTTAGCAGAGAGGTTTGCATATTGCTTTGAAGCGCTGTCTTAACTAGAGAATCTGGGTACAGTACAGATGAGGAAAGGTTGGTGTTGATCTCTTTTAGACTTTCAACTTACAAGAGGCTTATCACGAATATTACAATAGTACATTGCAGTCTGCAGATGGCCTTTTGTTGCTTTGGATTAAAGTTTCCCTCTTTTCAGATCATCACCTCACTGAAGTGTTATTGAAAAGGTCATATTATTTTGTTTTTAATTCAACTTTACGTGATTGATCCACAAGACCACAAATTATATATTATATATTATTTATTTTGAAGTTGATAGAATTCCACAGATGTGGATGTTAAGAAATCCAGAATTGGCTCGTTTTCTTATCACAAAAGATGAATTGTGCTTACAACAGTGTACATAAAACCCTTAGCAGCAAGAGCATGAAATAAATTCCATGAAATCTGCAAAATGATTTTTAAAATCCCAAATATAAATTTATACATGTACATTTGCCTAGAAATGAGGCAAGAAGTAGGTAGATATGTTGGTAGTTTAAATTTTGGGATATGGAATATGGTAACTTCATTAGGAGATTTTCTTCTTTTGAATTGCATGAAAGCTGCCTTCTCACTAGAGAAAGCTTAATTTTTTTTTTGTTTCGAAACAAGAAAGCTTAACTTATTATGTACCAACCTTGAAGGTTTGAAACTTTGTTGCAGGAATCTAAGGATATTGCCAGAGATCTAGATGTGGTTTTCCAAATTCCATTGCTTGACATGAAAGTTAATGCTTTCTTTTAAAGAAAGCCTTTAATTTATCCCTTCATCATTCTCCTCATATATGATCAATCAATGGGTGAGTTTTGCATTCTACTACAAGACATCCATATTTTCATTAGTCAATGGATAATGAAGAGAGAAAACAGGCATCCAGGAGGCTGCCTTTCACCCAAAACAATCAAGTAAGCTCTGATTTCACTATGGCAATGGCATTGCAAGAACAAGAGAGGGCGTTCACAATGCTAACCACTATCGAAAGTGAGACTGACGATGATGATGACGGTGCAAGTATGAAGTTTCCATGAAACCTTCAATAACGGTTATGATTATTTCCAAAGCCATGATTTTGAAGGTGAATTAGACTTTCTTGAGGAACAAGATAGCTACACTGAGGATGAGATGGATGAAGATGATATCGATGTAGAAGATGATATCGATGTAGATGAATTAACCTACGAAGAACTGATTGCACTCGGAGAATTCATCGGAGAAGAGAAACGAGGACTATCATTAAACGAAATTTCGAGATGCCTGCATCCATGCAAATCTACTTCTGTTGGGACTAAATCAGGTATAGACCGGTGTGTGGTTTGTCAAGTTGAGTATGAAGAAGGGGAATCAATGGTTGCTCTTCCTTGTGAGCATCCTTATCACGCAGAGTGCATAAGCAAGTGGCTCCAAGTTAAGAAGATTTGCCCCATTTGCAGCACTGAAGTTTCACCACCCTAGATGCCAGCTAACTAGTACATTTTAATTGTTGATTATGAACGTTTTTATTTGGCTATGCACTGTACAATCATTCAATTATTAGACTGTACATCACATTTAATTGGGAAAATAAATGATAATGAAAGAATTCTTAAAGGTTTAGGATGGTTACAACTTGTTGTCCAGTTTATCTCAGATTTATCACCAACAAACCCATTTATCTAGCAAAGCTTGAAATTCTCCAACTTCTCTTAATTTTTGACTGAAAGATAATTCATTAAAACAGGCAAACGACCCAGAAAAAACACACTCTCGCTTGATCAAAAGATGAGCTGCAGAGATGCGAATGCCAATGAATGTCTCCAACTTGACAATGGTAATAAAATGCCTGATTGTTTATTTGACTAGTTTGTTCAGGCTTGTAATTTTGAAGATTGGTGGAGAAAATCCTCTAATAAAATTTTCACTATTTTCCTTTTAATTATTTTCTTAATTTGGTTAGTCATTTCCGTTCTTATTATTTCTCTTATATCTCTATATAAATCTTTCCATATGAGGTCGACCTTTAGAAATCGAGAATTTAAATTATGCCTTCCTTCTCAAACTTGAATTAAGTATAACATTTTTAAAAGCTATAAAAACCAGATTATGTTTATGTAAACAAATCGTGATGTCTAGGGCATAGCAAACAAGCAGGCTTTGCCTGTAATTCAATTGTAAGGTTGTAACTCTCTTAAATAATAATAATAATAATAATAATAATAAATATAAAAAAAAAAACAAAGAAGAAAAAAGGAAAGAGTTGTAACCCTAACCAAAAGCAGTAATTGCTTTTCAACTTAGCTTCCATTGCAAGTAAGGGACGATCTAAACTCCCACTAAAATTAAAGTTATCCTTTTAACCATGTTTTGCGGATGGCATGAACTTTACAAAAAGTCTGCGCCGCCTTTGGAATATCAACGGCCCGGCCCTGCTTTATTCAATTTCAATTTTCAACCTCGCACTTCCATTAAAAAATAACAGAGTCATGGAAGTGGAAATTAGATCATGTCTTGTCTTAGATCATCCAATACTATCTTTAACAACTATTTTTGACTTTATATAAGATTTAAGACTAGAGATGATAACGGGAAGGTTCAGAATCGGACCAGCCCATTTTAAACCCGACTCACTAGCTTCGCGGGGTACTCAAACAGATCCGTGATCCTAACAAATCGCCACTTTTGATCCCAACCCAAACTCATTCAGGGTGGTCTACCCCAAATCTAATCGTTTTAATTCAATTCAATTTTTAATAAATCACAAAATTTATATTAAAAATAAAATATAAACAATAAATAAACATTAAAACTTAAAATAACTTAATCTTTACTTCAATATAACATCATGTCTAAATAATTTAATATAAAGTTCATGGAAAATATAATTTCAATAAGTAAATAACTAAATAATTACTATCACATAACAAACATTCCACTACAAACACCAAAAATAATAATTCGTACATAATAAAGTTCATAAGGACCATAACAAAATAATCATGCATAAATAAACTATAATAATAATATAATGTAAAGCAAAAAGATAATAAACCGATACCAGATCAATATAAAAAATGTTTGATCCAAATTCGACTATAAATAAACAGACTCGATAAAATTGATCCAAACTAATCCAAAAGTCGACTACAATGCCCCAAAACCTCTCTCAAATGAATGGAGCGGTGTTGGATCGAATCCAATATTTCTGTGACCCCAAATAAGAACAAGCCCCAACAACATGCAAGTGGAAATAAGAAATACAAATCCTTTAAATTATGGCATTGCGGTGGTGTAGACTTGTCACAAAACGACAAAAATAAAATAATAAATAAAAGACAAGAAAATAAAGATATTTTCCAAATTAGACGGTTAATAGCGCTTCCATAGGACATGTAGGACCGTGCAACATTACCCTTTGTGGTTTTTTTCTACTATGTCAGTAAGGTATAATAATTTAATACAAAACTGACCGCAATTGTGTAAAATTATTTAAAAGATGTATTTCAAAATATATTTTTTTTTCAAATGATTTCCTGGGAATTTCATATTTGTTTTACGTGTTATTTTTTCACATATTATATAAATTTTGATGAAATGTTGACGAACCAAAAGCTCCCCATCAATATCGTAGAGTGGGGGAGGCCATTTGAAAGTCCATTGACAAATGGTTTACTTGAGTTTTGGGTCTAAAACAGTGAGACACCAATGTCTTAATCATCATTAAGACCATTTTCTTCACTTCACTTCACAAATAATAAAATTATAGGAAACTACCTCGTACCTCTCTCTCATCATAATAAAGGGGTCTTCTTTTTTCAAGAATATAAATATTTAGAATCTAAAATTTAAATTTTAAAATTTATATCTATTCTTCAAACTTATAAGACAAATTTTTATATCTTAAAGAGAAAATTAATAATTTTGTATATTTTAATTTTAAATAACGTATGTTAACAACACAATTCGTAATTTAATAACGTTATTGGTCTCCATATAAGGGTTAGTAATGAATGGCTGTTAAGAGAAAGGAACATGGAGATCAATCGGCGGCTAACAACCTTTCCCACGAGGTTTCGTTTAGTCAAGATTTTGAAAAATAAAAATAATCAACAAATAAGCGAAAAGTATATTGACATATGTTCATTTAACGTGGACAAGATTTTGGATGAAAAGACAAATAGAAGTCACGCCACCGCACTCGGCGCTAGCTAGCCATCCTTTATACACAAAGTTAAAATAAGTGATGATATGATGTTTTTAAGCCACATTAATCTTCTCAGAACCCATTAACAATGGAAATTATTTGTTTTAAATTTATTTATTGATATCATATCAAAGAATTATTAGACCAGTTAAAATAAGATTCTAAAACACAGTTCAAATCTTTACTCATAGAATTGAAAAAGATGACCCACATAACGTTAGAAAATTAACCACATATCAAGTGGGAGGATATGAATATCAATATGCTACATGTATCTAAGGCATTAATTAACACTACCTTAATTATTTTTTACCTCATTCACTGTGTTAATAGACTAATTATAAAGTTGAAAAAAACATGTTCCCAACAAAAAATGTCAGTCTCAGTCAGCAAAGTCTTGTCAATGTAGGGTTTTAAGGTCCTCACCGTTTAAGGTTGCCCAGGTTCAGTGGATCTCACCAATGGCGGATCCACATTCACATTCAGACGGGGACCATCCACCCACTATGCTTTTGGAAAATAATCATATTTTTGACTAATCTCGTATTATTATTTTATGCATTTCAATTTACAATGTAAAGTCTTTATTTATCACAATTTTTCGAAAGTTGAATAATAATCAAGATTTTTCTTCTAAATGTGAAATGATTACTCATAATTTTATTACATTAAGATAATACAATGAAATTGCAATGAAAAAGGAATGAAAAAAAGTTACTTAAACAAGATTATGCATGTCAATTATATGAACCAGTTCAAATATATATTAGATTCTTTCATTGTTATGTCAGAAATTTTGAGTTCGTATCTCATGGAGACTTTAGGTGGTTTGATTTATGTAAGTTGTTTTAAGTGTGTATACATGCTGTTACTAATACTAGATTATTATATAATTTGTATCTTAATTTGATCTCAATTTCTGATGTATCAATTGATAAATTGATACATTTGTTAAATAAAATAAAAAATTATTAATGAGTCATGAGTGAGGATCAAAGTTTAAATCAAAGGTGAAATATATAACATCACTCATATATGATATAAACTATGAAATCGAATAAAAGTTGACAAAACCAGTCACAGTTATCAAGATTTTTACATATTATAGGCTTTACATCAAGCAAGATCAATAATAAATATAGTTAATTACCACAAATATTTTGTTAATATCATATACTTCTTTTTATCGAAAGTTAATATCATATTGCATTTATCACATTTATAAAAGAAATTTAAGGATTTCACTTCCAACAAATTTTTATAAAACCTTGTTTTATTATTTTTTTTTCCTAACTATTATAAATTTGAGAGTTAGAGAATAAGATAGAACTTGAACCCCAATTCGATTGATGTAGTATGAAAATCTTACCACTACATCAAACACTAGTTATATGGTTCAATATATCTATTCTGTGAACGAATTATTATAAGTTCGAGAGTTAAATTAAAATAATAAGACTTGAATCACGATTTGATTGATGTAGTATGAAACACTTACCATTATGTCTAACAATAATTGTGCAACCCGGGTATCGACTTCCATTAAACATTATTTGTGTGGCTCAAATATCTATTCTCGTAAACAAACTAATACAAATTTAAGAGTTTGAGAAGACAGAATAACTTGAACCACAATTTGATTGATGTATGTGAAAAACTTATCATTATATCAAACACTATTTACACTCATAAACATGAGGTAACTAATCTCATAACAAGGGAAGAAAACTAACCACGTAAATTGTAATATATATATTTTGTAGGAATTTGAACCTCCTAACCTTTTAGAGGATAGGAATGTATATAATTAAATGTACTAAAAAGTTGTATAAGCATAATCATATTGAAAGTTTATATAAACATTATCAAGAGTTAATATTTTTGTTTAAGTAAATGGGTAGTATCTAGTTACAATAGATGTCTTAGGTTAAATTTAAGTTTTGGAGGGTTCAATTTATATTTAAAATAATATTATAGTTTCAAAAAAAAATTTTAATTTTTTGTTCAAATGATGCGATAAGATAATTTCTAACAACCTTATTAATTATAAAATATTAATGATGTAGTAGTTACAAATAAGTTTATCACATTATTTGGACAATAAATTTAGATAAAAGTTTGAATAATGTAACATTACTCTTATATTTATTGTAATTAAAAAATTTTGAAAATGATAGTTATTTATTGCACATATATGTTAGGTTTCCCATTGGATGCAAAATTTTCATTTGATGCAAAATTTTCAGACTTTTCACGCTGTGCTGGTCAATCTTTGCACATTTATTTCCTTGCTTTCAATTAATTAGTTTTTATAGCATGCCTGGCCTAAATTATACAACTCTTATTTAAGTTAAATAGAAGAAAAAAATTATTTTAAGAGATAAAATACAATTAATGAATTTAATTAGTTCGTTCTAATTTTTTAAAGTTAGGAGATACTGATGATAGAATCATTTATGAAAGTAATTCTACCATCAGTGTCTCATAACCTTTTAAAGTTAGAACGAACTAATTAAATTCGTTTATTTCATTTAAATTAAATAGGAGAACAAATGAATTTGATGAATTTGATTATTTATCCTAACTTTTTAAAATTAGGAGGCATTAATAGTATAATCACTCGTATATATATATATTGAAAAATTATTTAAGAATTATAGGTAATGAAAATGACTGCCCAACTGAAAATGAAAGAATTAAAATTCCAATCAGCCATCAAAATCAGATTACTGACCTCAACCGTCTAAAGAAATACATTTTTAGTTGGACTATTTAAATCCAAAATCAACTATTTCCTAGGAAACTCAAAAACTAGCTGGAAATTAAGATAATTATGAAATATTATAGAATATGACAGTTATATATTAATATGGTTTAAAATACTCTAAATTTGCTTTTTGCTTTTTCTTTTTGAAAAAATAGATATAAAACAAGTTAAAAGACTATTCGATCTACCCGGATCAAGTACGACTTAAATAGTTTGAAGTAATGTTTCATGAACCGTAAATAACTACTCTTACATTAATACATATATATATATATATATACTTTCAAAAATATATATATATTATATACATTCAATGAAAATTGATCTCAAATTTTTTGATGGATTGAAAGGTACAGAATAAAATAATTAAGAGGTGATATATCTATTTATGTTTAATTAATGAATGATATATATATATTTTATGGGAGAAAGATATTAAATTTAAAGAAAACTACTCATATTTTATATTTTAAGATAATGATGAAATTTGAATATTTAACATTTTAGAATGAAAGAATATGTTTAACCACTCATATTAAATGGTAATGTAAAATTAATGAATGGTTCTTAATAAAACTCATATATAATAAAATTAATAAGTGATTGATGTAATGTAACATGTTGAATTATATGTCCTTACGTTGTGTAACAAAAAGTTGATACGATCTCACTGCTTTTTAACTTTGTTGCCCAAAGGGTACACGAACATGCTTGTAAAGGCAAACTAATAAGAAGATGCCACATCACACAAAGCAACCACACTTATTTTTGTTTTTTGGTTTAGTGATTAAACAAAGAAGTCTTGAATAGGTCGCTGTCCTCTGATCAGACGGTCACCCTGCCCTTAATTTGCCCACATGGGCATGACGTGGAGGGTCGTTACTCGTCAGGAAGTTTAACGGTGACAACGAGACAACAGACCCTAACCTTTACGTGGCAAGACCTGATTCGTGGCTGATCGAGCAGGGACGCTGACACGTGTCCAGAAGGCCACCGAAAGTAAACGTGAATAGTGCCACGTAAGGACACAATAACAGCCGTCGCCAGTTTGATTGACACCCAAACAAGAGACGGAAATGCACTGAAGAATCAAATAAAGTGGGAGTGGCAGTAGTGTGAATCGGCGGTATCGGCGCTTCCCTTGTAACTTCCCCCATCTTTATCTTCATCCACGTAGACCGTTGATACTTGATACCATCAACATTCAACACTCGACCAGAAAGTTGAAAAACATGCATGTCGCTCTCACTTTCTCTCTCTTCTTATTTCCACGGCTACCACGATCACATTATAATACTAAAAAAAAAAACAATACTAGATAAATGTTAAATTAAAAAATTTATAAATATTACGTTCAGTACACTAGGAATATAAATAGTGAATGTATCTCATTTCATATTTATAATTACCATATGAATATTAATTTACATATATATAAAATAACGCGTTGACGAAAACAACTGTTGGCACCGCACGTGTAGGATGACGTGTATAGCTTATCCACCGTTAAAACATCGGCGCAAGCAGCAAGAAAATAAAATTATAAAAAAAAAAAAAAATGTAGAAACAAAGCCCGCCGACCCCACACGAATCCCGAGAGAAGTAATTCTAGGGACCGACAGGGTAGAACACATGAGTCCAAAACAAGTGTCGTAAGCAGTGACAAAATCACCATCCCCATGTGGGCTATGGACACGCACCAACGCCACTTCCATGATCGCCACGTGTCCTCTACCCTCATTCACCTTCCCCATAACACGCCCGATTAAACTTTAAACCTTATCACCCACGTGTCTTCTAGAACTCCGCACCCAGCTTTTGGCCACGCGTCCTCCTTCTTTCATCTATAAATTCACCTCTCTCCCTAGCGTTCTAAGTTTCAAGCGCCGTCATTGTATTAGGCCACAGGTTACAAACACTAGAGAGGTCACAGCATAAACAAAACTAAGGGCAAAAAGGTCAAAATGACAGCTGAATTACAATTACCACCGGGTTTCAGGTTCCATCCAACGGACGAGGAGCTGGTGATGCACTATTTATGCCGCAAATGTCTATCGCAGCCAATAGCCGTCCCGATTATCGCCGAAATCGATCTTTACAAGTTCGACCCTTGGGACCTCCCAGGTACTATTACTTATATTCCTGTAATTCAAACTTTATTAGTCGTTGATATCTTATAATTAATAAAATTTGTATGTGGATAGATATGGCCTTGTACGGGGAAAAAGAGTGGTACTTTTTTTCGCCTAGGGACAGGAAGTACCCGAACGGTTCACGACCGAACAGAGCAGCTGGAAGTGGGTACTGGAAGGCAACAGGAGCTGATAAACCAATTGGGCAACCCAAACCAGTTGGGATCAAGAAGGCTTTGGTATTCTACGCAGGAAAAGCCCCCAAAGGCGAGAAAACCAATTGGATTATGCATGAGTATCGACTCGCCGATGTTGATCGTTCTGCTCGTAAGAAGAATAGCTTAAGGGTACGTAATTTCTAATTTCAATTGAATTTTTACTTTTGACTACTGACGATAAGGTTGAATATAATTTGCTAAATCGAACATCACTTCACAATATGATTCGACCCCACACGGAAAAGTTTTGTGGCAATTAGGCCGTAGGGTCCACGCGAATGCCGTGACATGTGTATCTCATATTGCATAGTGTAACAACTGTAATGTCATTCAGCGTTCTCTTGCAATAGCACACAATTATTATTTTCCAGTTAAGGAAAATATTCCGTCTTATCTCTTCTCTTCATGTGGCCTCACATGGAGTCGAGTAGATATAGATAAGAAACGGAACAATCATATCTACATGATCTAACGGTTCAGATTTTTTGGTCAAATGGCAGCTGGATGATTGGGTGCTATGCCGCATATACAACAAGAAAGGAAGCATTGAGAAGCAACACCAAGGTGTCAACAGGAAAGCCAATAACGTAGCGGAAATTGAGGACAAGAAACCGGATATCGTCACAACTGGCTTGAACACGTCTGCCGCCACCATGCCACCAAATCCTAATGAATACGTCTACTTTGACTCGTCGGATTCGGTGCCGAAGTTGCATACGGACTCCAGCTGCTCGGAGCACGTGGTGTCCCCGGAATTCACGTGCGAGGTGCAGAGTGAGCCCAAGTGGAAGCCCTGGGAAAATAATACCCTTGGTTTACCCTACAATTACCTGGATTCCACCATGGACTTGAGTTTCAATTCTCAGTTTCAGAGCAATAATCAGATGTCGCCGTTGCAGGATATGTTCATGTACCTTCAGAAGCCTTTTTGAAAGCCGCGACAATTCATGATATATTTATACAGTGGTAGTCAACGGGTTTGCACGGTCACACGAGACAGAAGTCCATGAGTGTGCCTGTGCGGGCCAGTAGATAAAAATATTAAAAAAAAAAGAAAGGGAAAACAAGACACGCTAGTTTGCCGTCTCAGATTGATAATGTAGCCATCTGTTGCTGATCCAACGGTGTATCTTTGTATTTGCAGTAGTACAGTAGCATGTGTATGTGATGATGTGAATATGTGTGTAGTCGTTTTTTTTGTTTTTTTTTTTTGTCCCGAGTGTATTATCGTTATTATTATTATTATTATTATTATTATTATTATTATTTCTATTTTCTTGGATTATTAATATTATGGGGAAATTGGGATTGGGAAGCCAATTGGCATTGTTTTGTTCTAAACTTTTGTAAATATGTTTCCATGTTCTTATAAAATTTATCATTTATCCAATATTTCCGATCGAGCATGATATAAAAGATTAGGTAGGGTGAAAGTGACTTTGTCATTGGTTGTAAAAATGATAATTAAAATTCAGTGGACTTTAGATCGGTTCTCTAAAATAAATAACTCTTTTTTTTAGGACCTTTCATTTGTGCAATTATAACAGTCATTAATTTTAGGACAAAAACACCCTAAAAGTGAAGTTATTTGGACCATTATATCCTTCTCTAAGAGAGAGACGAATTGCAAATTTTAGACCAAACAAATGGTAAGAAGTTGCGACCAAAGATATGAAAATAAGAAAAAGCTGAAAGATGAATTAGATTAGAGATTGTCATTCAAAACCGGAAAGCAAAAGTATTGGGTGATGATGATGAGTAGCATTTGAGAAATAATTGAAGTTTCTTTAGCATTGAGTGGTTTTAGTCTTTGAAACTTGCAGTGAATGACCAGGTGATGAAGATGAACAGTAGTAGTTCATGGTTAAGGAAGATGATGACGAATACGGGTTGCAATGAAGAGACATTGTACTGTAATCATGACTTTAATGTATTGTTTTCTTAGTGGTGACTTAATTGTGTTGACAGTTGTGGCTTATTGAGCTATAGACTATAGTAGGGGATTACTGTTTTTTTTTTTATTTTATTTTATTTCAAACAACTGACTTATTAATATTAAAAATTAGAGTTATTATCATTTTACTCTCATGAAATTGAAAATAATATCAAATCACCCCTAACTATTGAAAATATTAGCTAAAAGGGTCCAACCGTCAATTGAAATAATAAATGGATCAATAAAGTAACGGTTCCATGAATTTCATGAGTATAATCATCAATGTCTTTATATATCTGAATTGGGGGACAACTAGATTGAATTAAATAAAAGGGTTATTATCATTTTGCCCCCTAAAAGTGAAAATAATATCAAACCACCGCCGGTTTTAAAAGTATTAGCTAAAAAGGTCCAATCGTTAATTCGAACAGTAGATTAATAAAAAATGTAACAGAACCGTGATTTTTAAGGGTATAATGGTCAACTTAAATAAAAATAAAAAATTTTCATCAAAAAAATTAAAAAGCTAAATTAAAAAAAAAAACCCTCTCTCTCTCTCCTTGTTTCTCTCTTCTTATTTTGTCACTCTCTCTCTCTCTTCCTCTCTCTCTTCTTCTTCTATCACTCTGCGCCTCTCTCTTCTTCCGGTCGTTAAGCTCAAACACACCCACATGTCACCGTCCTTTTCCACCCTCCTCCGCTGTGTCTCTTTCTTTTTCCTCTCCACCGTCGTCGCTCTCTCTTCCCTCTCCACCCTTCTCCGTCGCCACTGTCTTGTCCCTCTGCACCCTCCGCCGTCTCTCTTTCGTCCCTCTCCGCCCTCCGCTGTCTCTCGTTCGTCCCTTTCCACCCTCCGCCGTTGCTCTCTCTTCCATGTCCTCCCTCTATCGACGCCCTCTTTTGGATGTCTGTCAGATCCGATCCAGTGGATGTGTGATGGTGTTCATCGTTGGTATTGGTTGATGTTTTGATGGATAGTGGGTGTGTGATGATGGTGATGATGGTGATGAGAGTGGTTGGTGTGTGAATGATGCCTAGGTAGTGTGTTTATTTGTGTTTTTGGTTGGTTATTTGTGTTCTGGATGTGGCAGAGGATTGTGTTTTGGATGTGGCAGGGGACACCCAGATCTTCAAACTTTTGAAGATCTAGGATTTTTCTTTTTTTTTTTTTTTTTTTCGAAATTTTGTTTTTCTTTTTTGTTTTTATTTATTGAAGAGTTTTTTGTTTCATTTTTTTTTCATTTTATGAAACCCAGATCTTCAAATGTGCATTGAAGATCTGGGGATTGTGTTTTGGATGTGGCAGGGGAAACCCAGATCTTCAAACTTTTGAAGATCTGGGATTTTTCTGTTTTTTTTTTTTTTCGAAATTTTGTTTTTCTTTTTTGTTTTTATTTATTGAAGAGTTTTTTTTTTTTTCATTTGTTTTTTCATTTAATGAAACCCAGATCTTCAAATGTTCATTGAAGATCTGGGTTTTTTCATTTTTTTTTAAATTTATTGAAGAGTTTTTTTTTTTTAAAGAAATTGTTTTAATTTAATGAAAACCCAGATCTTCAAATGTTCATTGAAGATCTGGGTTCCTTCAAATTTTTTTTTATTTTTTTATTTTTATTGAAGAGTTTTAAATTTTTAAAATTTTTGTTCTGATTTAATGAAACCCAGATCTTCGAGCTGAAGATCTGGGTTTCTTTCATTTTTTTTTCAAATTTTTATTGAGATTTGGATTAATTTTTAATATTTTTTATTTAATTAATAAGGGTATTTTGGTCTTTTACTATTTTTATCACAAAACCACTAAATATACCGATGGAAACCGCTTTTCCCAGACAGTAGGGGGTTTTCTGGCTAATATTTTCAAACTAAGGGGTAAATTGAGGTTATTTTCATTTTGAGGGGGTTTTTTAGGATATTCCCTAAAATAAATAAATAAAAATAAAAAATTTTCATAAAAAATTTGAAAAACTAAATAAAAATAAAAAATCATACCGTCTCTCTCTCTCTCTTTCTCTTCTTCTTCCTAACCATTTCAATCTCTCTCTCTCTCTCTCTCTCTCTCTCTCTTCTATCAACTTAAATCTTACCCATAAAGACCCAAGCTTACCGATCAGATCTGCTTTTCATGGAAACATGATCAATGGTCATAATTCTTCGTCCTCTGGGCTTCTTCGGCCACAAGCTATTCGAAATAGACAGTGATAGAAGTGGTGATGACGGTTTTTTATAAGAAACAACATTGTGGCGAAGATCTTGAATCGCCTGAGTCAAGCATTGAGTTCAAAAGGGAAATCAGAGCAAAGATTGATGAAGTATATGGTGGAGAACCTAGCAGAAATTAAATAACCCGATGCTAGTGGCTAAGTTATCTTAGCAACTCGTTAAATCAACTCAGTCTGCAAGATTTGTCTCCATATTTTAAGCTCAATTTCATGGCAGTCAATCTCATGACTTGTCGACCACAGGTTCTTGCTCATCTACAAAGGCTAGGAAAGGAGAATTTTTTCTTTTTTGGATTATTTGTTTTTGTTTCCATTGTTTTTAAGTTCCTAGTATATATTAATTTGGGTAATATGATGATGTAGAAGGTTATAGGTTTTGGTTGTTGTGAGTTGTTGTCTCTTCATCTGGGTTTGTTGGATATGTATGTACTTTGTTGCTCTTTTTAGATCTCATATGTTCTTCAACAAGCCCAATGCTTGGGTTCGTTTTTTTGTTTTTTTAATTTGTCAATTTTTTTTTATTTTTATTTTTTTGGATTTTGATTCTAGATAAAGAGCTCTGGGATCGTTCTTTAACAACTCTAGTGTTTGGGTTCATTCTTAACAAACCCAGGTGCCTGATTGGTTTATTTTTATTCATTTAATTTTTTTCAAATTAATCTCCACTATCCATCTTAAGATAGATGGTGGAGATCTAATGAAATTTTTTTTATCTAATTTATTTAATTATTTAATTTTCATTTTTATTTTTCAAATTAATCTCTACTGTCTATCTTAAAATGAACAGTAGAAATCTAATGAAAAATTTTTTGTTTAATTTATTTTGTTTAACTTTTTAAAATTAATCTTTACCGTCCATATTAAGATAGACGGTGGAGATCAGATAAATTTTTTATTTAATTTATTTAAGTTTTGTTTAATAATAATTATTATTTCATTTATTTAAAATTGTAATATATTTATTTATATAAATTTAATTGTAGATTCTAAAAATTTTTATTATTCAATTATTTATTTTTATTTTTTAATTTTTCAACATAGTAAGATAGATTCTAAAAATTTTTATTATTCAATTATTTATTTTTATTTTTTAAATTTTCAACATAGTAAGGGTATTTTGGTCTTTCATTATTTTTGTCACAATACCACTAAAAATTTGGATGGAAACCACTTTTAGCAAACGGTAGACGTTTTTTTTTACTAATACTAAAAGTTTGGATAAACTGAGATTATTTATCTTTTCAATTAGTCTTTTAGATTTTACCCAAAAAATTATTGAAAATTAATGAGAAAAAGAATAATTTTCTTCTTTTTTCTAGATGAACTTCTTCAAGGAACCAAGAAGAGAATAATTGGTGGAGTGACAAATCCAGATTTTATTCAAATATTCTGGATGATTTCTTGAGACTTGATGAGAATAAGTGTCAAATTAAAATGATGAAAAAGTCAATTTGACGAGAGGCGGGGATGGAGCGAGGGAGTGAGAAAAAGAGAAATTAGAAGTTGGTTTACAAAACAAAAAGCTTATTTTCAAAATCATTAAGGATAATGTTTTGCAAATGATAGTCTATTTTTTGGCCAAGCTTCTTTGAATGAAGTGGATAAGCTTCGAGAGATTCTATACAATTATGAGCAAGCTTTAGGCCCATCAATTAATTTTCAGAAGTCAATCATAACTTTCAATTCCAATGTAAGGAGCGAAATCCGAGAGACCATTCAAGCATCCCTTCAAATTTCAGTTGTCCCTTCTCATGAAAAGTATTTAGGACTTCTTTCAATAATTGGGAAGAGTAAAAGGGATGTGATGGAAACCAAAATAGCAATCATGGAAGACAAAGATATAATTGGACAACGAGACAATTAAAGGCAATTGTACTTAATCACGAAGGCTTTGAACACTAATTAAAACCTAATTAACTTCAGTTTGATTCCAATTGCTTTCAATTAGCATTCAAAGCTTTCAAGATTAAGCATAATTGCCTTTAATTGTCTCGTTGTCCAATTGTATCTTTGTCTTCCATGATTGCTATCTTGGTTCAAAGTCAATTAAAAATAGGGTTTTATTTAGTTTCCAATAAATATTAGGATTGTATGCCTATATAAGACTTATTAAACCTAAATTTTCAAGCATGGAGATTAGAACAGTCCTAATTCAATTGAAACTCTTCGTTTTGCAATCCTAATTGACTTCCTAAGCATTGTCACATCCTAAACTAATTAGTCAAGCATATTTGGATGAGATTAGAACAATAAGAGATAAAGATAACAAAGTTTCATCCAAATCAAAAGAGAAAGGGTTAGAGTTTTGATTAAGCTAGACTTGTGTGCCTATAAATACCCAAGTTTATGCAACAATTGAGTTTCATTCAAAGGGTGTAGAGCAAGGGCAAGGACCAAGAAAACCAATTCGGTTATATCTTTTTCTTTCTTTCTTTCTTTATTTTTATGTTTATATAGTTAGTTTATTAGTTAGGACAAAATTGAAGCTTTAGACATGAACTCAATCTGTTTATCTTTTCAATAAAACTTTATATTTTTACATGATGAAATTAATGTCTCAATTTAATTGTATTCTCTTTATTAAGTTTCTTTGACTGATCACCTTAGAAGTATATTCATAAAATTATATTGTAAGAACATAAATCGCATACTAAATAAGCATATTCTTTTTTGCAACAATCAATTGTTGATGAACCAATTGAGAGACATTAATTCATAAAGATCTATGATAAACACTATGCTCTAGAATTTGTGTGACATTCATATTCTTCTAGCTCTTAATGAGTTCCTATTATTAAACCTAAGTAGACACCAAACTAGGTTATAATTAGAAATACACATATCCACGTAGACACTAGGCGATTTGCATAATAACTAAGAAAGAATCAATACGACATACAGTATGACCATTACCTTATAGTGAATGTCCTCATATGTATAAATATGAATTGCTTTATTAATTTTTATAACAAATGGAGGGATTGTTTAGTGATAGATAGGATGTCTTAACTAAATTTTTCTTTATTGATTTAATTAATTTAATTTTTCGCTACAATTAAATTTTTAGTATTAAATTCCAAAACCCATTTTCTTTGATTTACTTGTATATTAGTTCAGGTCTTAAATAAACTTAGAATTAAAATAAGTTAAAACTCCTCATGGGATCGACCTTTGCTTGTCGTTATACTTAATAAAACGATTTGTGCACTTGAAAGGTTAAATAAATTTATTTGATAATTTTACAACCAATAATTTCATCCCGCTGAAACCAGTGTGAATATTCTCGATTAAGAACAAGAGTTTGATTATCAGTTGGAGAAGGTATCTCTAGGGTGGTGCTAGTAACTGACCATCTATAGATCCAACAAGGTCTTGATAATTTAATAGTGGTAAGAATTGAGTTTTCCAGGCTAAGAAGCTTGTGGGATTAATTTGATGGTGAAAGAGTGATAAATTTTTGGTTAGGTTTGAGAAGAACTTGAAGGAATGATGATTGTATTTGACGATGACATATTGGTGTCAACTATGAGGCTCTGATACCATGTAATGGTTTGTAACTCACACAGATTGAATTCATTAGATTGAAATATTTATAGTACACCCTATATGAATTTGATAAGTACAAGATAAAACAAATCTTAACAAATATCCTAAAGATATTGATCATACCGATTTTATCCATGATTTTATATCTTTAATCCTAGCTTTTATGAGAAACACTTGAGTAGACTCTATTATTTTAATGTGTTTTTATAGTGTTTGTGTTTGTAGGGTTATTTAGGAGAAGATGGAAGAAAATGGTAGTGGAAATCAAATTTTAAAAGGGAGCTGAAGCTTTTGCAAATAGCGTTTGCTAAACGCAACTCGAGATCCCGAGTTGTGAAATTTTAATTAAATGATCTCGCTGAATGCATTTCAATGAACGCCAATCACCATAGTTTTCCAGGGATATTCACTAAACGCAATAGCGCAATGCAACTAGCGATCGTAAGTCACGAATTGGAGTCAGATGTGCATGAAAGAAACTTTCTAACCCTAAGCCATTTCATTTATAAATTCATGTTTTTCTCATTTCAACAGAAGGGCAATAGACACCAAAACATTTTTAGAGCAATTTTCTTTCATTTTGCAGAAGTTTTCATAGATTCAAGTCAAGTTTCATTTGAGGTTCATTCAACACTTCATTTGAATCATTCAAAAGCAACACAGAAGTGATTTTGGGGTGAGTCTAAAGCAAGAGTAGTGGTGAACTCATGATTTTATTTTCTATTCTTGTTTCATTCATTATGTTGTTCAGTTATTCTTTTTATTTTGGCTTGAGTTTGTATAGATCTATGAATAACTAAATTATTTCTAGGGGATTCAATGTAGTTGATACGAATGTATTCTTGTAGATGATTTATTAATGTTTTAATGAGTTGATTTCATATATTAGTATTATGTTTTATCATTTCTTAATGTTTTCGATTGATTTTAGGCTTAGTCAATTGAATGATTTTGTGTTATTGATATACTTGAAAAAAAAATATATTGATAATTAGAACTTGATAAAATAGCATTTGAGAATTGAAATAGACATATATCCAATTTTCATGTGTGATCTTATGTGAGTAGTTGTGTGTAATGAGTTTGTATTAACCATTTAACACATAAATATAGCCAAGTGTTTCATGCGAACATACCTGTGATGAACTCAAAAGAGGCTAATGGATATAATTGTTTACTCGATCAAATACAATATGAAATGATGATATGTTGAGAGAAAAATGTCACAAGGATAGTGAAGTATTAAATGAAGTTGAATTTCCTTAGAATCTTTTATTCAAGTTGTTGCTATTATTTAATTAAGTTTTTCTTTTAATTAGATTTTTGCAATTTTAATTTTTAGTTTAAATTTTATTAGTTGATTTCTAAATAAAATTACGTAAATCAATTTCAGTAATTAGTTTTAGTTTGAACCGTCTCTATAGGATCGATCTTGATTCGCTACCATATTGCATAGAAACGTTGTATACTTGCACGAGTTTTTGAATACTAAAGTGTACTACAACAACAATAGCTAAAAATACGACAGTAAACTTGATAAGATTAGATGTATCAAAATATTGTTACCATAACAACAACAGTTGAAGTGATGTTACAACAACCGAATGTTGTTATAACAATTTTGTCTGCAAGACAGATTACAAAACACAGAACAACTTTCATAGTTTGACTTGGTTTCGTAATTTATGGGATTTGATTGATATCAAGATTATGTTTGTGATTAATTGCCTAGTTATTCTTTTCTTAATATATATCTTTTAAGAAATATTCAATAATATTTTTAGAATAAAATATTCAATTGACTTTATCTTATTTGGTAATAATCATTTTGATTTAAAGATAATTTATATTTATCTTAAAATAGTAAATTGGTTAGCTGATTTACAAGGTGAAGCATAAATCAAGACTTTTTTTAGACCAAATTCGGTCAAACAAGAAACTTGTTATTCAAGAGAATTGGTCAATGCTTAAAAATATGAGTTATCTTACTATTTTTAAGCTGATTGGTAAACTTTATTTCCTAATTGTTTATTTTAGGCAACTGATTTTTGTAGTTTGCTACACATATCTTGTATAAAAGAAAATCATTTAGAAGAAAAACAAACATGCAAGCAATACAAGTGTTTGAGAGCTTCAAAGAGAATGCCTGTGTAAACCTTAGAGAGTTTGTTTCTAAGTTGTATGTGAGACTTAGGAAGTGTGAGATTACTAGGTTTAGCTTTATTAGAAGCTTGTTAGGAGAACAACTTATTAGGTCTTTAGGAAAAGACAAGTTTGGAACTCTTGAAGAGATTTCTAGAAGCGTGAGTTCTTTGGGAGGAAGAATGTATTCGTCTTCAGGAGGAGGAGGTTTACCAACTCTTGAAAGAAGTTTAAGCAATGTATGTTCGTCAAGATTAAGAACCAATTAGCTTTCGAGAGATGGCGAATCTAAAGATGTTACAGGGAGTTCAAGTAGTTGAAGATCATTGAAGGCAAAGAAAGCTTGCTGCAACTTGATTGGTGAATGAGTACATGTCTTGCGTCAACTATAGTAGGGAGTCTTAGGTTGAGTAAGTTAAGAGCAGGTTGTAAATTGTTGAAGTTCATTAATACGTTGATTAATCTGGGCAAAGTCTCATGGATATAGGGTAAAACTGAACCACGTTAAAAATGTTGCTATTTTCTTTTTATTTTGTTACTGCTTATGTTTTAGTGTCGCAACACATAATTTAAATGTTATGACATGTTCCATCTTAAGGCAACATTTAGTTAAGAGTCATAACATTAATTAATTTGTTATAACAATCGAAAAATTGGGTACTGCTCAGTAAATTGGTTCTTTCAATTTCTAAAGCCATCTTATCATTTATGGTAATTTTTTAGAATCATTGTTGACCTGGGCATCAGAGGGATCTTGGTAGTCCTAAGGACCACTTGTTAGTGCACATGTATGGAGTGCATTGGTATTGGCATCTGATGGCATTGAGGTTTGATATTGAAGTAGCTAGTGTGTGCAACAAAACATGGACTTCAGATGTTCTAAATGTTGAATTAGTAATTGTCCATGCTATAACATTTGGTTTAAGGTTGCAACATCAATTATGATGTTACACCAATTTTTACTAATAGTACTAAGTGCAGGTCTCAATGCAAATTTTAAATCTTTTCATAGTTGACTCAATTTCATGTTTAATGAGTCTTAATTGATTTATTGAATATTCTGGTGTTTAATTGATAAGGTTTTTGTCAAGAACGGAGTATTTACTTTCCTTATAGATTGAGTTTAATGATGATATTTTTTATAAGGAAACACTTTAATGGTTGACTTATTTTTGTGCAAGAAACTTGAAAAATATCTTTGTTTGACTATGGAAAGGTCTTTATCAATCAACCAATGATTTAAAATGCAGGAAACTTACGTACTTATAGGTTTGTACTTCAGAAAGCGCAGAAAAGAATTTCAAAGGTAGTGTTCTCTCGATGGTAGGAAGAGCTACTCTGGTCTACTCGATTCTGCTTAGTTTGCCTCAATATATCATGCCATCAGCCTTAATTTCAAAGTGCACCACTCTTGACCTAGAGGGGATTTGTAAACAGTTCTTGTAGAGGGACACTACTTCTGGTAGGAAACTTCATGTTATTGCTTGGAAGGATATTTGTTGTCCGAAAGAGTTTGGAGGATTGGGTTTCAGATGACTTCGTGAGCTTAATTTGGCTTACCCTATAAAATGGGTTTGGGGAATTCTCACTAGTAATGGTCTTTAGTGTGATATGGTCAGATCAAAGTACAAATTGAACATGAATAAAGCTGTGATATAAAGGTTAGTGCCTTTGATTCTGCTCTCTGAAAAACTTTATGTTCTATGCATCCTTATGTTATCGATCAACTTGCTTGGTAAGTTAGGAATGGAGAAACTGTGAGGTTTTAGTCTGATAGATGGGTTGCAAATATAGATCCCTTAGTTTCTTGGTGTACTAATGTTGAGCCACCTGATTTATTATGTGCTACGGTGGCTGATTTGGTTAGTGTTGATAAGGGGTGGGATTGGACTCTCTTAAGGAATTATTTGCCTAATGGGAAATACTTTTTTCTTGCTATGTCCTCTCTACCTCGTCAAGATGTAGGTGTTGATTGTCTTTTATGGAAGGCTTCGAGTAATGGGCGATTTTCTTTGAAATCTACTTATAATTTCCTTATCAGTCATAGCTGGGGTCAAGAGCACAAAGTTTGGGGTGTTTTGTGCAAAATGAAAGTTCCCTAGAGGATGAGATTCTTTCTTGGCAGTTTCAACATGACAAAGTGGTAACTAATGTAAGAAAAGTTGGGACTGGTCTTATTGTTTTTAGCTCTTGTGCCTTATATGGCAATGTTTTTTAAGATGAAATACATGCATGTTCTGCGAGACATTATTTTTGCCTTGGAGATCTGGATGAAGCTTATTTTCCAAAATTGGAGAAATTGTTTTTTCAGAGTTGCTAAAGAGGAATGGGTGTTGAAATTTTAGGAAACATGCAGTCACACGCTATGACGGGACCCAATCTGGATCTCTCTAAACTTTTATTCGGAAGGGTCCCACCAGGCACCCCAACGGATCCCTTATAACTTTACTAGGCGGGTTAAGAGAAATTCATGGAGCAAACCCTTAAAACTTTCTCTTATAAACTCTTTTACTCAATTTTCTTTTGAAAACCAGTTAGGTTGGTTTTATTTCAAAACTAAAATCTCATTTCAATTTAAAATTCAACTCATTTTTCAAAACTAAAATCCGACAGTATAACGGCTGCATTTTTTACATTTCCAAAATAACCTGTAAAGAAAGTTTACACTTCTACTATTTTCTCAATCTCAACCCAATTTCTTTACCACAAACAAGTATATCAAATCAAATTTCCAATCTCAAATCAATTTCATCAAGAATAAAAACATGAAACCATAATTCAAACTTTCCTCAAAAGCAATTAAAATTTTTAGCTCTTAACAGTTATTAACCACTCATTTCAATTCAAAAGAATAGATTTAGAACCATTTTCTTTAAACTACAATATATGGAAAATATGAATTATAGAGAAGCATTGTCAAGTCATGCCCACCTATACTTCTGAAGGAGCTATCCCTTTTCGGTTACCCACGCCAACACCTGAGGAGGTTTTTTTAAAACAAAATAGAAAAACTATGAGCTATGAAAGCTCAGTGAGTGCTTATAATACTTTTTAACAAAAAGTTTTGTTTACTAAAATACCTCCTCTAAAACTTTTGGAAGTAATTTTGATTTCATAACAAAATTTCTTAATTTAAATTCTCATTTAACTACCAAGCATAAATGTAGCAACTATAAACTCATATATGCATAAAAATTCATATATGACTTGTAAATTGAAAAGCATACATAACGCTAAACAATTTATCACTTTAAATAAAGTTCTAAAATGCTTCTCTTTACTTTTTGAATCTCAAGTATCACTTTGCTTACCCCTAAAGTAATCTGACCACACAGCGACTAGCTACGCTGCTCGTAATGGCAATATCACGTGGCGATTTTAAACTGACACTAACCGTGACACAATCTAAGACATCTCACGACTATATACGGAATTTTGCATTGCTAACCATAGCACAAGATAATATCCCACATAAGTAAATGTGACACGACATACTCGATTTCCCCCCAAGTTAGTAATGCATCCCCCTAGGACTTTGTCATACTAATGTGGGATATACCGGTTGGGTCTAAAACTGAAACTAAAATCTGAGGGTATACTAATGGCCTTTAAAAATATCTTTTACTTTAACTTTCTAAGTGCAAAAAGCACAAATATCTTTTCTGAGTGCATTAAATACCAAATCTCATTTCTGAGTATCATAAGCACTAAAACTCATTTCTTTTAAGTGCAACAAGCACAAAATACCATTTCTAAGTGTAAGAAGCACAAAATAGCTTAACTTCTAAAACTTTAAGCTAAAGATTCATTTCAAAATCAATAACTCATACAATGGAAATTTCTTATATCTTTTCAAATAACAATAAACTTTACAAAACTAATTTCAAGTATTGTAAAATAAGTGTAGCACTCACTTGAATCTCAAGTTTAGTATATGAAGCTTCAATGGTCTTGCCACGCCCTGCTTGCTTCCTCCTCACCTATATATCACATTCTCGCTTAGAATACACAACATTTAACTTCACAAAACTCGTTAAACAACTTCTAACTCAAGGAACCCATAAAATGACACTTTTCACTAAAAAGCTTCCCTACTTGATTTCTACTTAACTAGAGCTCCAAAATTCTGATTTCTTTCTATAAATCTTATTTATATTCACCTAGAAACATCCCCATATGCCCGAAATAGTTTTCTGGAGCCCGAAACGAAAAGTCACATTTTTGGCACCCCCTTTTGCCGAACACTATTCATAGCCCATTCTAGGGCTGCTCTTCACTTCATTTTTGCTCCATTCATCTCCCTAACTTGCATTTAGGTCACTCGTAAAACGGTTCTGAAAAATTCTAAATATAAGGTGGCGAAACTTAGGAAAAATCTCACTTTTTTACCAGTTTTTCAAGGTAATTTTTACACTTTTGGTTTCTAAACTTAATTCTCTTTATCACTAACTTGAATATGCTTAATAACACTTATCTATGTCACTAGAATGCATATAAAGAGTGGCATTTCGTAAAAACTGAAAATGCCCTTTATCGGGTGGAAACTACCCATATTGTCTCTATGCAATTCTCTTTGAATTCTAAGTTGATTTAATACTTATTCAGCCTTAATCCAACATGGAATCATGCTTAATACCATCAAATTTCAATGCCATTACATACCCCTCACTATGGCCTTTAATGGTCCAACAACCAAACTTATTTCACTAAATTTTTCTATGTTAATTCACTCAAACATTTAATCAAACACTTGGTCTACAACTTATTTCAACCAAACAAATCTCCATTCAAACTTTAAGGTTTTTCCAACACAACCCTAACATCTCAAACCTTAAGGATTTCACATAATATATTCTTGTTTTTGGTCACGAATTACTCAACTCACACCATTCATAAAAACCCACATCAAAACTCAACAAAATCACCAACACAAACATCAACATAAACATCATTCAACAATTTCGAAATGGACAACCTTACCTCTTTTCACCTTGGTTTCTTTCTCTAACTTGGTTCTCTAACTTAGGTGAGCTTGAAGACTAGGTTGGAAGCTTGAAAATGGGGTGGAATCACTTGATCTACCTTCCTTCCCTCTTGACCAAACCACTCATTCCTTCCCTCTTGACCAAACCACCCGTTCCTCTTGGCGTCACTCTCTCGGCTCTCCTCTGTTGTCATGGTTCTGCTCTTGTTTTGAATGAAATGGCTTGAGTTTGGAGGTTGAGAGTGGCTTGGATTCCTTGATCTTTTTCTCCCTCAAGCTTTAGCAGAATCTATCTTCCTCTTTCTCGCTCGGGCAAATTACCCACAACCTACTTGTAAATTTGATATTCACAAGTGCGTACAACTTTTTGATTTTTTTACAACGTCCTCCTCTGACTAACGGATTGACTGGATTTGACCGTTAAATGATTTATTTGACTGTTTAAAAGGTGTTAAAAGATCAAATTACCCTTGAGAACTATCAGATTGTCATTGATTGATTTCGTAGCCAAATGAAATTACTAATATACCCTTGAAATCATATTCAACCAAAATCATCTTTAATCCCAGAAAACCTCTACTGAAAATCATCTTCAATCTCTCCTCCCTCTCATCTTGAATCAAAATCATCATCAATCCAGCAAAATCATTAACATCAATCACCAACCCAAATTTATCATCATCAATCAATCAACAAAAATAAGTGTTCAATCACAAAAAATTCCTTAAAACAACCAATAATCAACCCCAAAATAATCCAAAATAACTCAACTGATTCAAACCCAGAACCTTTGAACCCAACCTAGAAATTTCGAACTGGTTCGAAGAGGATTCGAACCCAAAACCTAGAACTGGGTTCGAAGGATTCAAACTCAACCCAGTTTTGGGTTCGAAGATGATTCGAACTCAGTTCTGGGTTCGAATCCTTCGAACCCAGAACGAACCCAGTCTGGGTTTGAATTGGGTTCGAATCCTTCGAACCTAGGTTTGGGTTCGATTAGAAGAAGAAGACGAAGAAGAAGAAGAAGAAGAAGAAGAAGAAGAAGAAGAGATAAGAGAGAGACAGTTACCAATTAGAAGAAGAAGATGATGAAGAAGAAGAGAGAGAGGAGAGAGACGATGTACAATGATGAAAAAGATGAAGAATAGAGAGAGCACTGAGAAAAATGAGAGAGAGAGATGTTAATATTGGATTTTCTGTTTTTATTTTAAATCATTTTTTAAGTTTATTTTTTTTCTCAAATTAATCTCCACCATCCATCTTTAGATGGATGGTGGAGATCTAATTAAAAAGTATTTTAATTAAATTTTTCATTTTTTTTATTTTTTATTTTTTTAAAGTAATCTCTATCATCCATTTTTAAATGGACGATAGAGATCTGATTAAATTTATTTTTAATTTATTTAAAGTTTTTAAAATTTATTTTAAAAGAAAATTAAAAAAAATAAATTCGTTGAGGGGTAATTTCGTCTTTTAATATTTGTTACACAGTTAACCATATTCAGTGACGGTCAAACCAATCAATCCGTTAGTCAGGGGAGGGCATTGTAAAAAAATTAAAAAGTTATATACGTCTGTAAATATTAAATTTACAGGCAGACTGTGGGTAATTTGCCCTTCTCGCTCACTCACTCCTTCTTTCGGCCTCTCTTGCTTGTTTTCTGGTTTTGTGCGTTTGTCTATGTTTTGCCACGATTTTGTGGCTGGTTTGTGTTAAATGAGAAGAAATCTCACACTTATTCCACTAACAACTTCAAAAATGACGATCACGTTACTGAAAATTTTGGTTTTCGTCACTCAACTTTAGCTTAATTCTACTTGACCCCAAATATTAAAACTTATTTTCATTTTAGCCCTATGTCACACTTATAATTACTTAATGTCATTTACCATTTTACTCTTCTATTTATTCTCCAATTTGGGTTCAATCAATCTCTAAAGATTCTCTACAACCTTAGACACTTTTATTGATCATTTAAGGTCTCAAATCAATACTTAGGGACTATTACTAGGGAAATCATAAATATATAAATTGAGGGTTTACACACAACTTCCTTTGATTTTGGAGGAATCAAGCAATGGACGATGCAGATTTTATAAGGCCTTTGAATGAAGCTTATGTTGTTAATAAAAAAACTTATATTATCTGTGCTACTTGGAGAGATTTTTTTAGGAAGTTTCCTACCCTTATAGCTTCGGACTTCATTTGTTATTGGAGTTTGCCGCATCCTTGATGGTTTAAATTAAATACTATTGGTGTCTTGGAAAGAGCTACTATAAGAACTGGGATTGGGCGCTTAGTTCGTGATGATCAAGGCATTTTCAAATGGGCCTTTATGAGTTCTCTAGGCGTTTGCTCTATTCTAAAGGCTAAGTGAAGGGTGATTGGAAGAGGTCTTAGTCTTACTTGGGATTTACGACTTCTCGCGATTTTGGTGGAATCAGATAATAAAAAAGTCATTGATTTAATTCTTCATTTAGAATCTAATCCCATCTGGTATGAGTCTTTTCTCTTGGATATTTGGAATAATGTGAAGAATAATTGGCATTTTAAACTTGTTTTTGTGCCATAAGATGCTAACTAGGTTACTGATTGGCTGACAAAAATAGCTCTTGGTTTGATGATAAAGGATATAGATCTATCTACTGCCCCTCCCGAGTTGGAGTGTCTTCTCAGCTCCAATCATCAGAGAGCTTAGGCTTTCCGTTAGTGTTTTTTCCTTCTCCTTTGGGCTTTTACCCCGCTTTTGTATATATATATATATATATAAAATGCATGAAATTTAATTTATTTCCTCGTTTCCAATTCTAGACTTATAAGAATAATGAGATATAAGACTATCGGGTCAAACACTAAAAAATAGGAAAGTTTCCTTTCTATTTTTTAGTTGTTCTTTAATAAAGATTTTTTATTATCTGTCCATCAATTTTGGAACTGATCTTTAGGTATTTTCGTTTTTTATAGGATGGTTTGCATTCATGAATGAAAGGAAGACAGCTCGTGCAGAAAAAGTGGCTTTTAATAGGATTTCAAGCAATACATACTTGTTAAGAGAAAAAAAAAATTGCTTGTAATACTTAGATGGTTTGTATGCTAAACTTAGGTTGGGTAAGGCTAATTAGTCTACATTGAATGCTTGTTAAGATGATGAGTCATTAGGCATTAGAGAAAGGGGATAGGTTTACAGATTGAATAGAGTTGAAGTTGTTGTCAACCATTGAAAATAAAGGGAGCTTGCTACAACTGAGTTGATGAACGTGTACAAATCTTACGTTGATTCTAAGAAGGAGTCTTAGATTGAATAAGTCAAGTAAGTTGCACGTTGTTTAAGTTCATTAATAAGTTGATTTCTCTAAACAAAGCCTCATGGATGTAGGGCAGAATCGAATCATGTTAAAAATGTGCTTGTGTTGATTTTAATTTACTACCATCTGTATGAAATTGTTACAACACATAGTTTACATGTTATGATATTTTACTGAAGTTACAATATAACATACTGAGGCATAACATTGATTAATCCTAACATGTGAAAAAATTAGGTAGTCTATAGCAAACTGGTATTTTCACTACTTTAACTTGTATTTGCATTTACATATTTAGTTGATGACGGAGCTATAAATGTTGGTGAGTTTTTAGATGTTGTTTGTTTGTTAGAAGGTGTCATTGGTGTGGGTGCAACTGAATTTGTGTCAGGTCAAGAATTATTATTATTTCATACTCAATTTACCTATTATTTATGTTATGTTTTTCGAGTGAAATTGATACTTTTATTTTGTTTTGTATTTAAATTTAGGTTTAGAGAAGAAAAGACGGAATTGGTAGATTCTCAAAATTAATTTTAGCGAAGAAAAACTAGAGATCCAAGTCGAAGAGCTCGCAATGCGACAATTATGTTAAAACAATATAAATGAATTTTTTTTCTACGAATCTGCGATGGTAGCGAACCTGTTATCACAAGAAGCTAAAAGAGCAATTAAGAGAAACTTAAGATGTTGATTATGTAATGTGCCAATCAAATTGAAAGCAGAAAGGAAGCCAAACAATTCTGGAAATTAGGTTTTGGAAATTGTGCAGAACTAGGATTAGTCATAGGTTATAGTTGTTGCATGGAATTACAGATGGAACTAGTGACAATAAGTTACGTCATTATTGTACCTTAAAGATGCAGAATGATAACCAGTATGAATAACCAGTGGCTAAGAGTCACAACTTGTTGACGCAGGGAAGGAAGCGGCAACCACAGCGACATGGGCAGTGGAGGATTCACAACCGGTGACCACAAACAACAATCGCCACTTTTGTCCAATTTCCAATTTCGTTTAAAGCATTAATTGCACGCATTTAATTCTCTGATTTTTCTCTCTTAGGAGTCCGAATGAGATATGACTTTAATGCCTAAAACTAGGTGAGCTTTCTATTTAGTTGACACACATCAAAATGAGAGAGATTAGAGATGTAGGCTACAACTATTCTTCGGTTTATTCTTCTCTAGTTATTTTTATTTTTATGTTTTGTTTTAAAGCCATGAGTGGCTATATTTCTTGTTATTTAGGGCTAACTTGAAGCCCTAAACATGAATTCAATCTATTATTATTTTTAATGAAATGTATATTTTTTCATGATGAAATTAATATCTCTAGTTTAATTGTATTATATTTATTTTGTTTCTTTGTGACCATTTTAGGAGCATGTTTTTAGGATAATTTCGTAAGAATATAAACTGCACATCAAACAATCATATTTTTTGTTTACAACAATCAATTGCTTATGAACCAATTGAAAGACATTAATTCATAAATATCTAAGATAGACATCATGTTCTACGATTTATGTGATATTTATATTCTTCTAGTACCTAATGGGTTCCTATTATTAAATCTAAGTAGACATCGTGCTAGGTTATCTTTAGGAATATACATATTTACGTAGACATCATGCAACTTCCATACTAAGGACAAATCCATACAACATGCAATTAATTTTACTTTGTCATGAATGTCTTCATCATGCATTAATATCATTATGCTTCATTAATTTGTTCATATATTGAAGGATTGTTTAATAGTAAATAGGATATTCTAACTACGTTTTTCTCTATTGAACTTCCTTAATTAATTTAGTTTCCTATTTCAATTTAATTTTAAACTCTCAAACCCAACTCTAAAAACCCCTTCCATTTAATTTAATTGTTTTGAATAAACTTGGAATTAAAAGTAAGATAATAACTCTTCATGTGATCGACCCTTGTTTATCACTGTGCTCAATCAAACGATTTGTGGACTTGTAAGGTTTAAATAAAGTTATTTGTTAAAAATATAACCAACAATTTGATGATTGTTTCTCAACATGCTATGATGAATTCTTGTCATATATTTGTGAAATACTTTCAGTTTTCGCCCATCCACCTTGACCCTTCCCTTTTTTAATAGTCATTGCATGGAAAAACTTAGGATTAAGTTTCCCCTAATCAATAATAAAATATTTTACATAATCTTTTTTTCTTTTTTGAAAAGTTAGCATATTAAATTATATGTACTCTTATTAAAGTTACATACAATTTCAAAAACCAATGATAACAATATAATAAGTTTATGATGTATAATTATTTAATTGATATGTATTTTTAACTCTATCCATTAATTTCTTGCAAAAATGTATTGCTACAGTTCTTTTCTATCTATTGTTGACTTCAAGTTAATGAACATGTTGTTAAAGAGAAGACTTTGAAAACATTTACAAGCTACATATATAACAAGTTAGAAATGATAAGCACTCTAGTATAATATATTAAAACCTCATTAATTAATTTGCAAATATAACAAGCTAGATTTTTTTTTTTTTTTTTTTTTTTTTTTTTTTTTTATAATCTAAAAATCCCTTAAAACAGCTTAACGAATTCGTGTTCAAAACTAAAAAGCCCACTGAACCCTACAATCTTTGGGAAATAGTAAACTATAGTCTTTTGGCCATGTAGGAGTCCATAAGGATTTGAACCTTAGACCTTAAAAGAGCAAACCCCAAGGCCCAACCATTCTTACTAACCACTCATGGGTTATAGCAAGCTGGAACTAATAAACACTTCTATATAATATATGAAAATCTCATTAATTAATTTGCACATAATTGAAAAACAACATGATTTTAGCATCTTTTTCTCAAATCCCAAATAATTATAAAAAATGAAAAAATAAAACCTAAATCCATCTCCTACCCATAACATAATAAATCATACTTTGTGGTTATAAATGGTCTTTTTGTATTAAAAAATTAAAAAAAAAAAAAGACATGCATGAATTAATTTTTAGAAAGAAAGAGAGAGAGAGAGAGAGATAGGCATCAAATTATTATGTTTTTTTTTTTTTTGAATTTAAGAATTGTAATTGGCGTCATAGTTTTTATCAACAGAAGCACAAACACTAAATAACACTAATCGTGAGACAATAGAAAAGTTCCCTCTAGCCTTTGGGTTTTAGCATATGCTTATACACCACAATCTTAAAAAACTAAAATACTGAATTAAAAAGTATACAAATCACAAATAAATGATAAAATTTAATAAAAAAACTAAAATTTACTTGAATTAACACTAAAAAATCCCAAGACACCTCCACACAAATTCAAAATAGAATAAAACAACCACTATTTTCATAAAAAAAAAAAAAAAAACATATTAATTGTTCAACATATACAATCCAACTACTAATGTCACTAATTTTCTTTTTTAAGAACAAAACTAAAGTAATGAAATTAGAAAGCCATTCTCATGAAGTACCTGCAATAGGTTGTAATCATGATTTGAAGGATCATATGTTACTTGTAATCACAAGTTAAATGATCAATTGTTGGAGGAAAAGCAGGCTGCAGTCTTATAGTTCTTGAAATGAATAAAAAATGATGTACTATTTCTATTAACTGACAATTAAGTTGGGGAGATGGGAGAGTCAATAGGTTGAATGTGAGTTTTGGTTTTGTAATATTAAATTGTTTCGTTTTAGGTATATTTAAGATATTGATGAAACAATAAACTAATTAATTTACTTTTTTGTTTTTTTTTTAGAAAAGTTTAACTAACTAGTTTATGACATCATAACCAAAATCTTACATTTAAATTTCTGAAAAAAATCTTGGATTTAATGGATGATTTTATTTAATTCGATGAAATGGATAAGTTGAAAACAAATGCTACGATGGATAATTTTAACCTATTATAATATAAATTAAAGTAACCAATTAACTATATTATATATCATCTAAAAAACTTAATGAACTAATTTATGACACTAGAAACATCGTATGATCGTGACTTCATAATTTAAAATTTTAAATATTACATTGTTTTCCAATAAATGTATAACTTATGATGTTTTCATAAATTTCACATATGTGTATTGTAAATCAATAATGCTATACTACCCAAAAATTTGTACAAATTCATTGCCTAAATGATGTGGCAAGCTAATGTATAATTACCACATCATTAATACATTATCCCAAAATTAATATGGTAGCTACAATCAGTTTGCTATATCATTTAGATAAAACAAAATTTGGGTAAATTTTTGGGAAGTGAATCATTATTCATTACAAATTTATTTGAAATTTTTTAAAATATTCATGTGTCTTACGATATTTGAAGCTATATGACCTATATAGTTAAATGGATAAGTGAAAGAAACCAACAAAGCAAGCCTAATGATCATTTGAGTATCAATGGAGGGACTATGACAAGAGTTAGAGCTAAAAGAATGAAGGAGACTTTAAATGGGCTGATTTAAGAGATCTGGGCCAAGAGTTTTGCGTTACAAGGGTTGGATGGCATGGAAAGGACACCATGGCTTCAGAATTTCATTCAAGTCCATGATCAAGTCCAAGATCATCAATATTAAAGGCTTGAGAGGCAATGAGAGGTAGATTGAAGTCTTTTGGGCCTAAATTGAGCTATAGGTCATGTAATTTAAATGGTTGTGCTTAAAGAGGGCTTATTGGGCTTTAATTAAATTAGTTTATTTAATTAGTTGGTTAGATATCAAAATTTGATATCATTGGGCTCTAGTATGTTTTAATGGGCCTTAGCGTATTTAAATATTAAATTAGTTTTAATTAGAGCTATTGGGCTAAATAATTAACTCATTTAAGCACATGTTTTATTAAATTAAGCCCACATGGATGTGTTAAACATATGGGGCATGCATGCTAGGGTTAGGAGGTTAGGGTTTCATTTTTTGGCCTATAAAAAGTTGTGTAAGCTTCAAAAATGAGATGGCAGACTTTTAATATGAATTATTGAGTTTTCTCTCATTATTCTTAGTGAATTTTAAGAATTTATCAGGGATTGACTTTTGATTTATCAACTTGACTCATCTCCCTCTTTCTTCGTTTGTTCTTAGGAGTTGTGTCTTTATTATCTTGGTTTATGGTTTGGTAATCACTGGGTCAAACTATCTTTTTTTATTATTATTATTTTCTTTTATTTGTGCTTGCATTAAAATTTCTTAGGATTGTGTTTCAATTTGACAGTGGATATCGTATCTTTATATATAGGGTTCGCATCATTTGATATTAGAGCCAAGTTAATTAATTCAAGTTTGATTTACTTGTTAAAAAAAAAAATACAAAACAATACAAAATAGAAAAAAAAAAAAAAAAAAAAAAAAAAAAAAAAAGAAATCAGATTTGTTCATCCTTGTTTCCGCATATCACCTTTATTTGTTTCGTCATATCTACTTGTTTTCCTCGTTGTTTCCATCATTTTTTTTCTTTATTCTTGATTCACAAGTTATCATTACAACTTTTTGAATTCGGAAGTTATCATTAGTTTCAATCCACAAGCCTTCAATATTTTCATTGTGTGTGTGTTTTGATATTAAAAAAAAAAAAAAATAGAGGAAAGAAAAAGGAAGAAGAAAACAAAGAAATCTTAATTGAAAGAGATATAAACTTTATTTCTTTCCTAATTGGGCATTCTACAACATAAGGAAAGCCTAAATTAAAGGAATAAATTTTATTTCCTTTCTGTTTTGTTCTTGCTTAAATTAAGAGAATAAACTTTATTTCCTTCCTAATTTCTTTCCTTGAAATCCTATTGTTTTCTATTGTTTCTCACTTTGATAGTAAATAATTCCTTTTTGTTCCTTCATTGATTCATCGTGTCTAAGGTTTTTTTTTTTTTTTTGTCCTTGATTGTTTCATGTTTCATGAATTTCTTTGATGTTCCATTATTTCCTTTCGTTTTGTTCGTATGTTCGTTTCTCGTTAAGATTAGTTGGGGACAATTACTTAAACAATGACCTTGATATGATCGATTACTTCTATAAAGAACTTAGAGACAAAACTTTAAGTGTGACAGGGAGTATTTAATGAAAACATGAGTGTTGAGAGAAAACAAGAGTGATGAGTGATAAACATATGAGAACTAGAGTGAAACACGTGAGAGAGTATTGTGAGATTATTTTCTTTCTAACATTCTTTACAAGTTTCAATCATGTCTTCGAGTAATGATAGAAATGTTGAAGAATGAGAAAGATCGAATGAGTCGAATGTGCTCAAAGCAATGCAAAAATAATTTCATAAGATGAACGTGATGTTTGAAGATATTAGAGATCAAATGAAGAGACAAGACGAGGCCATAGCTAATTTGTAAAGATGGCAATAAAGAAGGATCTAAAATTGAGTGATGGTAATAATGAGTTTGAGGATGATTTTGGGGTGTCCTAGGAAGATGAATTAAAAGCCTAAGATAATGCCTTCAATGCCAATAAAGTCCACTTTACAAGTAGTAAAGGTGGATGAGAGGTAGAGGTAATGGTAATGGGGATAATAGAAATCATAAGATTCAGAAAGAGAGAGGAAGATGAGATGATAGACAAGATAAGGATCTTAGTACCATAAAGAAGAAGATACCCTCTTTATAAAGGAAGATGGATCCTAATATGTAACTTGAATGGGAGAAATGAGTGGAGTTGGCTTTTGAGTGTCATAACTTTGTTAATAAGAATAAGGTGAAGCTAGCTACAACTGAGTTTTTGAATTATGCTATGATTTGGTAGGATCAGTTAGTGTTGAATAGAAAGAGAAATCGAGAGCGTCCTATAAATACTTAGGATGATATGAAAAATGTTATGAGAAAGCGGTTTGTTGATAGTTTGTATTATAGGGAACTATATCAACAATTATAAGGCTTTACACAAGATTCTAGGAGGGTGGAGGACTATTACAAAAAGATGAAGATAGCCATATTAGAGCTAATGTGGATGAAGATAGAGAAGCTACTATGGCTCGATTCTTGCAAGGGTTAAATAGAGACATTACCAATGTTGTAAAGTTGCAACATTATGTCGAACTAGAGAAAATGGTTTGTATGGCCATGAAAGTAGAGAGACAACTCGAAAGAAAGGGTACCATGTCATAGTGTCGTAGTAATTGGGTTCTACAACCATGTGGAACTCAAATTGGGGTAAAATGGATGAAAAGACACTTTTCAAGCCTAAGGCCAAAAGTACTAAGCCTAAGGAATGAGGTGGTTGTCACGATAAGAGTAAAACTGAGGAAACTCAAAAGAGAAATAAGGACATTAAATGATGAGGTGTAGTGTGATAATATCTTTCATACTAGATATCATATCAAGGATAGGGTCTACAATATGATCATTGATGGGGGTAATTACGCCAATGTTGCTAATACCCCCATCAATTACGCCAATTAGTGGAGAAACTGAGCTGACCTATGTCAAAACATCCTAAACCATTCAAGTTAGAGTGACTGAACGATTGTAGAGAAGTTAAGGTGACAAGACATGTGCTAGTATCATTTGCTATTAGTAGGTACAAGGATGAGGGGTTATATGATATTGTATCTAAGCACAGGGGTCAATTGCTTTTGGGTCTTCCATGGCAATATGATAGGAGACTAATACATGATGAGTATAAAAACAGATATTCTTTTATAATGGTTTGGCGATCAATCACTCTTATGCCTTTAACACCTTGATAGGTGTATGAGGATCAAGTGAGAATAAAGGCGAGTGAGAGAAAAAGAGAGGATGAGAGTTCAAACATTAGCAGGGCTAAGAGAGATAGAGCAATGAGAGAGAGAAAGAGTGATAAAACACTAAAGGGTATGCAAAGAAAGTATGGGACAAAGAAAACAAGTGTTTATGCAAAAAGCAGGGATGTGAGAGTTGATTTTCTACTAAAACCGTACATGTTTGCACTTTTATAAAAGGACACTTATTTTTCTAACTTTAACTTCGAAGTTTCCTTTTCTAGTGTTATTGTATCTTTTTTACAGGATTTCAATGATGTTTTCCTCGATGAGATACCTGATGAATTGAAACCAAAGTGGGAAATAGAGCATCAAATTGACTTCATACCTGGGGCTATAATTCCAAATCGATCAGCTTATAGGAGCAATCTCGAGGAGACAAAGAAGCTTCAGAAGTAGGTTAAGGAGTTGATGAAGAAGGGGTATATGAGCAAAAGCATGAGTTCATATGTCAAACCAGTTTTACTTGTACCTAAAAATGATAATACTTGGCACATGTGCATCGATTGCAAAACTGTTAACAAAATTACAGTTAAGTATCTGCATCCTATACCTAGATTAGATGAGATGTTGGATGAATTGTATGGCTCATGTGTATTTTCAAAAATTGATCTTAAGAGTGGATTTCATTAAATTTGAATAAGAGAAGGTGATGAGTGAAAACTGCTTTTAAAACTAAATGTGGTCTATATGAGTGGTTAGTCATGTCTTTTGGTCTAACTAATGAACCTACTACTTCTATGAGATTGATGAACAGTGTGTTGTATTCCTTCATTGTTAAATTTATGGTTGTATATTTTGATGACATATTAGTATAAAACAAGGGTATATATGAGCATGTTAGGCATCTGCATTATGTGTTTGATGTGTTAAGACAAGAAAAATTGTATGCTAATTTGAAAAGTTGTTCCTTTTACACTAACAAAATTATGTTTTTAGGATATGTTGTGAAGTCAAAAGAGATAGAAGTGGATGAGGAAAATGTTAAGGCCATTAAGAAGTGGCATATGCCTAAGAATATTTGTGATGTTTGCACTTTTCATGGGCTAGTTAGTTTTTACAAGAGATTTGTTAAGGACCATTACTTGTATTATCTGATTTCTTTAAGATATTTGCGATTAAGTATAATGCATCAGGAATAGGTATAAGGGCTGTTTTTAGACAAGATACGCGTCCTATAGCTTATGTTAGTGAGAAACTAAATAAAGCATTGTTGAATTATCTTACTTATGATAAAGAATTGAATGTTTTAGTTAGGACCTTAAAAACTTGGTAACATTACTTGTGGCCTAAGGAGTATGTTATTCATACTGATCATGAGTTCTTAAAGTATTTGAAATGATAAGGTAAGTTGAGTATGAGGCATGCTAAATGGATAGAGTTCATAAAAACATTTTTTTATTTGATCAAGCATAAGCAAGGAAAGGAAAATATTGTAGTTGATGTACTATCTCGTAGTTATACATTGATTTCTATTTTGAGAGCAAGATCATTGGGTTTTGAGCATATCAAAGAATTGTATGTGAATTATAGTAATTTTACTTTTATGTATGTTACTTGTGAGAAGACTGCTTTAAGTAAATTCTATAAACATGAGAGATTTTTGTTTAGAAAGAATAGACTATGTATTCCTCAAGGGTCTATGAAAGTGTTATTAGTTAAAGAAGCATATAAGGGTGAACTAATATGATATTTTGGTGTTAAGAAAACTTTTGATGTGCTAGATCAACATTTTTTTTTTTGCCACACATAAAATGGGATGTTAAGAGAGTTTGTGATAAGTGTATAATATGTAGACAACTGAAGTCTAAGGTTTTACCACATGTTTGTATACACTTTTGCCCATGCTTAGTGAACCTTAGATTGACATTTCTTAAATTTCGTATTAGGTTTACCTAGGTCCAAAAAGGGCCGAGATTCGGTATTTGTTATAGTTGACATGTTTTTAAAAATAACTCACTTCATACTATGTAACAAGACTGACGATGCCACACATGTTGCTGACTTATTCTTTAAGAAGATTGTTTGACTTCATGGAGTGCCAATGAGTATTGTTTCGAACTGAGATGCAAGGTTCTTAAGCCATTTTTGGAGGACTTTATGGGAAAAGTTTGGAACAAAATTGTTGTTTTCTACTACTTGCCATCCACAAACTGACAGGCAAATGGACATGATCAATAGAACTTTGGGTACTTTACTACACATTATAATTTGAAAGAATTTAAAGAATTTGGAAGATTGTTTGCCACATGTAAGGTTTGCTTACAATAGGAGTTTGCATTTCGTTATTGGTTGTTCACCATTCGAGATTGTGTATAAGTTCAATTAACTTACTTTGTTAGATTTGATTCCTTTGTCTATGGAGGAAAGAGTGAACTTGGATGGTTAGAAGAAGGTTGATTTTGCCAAGCAACTACATAAGAAGGTGAGGCAACACATTGAGAAGATGACTGAACAATATGTCACTTAAGCTAACAAAGACGAAAGAAAATTATGTTTGAACCGGAGATTAGGTTTGGGTGCATATGTGCAAGGAGAGGTTTCCTAAGCAATGAAAATCTAAGTTGCAACTATATAGAGATGGTGTATTCCAAGTGCTTAAACGCATCAATGATAATGCATACAAGATAGACCTGCTAGAAGAGTATAATGTTAGTGCTACCTTTAATGTTTCTCATATTTCTCATTTTGATTTCCATGTAGGTGCAGATTTGAAGACAAATTCTTTTGAGGAGAGAGGAAAAGATGGAAACAACGAAGCAAGCCTAATAATCATTTGAGCATCAATGGAGGAACTATGACAAAGGCTAGAACTAAGAAGATGAAGGAAGCTTTAAATGGCTGATTCAAGAGATTTTGGCCAAAAGTCTTGCGTAACAAGGGTTAGACAACATGGAAAGGATACCAAGGCTTCAAAATTTCATTCAAGTCCATAATCAAGTCCAAGATAATCAATATTAAAGGCATGGGCGGCAATGGGAGGTAGATTGAAGTCTTTTAGGCCTAAATTGAGCTATTGGCCATGTAATTTAAATGATTGTATTTAAAGGGGGCTTATTGGCCTTTAATAAAGTTAGTTTATTTAATTAGTTGGTTAAATATCAGACTTTAATATCATTGGACTTTAGTATCTTTTAATGGGCCTTAGTGCATTTAAATATTAGATTAGTCTTAATTAGAGTTATTCAGCTGAACAATTAACTCATTTAAGCCCATGTTTTACTAAATTAAGCCCACTTGGGTGTGTTAAAGATTTGGAGCGTGCATGCTAGGGTTAGGAGGCTAGGGTTTCATCTTTTTTTTTTTTTTTTTTTTTGTGCCTATAAAAGGTTGTGTAAACTTCAAAAACGAGGTGACAGACTTTTGATATGAAATATTGAGTTTTTTCACTTTGTTCTTCATACACTTTGAGAATTTATTTAGGATTGACTCTTGATTTATCAACTTGATTTATCTCCCTCTTTTTTCGCTTATTCTTGGGAGTGACGTCTTTATTATCTTAGTTCATGGTTTACTAATCATTAGGTCAAAGTATCTTCTTTTTTATTTTCTTTTATTTGTGTCTGAATTAAACTTCCTTAAAATTGTATTTCAATTTGATTGTGGGTATTGTATCTTTATATACGGAGTTTGCGTCTATAAGTTTGACTTTTACTTGGAATTTGTTTTTCAAAAAAAGGACTTAGAATAATTGAATAATTTTTTGTGAATTACTTAAAAAAAAATAAAGGAGATTTATTACAATAGATAACAAACAATAGATATAACTTAATCTAATCTCATAATATCTTAAACATACGTACCGCCTATATAATTAAATGCTTGATTTTATTTTTTTATTTGCTTGGAACAGTATTTTTAAATAAAAAAACAAGGATATTTGGAATAAGTTACTTTGATTAAATAAAAGTCATGGTAATGGTAATTATGTGAGAGTAATAAGAGTGTCCATTGTTGAAATATGACTTTTAATTTACATCCACTGAAAGTGATTATGGTACTTTTACTCACATTGGTATTATGTGTGTCTCTATATGAGGTAGTAATAAGACTGAATATTGTGGCTTTAATATTGAATATAATATTACTTGCCCATATCAAATATGTTGATGTAGATTGAAAGTCTAATTATCCAATTATAAGACTAAATAAAATAAACAAAGAAATAGTACATAGATCACAAACATAATATAATTACTCTAATATAACATAATAATTTATTTCCATTTTTGTCTTATCTTTTTCTATCCATTACATCTAATCTACGGTTGAGATTGTTTGGTCCTTAGGAGGTATTGATAATAAATTAATATATTAATATATATATGAGTGATTCTACTATTAATGTCTCATAACTTTAAAAATTTAGTACGAACTTATCAAATTCATCAATTGCAATCTCTTTCCTAAAACAAATTTTCTCTCCTATTTAATTCAAATGCAATAAATGAATTTAATTTGTTCGTCCTAACTTTTTAAAGTGAAGGAGCACTAATAGTAAAATTACTATATATATAGTGATTTTATAATCAGAAATCTCTTACTTTAAAACGTAGGAACTAACCAATCAAATTCATTTATTGCATTATCTCTCCTATTTAATTCAAATGCAATAAATGAATTTGATTGGTTGGTTCTTACTTTTTAAAGTAAGGGATAACTGATTATAAAAGTATTATATATATATATATATATATATATTACATCATAAATCAATGGTCTTAAGTGTATCTTCCTTAATAAACAAGATTTGAGTTATATTAATAACCAAGTAACTGTTACCTAAACATGTTAGAACATTAATGCAATAATATGACTAATTTTCTCTAGATTACAATATATAATTATAATTATTATGAAATATAATATCCATAGTATTATTAGTATACTCTCTATACCATTATTTTATGGAAGAATGTTTTCATCTTTTAAGCATGAGCGGTAGTTGTTAATATATTATTTATTAAATTAGTGAAACATATTCATTTTTTTAAACTTGACTAATATATATCTATTAGGGATATATGAATATATATTTTTCATAACTTTTTTTAAATCATAAATATTACCCAATATAATTTAAAATTATAGAGGTAACTTTAAATCATAAATATTATCCAATATAATTTAAAATTATACAGGTAACTAACTACCTAACTAGCCTTAAATTTTCAAATCTTAATGGTAGGAATAATGTTTAGATTTTTCAAGATATCAAAATGTTAAGCAACATTTTAAATTTACAAAATAAAAGATGTTAGCTAGATACGGTTTTGAGATTTTGAATTAAAAACCATAGTTCAAATTGCTTAAGATTTTTAATTTAAAAGCCATAGTTCAATTACCTATGTACAGCAGCAATTGTGTTTATCTCCCATGACAGAAGTGCAAACATCTCGCAATTTAAGCTATTGTTGTTACTTCAATTTATTTAATTGAGTATATTGCCCTCAATTTTCTTTTGTTATGGAGGGATTTGGATTCGAAAGAGCTTTAATCTCCATCAATTCAATTACAATTTTTTGTGGATGGACAGTTGGTAAGTTCCTGTTTCAACTCGAATTGATGTCTCTTTATATATAAAATACCATTAGTACTTGTTAGATTTTGAATTTAAGCTATTAACCTTATGTTTCTTTCGTTAATTCAGAAATTAGATACAAATGGTTTGAATTCCTATTCACTATATCACAATTTGTTCGTAAAGGGGCAGTAGGTAAGTTCCTTTTTCTATATAAATTAACATCTGCATTTACTTTTAACATACAATCGTTCATGATGCCCTCATCATTTATTAATTAATGAAAATTGTTTTGCTTTATCCTTTGTTTACATATTATCTTTATTTTCAATTTTGTATGATTTGAGGATCCGCTAAAAGGCGTGTTAGATTTTGGATTACAAATTTTGAGTTTGAATAGAATACTAACTATACAAGAGAAAAAAATTTAACAAATCACATAAATGAAAAGAATACTTCTACACCTTTGTAAAACAACAACCAAAAACAAAAAAAGCATCATCACCCCTGTCAACTTGTACAGATGGTTCATGATGCCTCTCCGCTAGGCTTTGCTATCAACTTCCATACACTCAACATCCCAGTTCCATCACCGGTGAAAAAGAGGCTATCAGGACCTATTCCAATTGCTCTAACTTCACTTTTCGAAAAGGTCTTGCCCCTCTCAATGAACCTGAGGCAAAAATATTGCATTTTTAAAAAGAAGCACAAAAAGAAAGACAAATATCGGCTATATGATATGCCTTACAAAATTGCACAGAAATGAAAATACTTACGATGGCAACTCATACAGGTGAACCGAATTGTCATTACAAGCACATAAAAGAACTGGTTTACCATCTGGATCATTCAGCCCATGAAGTTGAAGCACACCCTGTAATGAGCAAATTACAATATATCATATCAGTAGAGTACTTCGGAAGTAAAACCCTAAACCAACAGTAAGAAAAACCTTAACAAAACAAATCCAGAACCTTTAAATCTGCCACAAACAATTATGGAACACGAACATGTAAACTAAATGTTCATGCACAATTATTACAGTAAAGAAAACAGCTGGGAAGTGAAAAGCTGGCACTTGATTCTTTGATTATAAAACAATCATAAATCACATAACAGAATACTATTCAAGGACAAAAATGTTTATCCATTTTTTGTTATTCTTCTCTTCTTTTCTTTCGTTCTAATTTTCTAATTACAATTTCAATGCAATATGCTTACTTAAATGCCAATAGATCAAGGGAAACTTAATCCTATCATATATACAGATGCTGCCTGTCTTCAAAATAAGTACTTGTGTTCAACTTTTGATGCAAACAATCCAGAAATTTCTATTATTCAGTTAAAATCCTAAATTTTCACATAGAATGTTAAGCTCCTGAGATAATAATATAATATTCAGTTGACATCATAATCTTGCATTATTTAATTAAAGTCACAATATTCTGTGTGCCAAGCAAGTGATACTAGAAAACTAATATAGTAGGAAAACAACTGAAAAAGAAAAGCAACATACATGTTCTTCGTTCTGCGTATAAGCTACATCCAAATTGCCTCCTTCAGTAGCAAACCAAACTTTTATCGTCCGGTCCAAAGAACAAGATAATAAATACTGATCCCAGCAAAGAAGCGACATGACTACATCAGTATGTCCATCTAATGTCATAACCGACTGTAAGGTTTCCAGGTCCCAAACCTGGTTTAATAGAGAGATCATATTGAGATTAGAACATCAAGGCAACAAAAACTTTTAATGACTGAAAACCAACAACAATTTAGGATTTCAACATCTAGTCAAACAAGGACAGCAATAGATTAATTCCATACAAACCGCTGTCAAAATAAGAGTAAGGTCTAAAGTGTTCAAGTTGTCCTCCATTAAAAAAGCACTGTTACAACATCACAATGGATTAAAAAGCCAGTAAATTCTGTACAAACACCTACTTACCCTTATTGTATTGTCCATAGAACCAGAGTAGAGCCTCTTGCCACCAACAGTTAAGCAAATCACAGGACGAATGTGCCCTTTTAGAGACATAATCAGTTGAAAAGGATTCTCAGTTTCAGAACAGCCTTTCCAAGCGAGAATGTTCCCATCCTTCAAAACCCAAAAAAACAAATAAATATTTAAAACCAATATAATGACCAAAAAAATGGTGCAGTCATAAAACCCGAGCAAAATGTCCTACAACAAGATGAATGTGTAATTCTAGAATCAAAACCCAAGAGACGTACGTTAACACTTAAGCACCATCATAAATCTGGCTCGACAATACATTGATACAATTACAAGCCCACCATAATAATGGGTCAAATAAAAACTATATTAAAACTATATCTGCTACGGAAAATCAAACTTGTTCCGATTACCTGTGCTCCAGCAAAAAGCATTTCATCAGCAACAACCATGCAATAAACTTGACCAACAGGTCCATCAATACTAAATTCAGCTGATGATTCAATATTGCATGCCTGTAAGATCAACAACATCTGCAAATTTAGCTTGTGCAAAAAATGTAACAACCTATGGAGAAAGCAGACTGTGATGAGAGACAAAAAGAATTTAACCTTAATGACATTCGGCATGCCCATGAACACCCACGGGCCCTCACAAATCAAAGACCCAACTTCAGCACCAAGATTGATCACACTAGTACACTGACCAGTATGACAGTCCCAGAGTCTGGCTGTTCCATCTCTACTGCCTGAGTAAAGCTTGTCAGAACCTAGAGGAAGGGCTATCCCACTGACACACTGTAAAACATTACACTAGGTCATATGTTGTCCAACCACAAAACTTAGAACTGACATAATTTTGTTTACTTGCCAAAAACAGAACAAATATGTAAATATATAAATATAAGTATAATATACCTTCTTGTGGCCATCAAGCTTTGCCAGCATTGTGAACCCATCCCCGCGAAACCAAGAATGTAAAAACTGGCAATTATCACCTTTTACACAATCTCCGGATACCCAGTACTCACAAATCTTTTCCATCTTCTTCTGAGCACTACTTTTATCTCCTGCTGAAGAAGCCAATGAGTTCTTCAGCCTATCACATTTGGGAGTCTTCCTGGTTTTATTTTCCGACTCAGTCGAAACGCATACATTCTTCGAAATATTAAACTTGGAACTCTTCCTTGGCCGGTCTTCATGTAATTGCTTTGAAAATTTAGGGTTAACAGAAGGCGATGGTGATTCTGCATGCACGAACCTACAGGGTTTGCGGTTGCACCTTCCAATAGTATAGAAATAACAAACATTGCCATTGGCTGATTGTCCTCCTCTTGCTCCAAGTCTATTTAAAACCGATCTTTCCCATTTATTATCCGCAAATCTCCTGGATGCCTTGACGTCCATACTATAATCAACAAAAATATAGAGAGGGAATCAACAAACTTTCTCAATGCTATCAACATATCTAACTGGTCCTTCCACGAATGCCTGAATGACAAACGTAACAGCCTCTTCAACGAAGAAATCCAATATAGCTAAACCCACAATCTCATGCCTACTGTTCTTCCAATTCAAGATAAAACTAGAAATTCTAAAAGACTAAAACTGAGAGAACCCACGACGGAGACCGAAATACCATTGATCTCCAGATCCTTTGATCCTCCAAATTGCAAAAGATAAAACAAATATACCAAATTTCCAATAAACCCCTTCAATACAACCTTAAATAGATCCTCCAATTCCAAGCAAACACGACCGAGTCCAGCCAGTCACAAAATAACCCTAAAAAATCCTAAAATTTATATCTTTTTTCATTGCAAGTACAAGACCACATAATACAACTAAATCCCTTAAAAAATTCTAAAATCCAGAGAGTGATATAGGATGTTGCAATTCGAATTTCGCACATAATCTTCAGCAAAAAACCCTAAACCCAAAATAAATAATAATAATAATAGCAATAAAGAAAGAAACCTAATACATGTCGAATCGGATTTGATGGTCATAAAATTAGTGATCGAAGGGTCTTGAATATCATCCATCGAAGAACTGATCGAGAGACAGAGAGAGATCGCAGCAACAAACCTGAGAAATTTGATCTCTGAAATTGATTGATTCACGAGGAGCGAGCTACGAATTGTGACCTTTTTTTGAGAAAAAAAGGAGAGCGTTGTGAGTATTTATAGGGATGCTTTCCGTCGATTGTCTGCGGAAAAGTATATTTCTGCGAATAAAAGTTAACCACTGGATACTTGCCACGTGTAAACCGTGTTTTAGTCACGCCGTGTTACCATTAGTGTGGGTTGATTCTTAGGGATCAAGTAATTTAATATTACAGTCCATGTTCACTTTGTATTCAAATTTATAATAAAAGTCAATGGAAATTTGAAATTATTTTAATTTCTTAACCAGTGAAATTGTTTTTTTTTTTCCTTACCTTAGATAAAAATATGGGAGAATAGCAAATTATTTTGATGAAATGTTAAATTAAATTAATTGGTTTAAAATATTAGAAAAAAATGTATTGTTATTCGTTGATTTTTACTAAATTTCAAATTTATTAGAATTCTTTATTATATAATTTTTTACTGTATAATTGAATATAGGAATCATAAAATTAATAAAATTATTGTCAATATCTAAGAAAATAGGAATTGGAAAATTATTAAAATTATGATCAATATCTAAGAAAATATAAACTATAGAACATAAAAAAGAATATAATCTCCAAATTAAGAAAATAAACATATAAATCAAATGATATTTAAAATAAAAATTAAAGATATTGAGAATACATATGGTTTCCTAGATAAATATGTGTTTGAAAACATATCATCCTTATTATCTTATGTTTTAAAATAATTTTATTTTTGTTTTTAAATTTTTTTGTGACTTTTTAAAATGTATTTTAATATAATTTCACATCACTTCTTAACTTATGAATTATATCCCTAACAATGAAAACTAAATTTATATACTTTCAGGATTAACTTGCATTATCAAAATATTTTAAAATATTTATATTTATTCTGTCCGTAAAGGATTAATTTCTGTTATTATTTATTACATTGTCCTGCAAAGGACATTCACTAATAAAAGGATTTTTAATTATGTATCAAAAATCGATATTAATTTTAATAATCGGGTGCATTAATTTCTTTGTAAAATTGAAACTTTTTGTTCGTCTTATCGTATCAATATAATAATATTGTCATTGAATAAATTGTAAATAAATGAACATGCTTCTGGAATGTGATATAATTTTTATCATCTAAAAATTATTTCTTTGTTATAGATATTCCAGTTCTAACAAATATAAATTTCATTTTCCTGTAATTTTGTTTCACTTTATAGCAGACTCTTAGTATTCACTATATTTTATAATAATCATCAAAATATTTAGATATACCATAAGTATATAATCTTTGTCCTTCTATTTACTTTATAAATTATAGCTGTTGTGCACCTGTTTCGTAAATATAACACTTTGCATATTATGTTGAACAATTATAATTTATAATTATGAGTGGCTTAATGAAATGAAATTGTAAAAGGGGCATGCTCGTAGTTTTAGAGGGATGCCAATATTGATCCTCATTGTTGTAAGTATAACAAGCCCGACAAGAGAGTCTACCTCGATTGTTTGTTTGACAAGTCTACTCAATCAAGATCAAGATTCAAGGGTAGGCTAGTACCAATATTACTATTTGGAAAACAAAAACAAAAATAAATAAACATCTAATTGTTTGAGAAAATTTTACTTTAATCCCTATATTTTGATGAAATATTACTTTTTTACTCATCATATATTTTTTTGTCTCTATCATCCTTAAAATTTGATAAATTCATCAAATTAGTTCTTCTGTCAATTGATGATTAGTCAAACTCAACAGTTAAAAAAGTATTTTGGTAAACACTAGCTATATAAAATTAACATTATATATATATATATATAAAAGGTCTTTAGATCTCTACTGTTTATCAAAATTGTGATAGGTGGTGAAGATTTAATGAAAAGATTAAAATATAAAAATAAATATATATATAATAAAAAAATTTAAAATGAAAATCTATAAAAATAAAAAATAAAAGGACAATAAATCTCTATTGTCCATCTATGAGATGAACCATGAAGATCCAAAGTGCTAGAAAAATAAAAGAATAAATTTAGATGAATTTAAAAAAAGAAAAAAAGAAAACCAATGGAAATCCAAATTGGATCTCTACCAGTTTTCATTACTCAAAGATCTCCATACTCGACAATTGGCACCAACCATAGAGATCGAACAACAATCTAAGTAGCCAGATTGTGGTTCAACAATCTAGGAACCCAGATAGTCTCAATTCGGGTTCAACCCCAGTCATCGACGATCTGATTTTGAACCCAGATCATAACGACCTAGTTTAAAACCCAACCATCGACGACTTGGGAACCTCGATCTGGGTTCAACCAGAGTCATTAACGACTTAGGTTCCTAGATTGTTAAACCACAATCTAGGTCAAATCATAGTTCGATCTCCATGGTTAGCGCCAGTCGCTAGTTATCAGGATTTTTTTTTTTATAAATTTTATTTCAAAATATTAATCTGCAACATTGTTGGAGGCCCATCAATGGTGCAAATTTAACAATTTTTTTATTTTTGAAAATTTTTCTTTTTTATTTTAATTAAAGTAAAAATAAAATGATTGAGATTATTTTGGCCTTTGTTCATATTCTATGATAGTTGACTATTAGTTTTTTTTTTTTTTTCAAAAGAATCAATTTGATGAATTTTTCAAACTTTAGAGATATTGAGGATTAAAAATGTATTTACAAGTAAAAATATGATATTTCACCAAAATATAGTGACTAAAGTGAAATTTTCTATATTTTTAACGTACAACTTATTATTTTTTTTTAAATATTATTGTTTGTAAGCAGGTTCCTGTATTATTAAAAATATTATTTCATTCAGCTTTTGATTAACTACAATAAATTAATAAATTACAAAATAAATAAAATGAAAAGGATGGAGTGGGGCTCCCAACAAGCATTCTTACCTTTTTTATTTAATTTAATTTTTATTTTAACTTAATTTTAATTAAATTGAAGATTTTTTATTTTTAAAACTATCTTATAATATCATTGAATATTTTGATTTCAATAATAATTATTTAATTTTAATTAAATATATTTTATCAAAAAAATATTATTCACATCCAAAATATCAATTTTTCTTTTTATTGATATATGGAATGCATCGTATTATAATTATTTAACCTTTTAATAGTATAATTTAAGGATAATATTATAATATAAAGAAAAAGACTAATTGAGAGGGAGAGGGGGGGGGGGGGGGGGGGGGGGGGGGGGGGGGGTGGTGATGAGTGGCAGGGTGCGTGGTGTTCCATTGCCCCAGTTTTTCCAAAAATTAGATCTTAGAGGAAGTAAAAAAAAATTAGTTTTTCAGGACTTAATAACTCTTAGGCTATGTTTGGTGCACCAGACATTTCATGAGATTAGGATTAAAAATTCGAAAAAAAAAATTCATTTTAGTCCTTCAGGATTAAGAAAATATCAACTTTTTAAAGATCTTTTAAAAATAGTTTTTTATATCTCTAACTTTTCCAAAACTCTTCAAAAAAGTCTAAACCATTAGTCAATTAATGGTCAACGGTTACAGATTGTTTGGATGGAAAGGGTAAAATAGTCTTTTTATGGAAAGGGTAAATTAATTTAAATAATTTATTATATACATAAAATTAATTTTATAAAACAAATGAAAAAAAAAAAAAAAAAAGATAAATAAAAAGTAGAGATCTATCATATTGGATTTCCACCATCTTCAACACATCAAGATTGTTCATCAAACCCCTATACCAACATCATCAACAACTTACTTTATCAACATCATCAACAATCCTACAGACTACAACATCATCAACAACATCACAGCATCATCAATATCATCATCTCCAATAACAACAACAACATTAAGAAAAAAAAAAAAAAAACCAAAATTGTTTATCAAAAACAAAAATTTGAAATAGGGGGTTAATAACCAAACCCAGATGAAGCTTTTTATCTGGTGAAGCTATTTATCTAGGTTCAATCGAACCCAAACGAAGAAGCTTCTTCGTCTGGGTTCGATCTAACCCAGAGGAAGAGTCTTTTCGTCTGGGTTCGATCTTCATTCAGGTTCAATGGAGAAAGGACGAAGAATGAATCTAGATAGAAGAGATTGAAAAATAAGGAAAAGAGATGGAGGAGAAGGAGATGGAGGAGGCGAGGAGACGCAGAAAAACGAAGGAGATGAAGGAGAGGTAAAAGAGAGGGAGGAGATGATAAAGGTTTGTTTTGGATTCTTCCAGATCAAAGAAAAAAAAAAACAAAATTTAACTTGTTTTAATCTTTTTTTTCAAAAACTTGTTTTATTTTTTAACTTAATATTTTTAATGGTTGAATAGAAACAATGATTAGATTTTTTTTCCTAAATTAATTTTTTTTTTTTGAAATTTGTTTTTTTATTAAATTATTGTTTAATTTAAACAAAAGCAGTAATAAGATTTTTTTTAAAAAATACATAATCATATATATATATGTGTGTGTGTGTGTGTGTGTGTGTGTGTGTGTGTGTGTCAGCTTTTCATTGATCAAATGATATATAATATTTTAATTTTATTAAGGGCAAAATAGTCATTTTAAGTTATGAGGGGTAATTAAGTCTTTTTCATTTTTTTGTTTCGTTTGACTATCAGTTGATTAACAGTTTGGACTTTTTTGAAGAATTTTGAAAAAGTTAGGGATGAAAAGAGCAGTTTCCAAAAGTTATTTAAAAATTTGATATTTTTCGAAACCTCAAAGACTAAAATAAAGTTTCCCCTAAAAATTCTCAATCCTATGAAATCTATTGTTTGGAGGGGTTGGAAAGGGATTGAAAACTCAATCTCAACCTCTTTTCATTCTCGTTCTCACAGGAATCATCATTCTCACTTTAATTGATGGGTTTGGACCGGAATGGAATGGCTCTCACTCTTCTCGTTCTCTCTCTTCCCCTCTATCGGTCTCTCTCAGTCAAACCTATCTCTATCAACCACCATTGAGCCCAACGGCAATCATCATCGAGCTCATCTCCATCACCATCTCTTTCTCCCATCACCACCACAAAACACTCTAAACAACCACATCATCTAGGTTCCTCAATTAAACCAAAAAAACTCACAACCGTAACAAACCCATCACACTAACAATAGACCCATTAACATCCATTATCATCGCCAAGAGAGAGAGAGAAAGAGAGAGAGAGAGAATAAGTGAGAGAGAATCGCAACAAAGCTAGTTCGGTAATGAAGATAGAATGAAAATGAAGACGTCAGCGATAAAGACGACAACAACAGATGGTCGATTATAGAGAAGAGGAAATGAGACTAAAGAGAACATAGAGAGAGAGAGAAAGAGAGAGAGAGAAAGAGAGATGATCGGAGAAGATGAAAAAGGAGAAATGAAATGAGAGAGAGAGAGTGTGTGATAATCAAAGAAGATAAAAGAGAAGAAATAAGGAGAGAGAGAGAGAGAGAGAGAGATGATCGGAGAAGATGAAAAAGGAGAAATGAAATGAGAGAGAGAGTGTGTGTGATAATCAAAGAAGATAAAAGAGAAGAAATAAGGAGAGAGAGAGAGAGAGAGAGAGATGATCGGAGAAGATGAAAAAGGAGAAATGAAATGAGAGAGAGAGTGTGTGTGATAATCAAAGAAGATAAAAGAGAAGAAATAAGGAGAGAGAGAGAGAGAGAGAGAGAGAAAGAGACTCAGGTGTGAAAAGTCATGAAATAAAATATTAAAATATTAAAAATTAATATTTTGATTTTAATATTAATATAATTTTAATATTAATATTATATTTTAATATTTTGATTTTAATATTAATATAATTTTATTCTAATCACAAGTTCCATGAAACAAGATATACTAATTTTTTAATTCATTCCAATTCAGTCAATTTCTTTATATTTCAATTTCGCGTGTCAAATGTAGTCTTATAGGAAGGAATTTTCTCTTTCAACATAGGTCTTTTATGTGAAAAGCTTGGCATTCTATTCTCTTTCCATTTTAGATATTTAAGATGGTGTTTGACATCGTTTTTTTAAATTGTTTTTCATTTTGAAAAACAAAAAACACTCGAAAATGTGTTTGTCAATTATTTTCAAAAATATATTTTTGGAAATGAAAAATATGTTTTAAAAAATGTACAACAAAACTAAAAGTAATAGTTAAAAACTGATATTTTTCACTTTCTATCAGTTTCAAAAATCATTTTCTTTTATACAGTAAGGGATCGTTTATTTTTTTGTCTGAAGACTGAACAGTGTTGCTGAAGACTAAAAACTGAATAGTGACTGAAACCTGAAATCCGAATGACATGTTTGTTTTTTTTTTCCTTTACCTCTGAATGTATAGTAATCTTGTTTGTTTTTAAAGTTAAAATTGTTTGAAAACTAGTAATTTGACATTTATATACTTTTACTATTAATTGTTTTGAAAATTCATTTAATATAATACAAATAATTATAATAAATTATTTAAAAAATACTAAAACACTTTTATGTATATATTAATAACATTTTTTATTCATAATTAAAATATAATTAATTATTATAGTAAAGTAATTTTTTTTAAATTATATATACAAAAATAAATTATTATAGTAAAACAAATTAAATTTATATATTTAAATAAAAATAAATAACATGTTCTTAAGTTAAAAAACTATTACAACAAATGTTGAAACTGTAAAGTAATATATATTTTAGTCATTGCAATATTTTATTGATTACATTTAAAATAAATCTATATAATGTAAAATTAGAACCAATTTGAAAATATATTATTTTGGGAATAATAGATTTGGAAGAATATATATAAAAAACCATTAAGTGATTTATCATTAAGTGAAAAGTAAAAAATTGTAGCGTTTTATATTCAGTGATTTTTGAATAGTTTTAAGTGATTTGATCACTTAAAAAAAAAAACAAAAATCACTTAAAATATATAATTCAAACACATTAAGTGAAAAGTGCTAAAAACAAACGATCCCTAAAACTCAAAAAAAATAAAAACACTAATTTCTAACAATCACATCTTCATTTTTAAAAACAGTTTTCATTCAAATACATTTTCAATTTTTAGCTATTTTTAAAAATGGTACCAAACAACTTTTTATCATTTTTCATTTTCGAAATATATTTTTAAAAATGCTACTGAACGCATTATCAATTTTAAAAACGTCATTTTCAAAACATATTTTTCAATTTTAAAAACATTTTTAAAAAACATCATTTTAAAAACATATCCAAACACATCCCAAGTCATTTTTCCAAATTAAAGTTTAATTTTTATTATTTTTATCTTATTCCGCCTTTTAGTTTAAGTAATCATACAAATCCAAGCAAAAAAAACCAAAAATACAAAACTTGAAAAAACATATATAGATTCAAACGACTCAAATCATATTTTCACTATATACAACCAATCAACTCATTATTATGAACACCCAAATAAGGGTTTTTCTCCCATGAAAAATGATATCGAAGAAAGCAAATGCAAGAATTAGAGAAATGGTGTGAGAAAGAGAGAAAAAATAAATGGAAAAAAGGAAAGATGAAAGATTGAGCATTTATCTCATTAATGACATTTTGATCAAAGTACATACTATGATGCTATTGAAACTCAAATAATTAACGAAGTGCTAGAGTCACAAGATTCCAATAAAAAAGTGTCATCACATACCATTCTCACAAACCACCAAGACAAGCAAGAACCTATAAACTAGAACCAAAAATTTGGGCAGAGATGGAAAATTTGGGCAAATGAGAGAAGCTCTATCTATCAAAAGGCTTACGTGCATAATCCGGACAGTTCCAAATTAACATGTAGATGGTTAAATATCATTCGTTCACTAACAGATTTCAAACTTAAAATCATTTAACCATTCATGACCGTCTACTACAAAGGCCAACTCATAATTGTCTCAAGCTGGACAAACCATGTAACTTCCAAGTGACATGGGAAGGAAAAACATGATTGAACTCAACAATAATATCTATCTTGCAAAAGCAACAAGCGCAGTTCGAGCTTGTGTAAAAGTAGAAATGAGTGACCCAAGCTGTAACTTATCATTGCAACCAAAACTCAACCTGTACCTGAAAATTTTAAACAATCAAACAATTAATGCAAATGAAACCTCAACACTGAACTACGATCATGTTAGCATTTAATCAACAGATTCTAAAAATCCATAAGTGAAAAGAGCAGCATAACATTTGTTAGTTTTGATGAGTTAAAAAAATAATACTACACAAAGGAAATTGCCAATTACAACTACGTTTAATATGAAGGAAATTTGCAGCTAACTAACAAGCAAAAGTAGAACCTTTACTCAAATGAGACTCTTGAAAGCTGAACGCCCCCAAACCCATGAGCAAAGGCAGGAAAAGATTATTAATGTCATGTCCAACATGTAGCTCTTACAAAACAAAGGAATTACTAATAACAATCCTACAATCTGAAGCAAATATGTCTTTGAAATAACAAAAAAGTGCTATCAAGTAATAATTATAACCGATCTCAATTTCTGTGTATGTTCACCTAAAACTATCACAAATCTTTATAAGTAAAAGCCACACATGTATCAAAGGAACTTATATTCTCGTTTACCTAAGCATATATTGGTGGACAGCAGCATGCACAAGTGTACATAACACCACACAACAGTATTTTCGTTACTTTTTCCCTTTTACAAAAAACAAAACACAGCACTGTGCAATTAATGCCCTTGCAATCCCAATGTTTGCTATCATTACACTGCCAACCTTGAAATACAGTTAAGTGCATAAAATGAGATTAAAGTATCTGCAGGCAAGCATCAAAGGTTTTCAATATGAATCACTCAGAGACAATAGGTATTAGCAACGCATCAGTATAACTAGTGGAATCCACCTCCAACTCCAACACCTTTAACTTGAACCATATAGACATGATAGCAACTTTTTCTTCGAGAACCACTGGTTTTAATTCTGTTCCCCTTGAGCTACTTCACTTCTCTTTCTATAGAAGTTCATACTATGCATCTCTCTCTATTGAGTTATTGAATCACAAGTACAGTAGTACTTGAAAATACAATGTGCCTTAAGAGTAAAAACAATGTTTACTTTTGGCATCTATTTCTTTTACTTTTTTCTTAACTGAAATTGAAGAATTTATTGATTGAACGGAAATTTAGGACAGATGCTCATGATACAAGGGATCCACAGATACAAAAACATACAGAAAAACAAAAACTACAGCAAAAGGCAACTGCAACAAAAACTTACATCTATTGATTACTTACAGCATCTATTAGTATTATTGAAAACTAGGAAGATTGCATATAGCAAGAAATATGTACTTACTCTATGTTAGCTAAATCATCAATCAGCCTAACTCGAACATCGGATGGCATCTTGATCTTAAAAACAAACCTGTCAGATTAATGTTGCAGAGATCAGATCAAGGAATTATAATTATTCTAAGAAGTGGACATTTAATATATAGAACTTACATTGTCACTTCCCTTACAATATCTACCAAGGCCAACCCTTTCCTTGTCTTGATTTCAGATATTCCTACAGAGGGTTAAAGCATAGAAAGCTACAATTAAGCATGAAATATTCCAGCAGCAGAATAACAAACTTATAAATGAAGGTGACTGTTAATTACGTTTGAAACTATCTGCAAATGATTCATTCAAAAGCCAATAAGAAATTTGCTCAATGTCTTTGGGCAATGGATTTCCAGTGCACAGGTACACAGCTTCCTCGGTTATTTGCTGAGAAGCCATATGTGTTGACTGCATGTATGAAAAAATTGATTATTGTGAGTCATTCACGTCCATTTATTAAGAGATTAATAAACATGAGAAAGCAGGCAGATTTTCCAGTGTCTGAGTCATTTTAATCCTTGTGTGTGGGTGATCAGGTCTGAGCCCGCACAATTAACTGTCTTGTGCTAACACAAAGAACACATGTTACCCACACAGAATGCGACAGCCTATAGAACTCCGTAATGGTCATAAAACAGAATAAATTATTTTCTATGTATATATATATATATATCAGATTAAACAGCAGAAAATCCTAATCCACAAACTCAAAAATGAATGATTAGAGTATTCATCATGTATAGCATTATAAGGGATTGATTTGAACAGACGCAGATTTTACGATCATGACATGCATGCAAAAACCAGAACCAAAGTTCACTAGATCTATACATTGAATTTTATGATCATGACATGCATGCATGCATGCATTTGCTTCTGTGGCCACAAGCTAAGCCAATCACAAGATGACTTTAATATTGTAAAACCGAGTATTTTAGCATAACCACATTCTACAAGAAACAATCACTGCTTATTATCTCCAAATTATAGCAAGTTTTTGCCACGATAGATTACAACCAACAATTAATTATCGATACTAACAGGTGAAACCTGTTCCCCCAACAAGGAGAGCAGAAGAGAAGAAAGAAAAAGCATTTGACTACACCAAAGATTTATGCTAATCATCATTGCAGCATGTCATTTAACTAACAGGATAATATGATTACAGCTTCCGTGACACCAGAATACAGTCCTCCACTGATTATATTTCAAATAAAATCTCTAAAACACAGAAGCATAACCACATATCCAAACCAATTAAATTTAAACCTGCAAAATGTTCAAGGCCTTTCTCATGTCACCATTGCTAAGCCGTACAAGCGCTGCTAAGCCGCTCTCAGGAACATCAAGTCTGGTCAAATGAGAAAAAGAGAATGTTAAATTGAATCATTGCTCGATTTTCTACCAGATAGTCCAAATAAACAACAGTCATATGACAATTGTTACAGAATACTTTTTTCCCAAATTATCATAGTACTATTGCAAAACCAAACCATAAATTAGGTAGCTAAAATCCTTCATCTTCATCAATATGATAAACCCACTGCCAATGTCCTCAAATTTATGAGGTAAGTCCCGAGAAAATTCTTAGTTTTCCACTTCCCAAGCAATTTGTATCAACTTAAGCTCTGTAGGCTTCTAAATTCACAAACAAGTCATGGAGAGTTAAAAAATTAATAATTTTTCAAGTGTCATAAGAAATAAACTATGAAGACTAGTAAGCATTCTTACATAAGCCTCATCTTTTGAAAATAACAAAGCAACAAAAATAATAACAATAAAATCTCATTTTTAACCCGCAAAAAGGAAAAGGAGGAAGTATAGGTTATTTAATTCAACAAGGTTTTGTTTTCATAAAGAGGAACCAATATGCAACAACATGATTAAAATATCAGAGCTGAAAAATGCATGACAACTGGAAATGATGATTGAGAATCGAGAATAATGAATACAGACCTTACCATCAAGAATTAAAAAGGAAACATAATAAAAATTTAAATAATAGGAAAACAAAATCATAATAGTTACCCTTCAGCCTTTATAACATGCTTAAGCCGCTCAGACACATGAAGGGGTTCAAGGGGAGCAAAACGAAATCTAGTACATCTAGACTGAAGTGCTGGAATAATCTTGTTGACTTGATTACAAATAAGTGCAAACCTGGTGTTCTTTGTGTATTTCTCAATCACTACAGCACAAACATGCACAGATAAGAGAAACAACAAAGATGTGCAACGAAATTATCAGAAGAAAATAGTACTGAACTGATAAACAATTCATACCTCTACGCAAGGCAAACTGAGCATCCTTCGTCATCGCATCTGCCTCATCAAGCAAGACCAACTTCACTGATGACTTTGCACTGTAAATGCAGAACTATTTAACTATTGCTAACATTACTACAGTAAATTTGTCTAGATATTTGTCAAGCAAAACAATTTACCAAGACTGTTACAAAGTCAAGACAAAGCATAACTTGGCAATTGTTATACAAAATCAAACAGAGAGACATAATTATCGAGTGATGAAAATAGGAATCATAACATCACCAGCAATTATCTAATGCACGACAAAATGACACTTAACTAAAGGAGTTTATAATGCATGGTCATCATTGGCAGTGTTGAAATGTGACTCAGTGCCTCATACATGGTCTTTAATACATATCAAGTGGATTCTTGCTTTAATCAATTAACCTTCTACTGTACAGAAGATCCAGTTTTAGGGGTAATTTGGAATAAAATTCACAATTGTGAGGGCCAAACTAATATGCACGAATTACATCACTGGGGTTATCTAGAGGAAATTAAGATCAGTTTAACGAAGTTAGTTAAAAAATGAACATTGCACAAGATTTGAAGAGTCGTATTGGTTGTTTTCATTTTGTTGTGAAATAACCATGTACTGTTACATGTACTAGAGTGAAATAATCAAGTAAGTCATTTATTATTGCTCTGCAAAAATAAAAACATGACATATTAGGTATTTATGCTTGGAGGAGTACAAAATAGAATACGAATACAAGTAGTATAGAAAAATCAATTAGCCAATGAGACTGATTTCAGCAATACAATCCAAGCACTTAAATTTGAACTGAGAGTGTATCCTTGTATCCTTTGAGATCACAAAATCATGTATCCCTCTAATGTTTCCACTTGGGTGGTGAGCTTTACCCTATCCTTTGCGTTTATTTTCCATTTCTTCAGTGTTAAAATGTCTATGTATCCTAGACCTAATTTTCTCAAATTGAAGGGCATTAGCATTGGAAATTGAACAGGAATTACCCAAAAGAGAAGCTCTGAGTGCTAGCGAAATCTTGGATCTGTTGGCGGACGACGTCAATTCCTCTGTCATCAGAAGCATTGAGCTCCAGAATCATATTGTGGTATTGAGGTCCATAGAGCTTGCGGGCAACAGCAAGAATGGTAGACGTTTTCCCAGTCCCAGGAGGGCCGTACAACAGCAGATGGGGCAGTCTGTTCTCACTCGTCAGCCTATCAACTGTTTCCAACCAGAACCATCATTTATATCATATTATGTACTACACACAAACAAACCCTAGACCAAAGAAGAGACTGAGAGACATTACTCGTGTCCACGATGTCGCGATGAGCGGCCACGTCAGCTAGAGACTGAGGCCGGTACTTTTCCACCCAAGGGATGGCTCTGCTCTCGGAAACGACGACGACGGTTTTGCCTTTGTTGTTAGCTTTCAAAGTGTCGTCTTCGTCAATGTCCATCGCTGTAATTGCCTCCGTCATCTCGCTTCTCTCTCACAATACTTTGAATAATTTTGCGATTTTTGTGATGGCGCCAATCGCCTTTACAACCCTCTTTTATTTTCATTTATACCTAATTCCGATTTCCCACCGCTCGCTGCGTTCTCTTTTACATAAATATCTTATAATTAGAACATAATTACTTATTAGAACCTACCTAATAAGATTAATTACTATTTTCTTAGCTTGCATGCCTACTATCATTATTTACATAAGCCGGATTAGGAGACAACTACTATTCCTACGACCTATAGAGATTAATCACTACTTATATAGTACGAATATCTACTTTTATAATAAAAAAAAAAACAATTAATCTCATAATAATTAGGAGGGAAAACTATTTACACACACTTATAAAATGTGCATAATGGAATTTATATCACCAAAACTAGAGTGAATAGAAAGACGTACAATCATTTGTGTTATAATGAGATATACGAAGTTATAGGTTTTTTCTTTTCTATAACAATGTTGTGTTTTTATCCTTGTGGCTCCTAAATTATAATCATTTTTTTTTTAAATTATTAGGTTTATGCTAGCTAAATTGAACAGTATGAGGAGTATATTAGTTTTATGGTATATTTATCAATCAATAATCCTCATAAGGTAAAGAAAATTTATGTTGTATGACATTCGTATAAAACAAATATTTCACAAATGCACATAAATTAAATAAAATAAACATATTTTATTTATTATTTATTTAAACATTTACAAATTACAAGCTCTTAGGGTACAAACCCTAACAATTTAGTTCAGTAACTATATTTTTGGATGCAGATGTCATTTCCTGAAATGATATGTATTTCCATTTAGAAACTTATAATCTATATCATTCTACATCTATGCTAGCACATTCACTATCATTTTACTAAAATATGGTAGCAACTATATACTAATAAATGTGACAAAAAAAAAAATCATTGGACAGTAATCAAAATAATAGTCAAGCTACTCATCATCATCTATTTCCAAAATATTCATTAAATCGTATATGTAAGTGTTTCGTGTAAAACAGTCATAATATCATTCTTTAATAAATTTTAGGACACCCTTATAAGTATTATCATACACAATTATGTAAAATGAATGCTAATATTTCATAAATAACAAAAACTGTTCATTAAATTTCAAATATCCATGGAACAAAATGAAATTAACATAACAAAATGTTCAAGAACTAGTTACAAAGTGAAACATAATTATAGAAAATAAAATGACATCAATCAAGTAGATTCATGGTGTGGAAATAAAGCTCATCAAAATGTTCCTCTAAGTACTAGTTGAAATTAATCGTCATCTCCGGATCCTCCTCATCCAATGAGATGTCAATCACCTCATCCTCATCATTTATGATCACTATGATCTCTGGCATGACCTCAAGCGCGTCATCATCAGAGATCTTAATGATCTCAGGCATATCATCATCAGAAATCTCAAAGATCTCAGGCTCATCATCATTAAAGATCTCAATGATCTCAGGTATCTCATCATCAGAGATATAAATGATCTCAGGCTCCTGTATATCATCAGAGGTCTCCATGATCTTTTCATAATCAAAGATGACAATAACACCAGCCACATCATCAGATGTCTCACTGTTTGAACCTGTCAACCCAATACCAAAATAATCCATGTCATAATATGATGCATGATCGAAATTATCCATTTCCAATGCATAAAAAGCAAACATGTATGCATATATATATATTAATTTTAGGTTAAATAAATTTAATATAAAAATTAAAGTATTTTAATTCAGCTCTCTATAAAGCAAAATAAATGAAATAATGCAATTCAGCTCATCAATTAGAGCGAATAAATAATAGGGATGAAAAGAGGAAAAAAAAAATTCTCTAAAAAGTTGCCGGAATTGCTATTAGTAACAGCGCGTAAGCGTGGCCACACACGAGGACACATGTCGTGCCAACAACGTGACAAGTGTCTTACATGGACACCTCGTGTCATCTCAGCAGGGCACCGCGGGTCGAAATGAGGTTCGGCCACATCACTGACTATGTAGCGACATGTGGCTACCAACGTGTCTCCATGTGGCTGCTTACATGTCTCATAATAATCGAAGACAACTACTACTCCCACGACCTACAGAGATTAATCACTATTTTTATAGTATGAATATCTACTTTTATAATCAAAGACAATTAATTTCATAATAATTAGGGGAAAAAATTATTTACACATACTTGTAAAATGTGCATAGTGGAACTAATATCACCCAAAGTAGAGTGGATGGAAAGATGTACAATCATTTGTGCTAATGAGATGTACAAAGTTATAGGTTTTTTCTTTTCTTTAACAATGTTGTGTTTTTATCCTTTGGCTCCTAAATTATAATATATTTATTTGTTCCTTGTATTAGGTTTATGTTGGCTAAATTGAACAGCAGGAGGAGTATATTAGTTTTATGATATATTTTATCAATCAATAATCTTAAGAAGGGAAAGAAAATTTAATTCTTGATTTATCATTCTATTGTTTACTAAATATATCGAGAATGAAACTACATGGACCTCACACTTAAATCAAAAATTCAATTTCTCTTGGGAAGGGAACTTGATTCCCTCCTCCAACCTAAGGAATCAATTTCCCTTTTGTTGATTCCTTTTCACATGAAATTTAATTCCTTTGATTTTGTTCTTGATTATTAAACATGCCCTCAAAACATTATAACATATATTTTTACACATGTACTTTTAATCTCTTGATATGTATCTAATTAAATAAAAGTATTAAGAGAAAAATCAATGAAATAACAAAAAATTAAATTAAAAAAAAAAACATTTTTTTAAAAAAATCATAATAATGAAATTTATGTATGAAAAATGGAGGTTATGGCCTCCATAGAGATGAAGGTGGCCTTCATGGCCGCCTCCAATCACTGAAGGAAACTATTGTTTCCCTTAATATTGAGGAAAGCCAAATTCATCTATGACATTCATTAGTTTTCTTCAATTTCTTTTTTTAATTATATAAAATAATAAATAATAAAGGTATAGTTATATCATTATTTATCCTAATAACTTCGTAATAAGACGGTGTAAGAAAAAAAAGAAGAGAAATTAGACATTGTTAAAAATAGTTAGGTCTATCATGATGCAAACAAATAAGTGGTTGGGAATATTTTACACATTGGAATCTATTCATTCTTGGGAGAAATAGATGAGTATTCCCTTAAGTATTGATTCGGGGCTTGAATAATAAGAGTGCTCGACTTTCTGTTTATGAGTAAACGGAAAGATAAATTTATAAGTTGTTATGAATACATTGTTTATTAGAAAATTAATGGTACTTAATGAAACAAAATATAATTAGAGAGGTATAATGGACTTTAATGACCTATCTCTAATTATGAACTACTCGTGGAAGATTGAACCATATGAAATTATTAAACTAATAGACATTAAAAATTCAAATTGTGTAAAATATCTATAATTTTGAGAATGTAACCTTGAGTTTTAGTGGAATAACTCTAAGGTTAATAGCAGTAAATTATTAATTAAAGAGTTTAATTAATAATTCCGATATTATTGGAGCTCAAATTATAAATCCATTGGGTCCCCTTACTAATTCACAACTAACATAGAAAAACAAAGAGAATAATATAATTGGATTGTCCAATTATTAGTGTCACATATAAATTTTATGGACACATTCACAAATTATTTAAATAATTTGATTATTTAAATATTTGTAATTATTTAATTATCTATAGAGGTGATGGATTCAATTGTAAATGGTGTCATTGAATTATTTATGATTTGAAATCATTTAATTTAATGAAAATCATTTAATTAGTTAACGAAAATAATAATTTAGTTTAATTAGGAATTATATTCCATATTAAATTAAATTAAAGGAGTTTTTATTTAATAGGAATTGGATTCCATATTAAATTAAAAGTAAAGAGTTCCAAGCCAATAAGGAATTTAATTCCATATTACATAGGAACTAAATCTTTCAATTTAAAAAGAAAATTGGATTCCTTATTAAATTGAAAAACCTTAGCTTATCATTATAAGAGGGTGTTTTATGTTGATAACAAAATAGAGAATTTTTTGGCTACTTGAACCAAAAACTTCCACCGATTAAAAACACCATATTACCACCCACCTCATCAGAAATACATAAATAAATAAATATATATATATTTATTGATTTCTACAGAATTTTCTTTTATGAAAAGATTCCATGAATTGATTCTTCGATATTGTATCCACACACAGTTTCTTTTGTGAAGTATCATAGCAAGGAAGATGGGGTGATAAAGAATCTACGAATAAAAATGAATTAATTCAATTTTCATGCAATATAAGATTCGATCTTATTAATTTAGTTATTTAATTGTTATTGCTAGCATTGATCGAACACCGTTTTGTTTGGAAAAATGTTTAAAATCCACATTTCTGCATTAATCTAAAATTGATTTTTCCCTTCAAGGATATGCATTGTTGATTGTTACCTATATACTTAATTACGTTCTTGCCATTAGTCACGCCTACACTTTATCATTTATGGATGAGTAAAGGACCTAACTTGATTAACCTACAACACTAAGGGTGTAGAGGTTATGTCTTGATTCATAAAGTAAATATGAAAAATTTGATGTAAGAGGAAAAAATGTAACTTTATTAGATACTTTGAGCATTTCAAATGGTATTCTCATTGGTGAACATTCAGATGAACGTGTGATTGAATTTGAATATGACAAGTCAATTTTTAAGAGAAAAAATTTTCTTTACCCCAAATCTGAACCAAACATTATCCTTAACGTTTAAAATCAATTTGCAAGACAAGACAATAAAAAAGCTAAAAAACAAAAATAAAAACAACCAATAAGAAAATAACTAAACAACCTAGAACTAATAAAATAAAAAACACAAAATAAACTAAAGTTAGTTGACTAACTAAACTTAACAAGGTGCAAGGATCAATCCAAACCAATTTGTCCTTTAGAATTTCGTCCATCCTTCATTAAAGTTGACGATAACCGGCTTGCTCGAATGTCATCCTTGATCATCTTTATTCCAACTCTACATTCATCTTGATAATTCTTCACATATCCGTCCACCATCGCCTTAGGTTCATGTTTCCTTTTTCACGTATTCAACCTCTCGAGAAACTTTATATAAGTAGACATTTTTTGGACCACCTCCATTAGTGGTAGATGCACATTCTTTTCTGACAGGATGCTATAAATGTCCATAAATGGTCTATCCTATTTGCCCTTCTGAAGTACATAATTTTCTTGAAAAGCTGGTACTTCTTTATCACTAGTACTACCTGCACAAGTATCGTAATCATTAGAAGGTTTAGACTCAATAGTTTTATCTATTATCTTACCACTGTCAAGGTCCGTAACGTCTTTTGCTTGCTTGACTTGACTCTGAAACTCCTCTGGGATTTGATTTTGTAAAGCTTCAACTAATTGTCCCATTTCTGTTTCAATCTTTTCTAGTGATGCCTCAATTTGCAGGAAGCGTTGTTGAGGATTATAGGTTCAACCCATAACCAAAACGATAATAGTCGTCATTTAAAGAGCAAAACACCTTAAAACTTGGATTGAGATAATTAATGCGTTTAATCAGAAATCACAATCTAGTTCCATGCATTGGTAGTACTAGACCTAACTCCTATTTATAGTTAGTCTTGATAATTCAATAGTTTTTCCTTAGTTTGATAATTAAATTTAATTTGAATCATCGAAATTTCTTTTACTTAACATTTAATAAAACAATTGAACTACAAAATAATATGGTAATTGAATTAATTATCGCACTTTCATATAGTGGAAATATAAATAAAAATTAAAAAGAGAAAAGCAAAAGAAAGACATAGACATCAGGTTTTTATGTGAAAGCCCAAAGGGAAAAACCACAAGAATAAAGAGCCCTTCTATCCACTTGCGAATGAATCCCCACTATTAAAAGATGGATTATAATTTTTTTTTTTCACATCACATCTTGCTTAGAGACATAACCGCTATCTACATCATAGCAGTCACTCAATCTCGCTCTTCCTGAACTTAGAACCACTAACCTATCAATCTTCTGAATTTATTGCGGTCACCTTGAATTGACCTTCTTGACTGGTCACGCAAGCTTAAGGCATCCTCATCACTTCTCTTTTCTAAGAAGAAAGGCCACACTATATCTTAAATCAACCTTGATTAATGCACACACGCAGACTTAACAAATGAGGTATGCACTCTAAATCCTTTGAATTCTACTCAATCAAGATTTATAAAGATTCCTATGAAATTTTAGTATATTCAATTCATACTTTTAAGAAATCCAAATAAATTTAGATGTATCCAAAAAGTCAATGATTTTGTAAAAATTGCCTACGTAGTGGATTTTGATGGACTTCTAAATGATAGGTACATTTATAAAAGACAATCTGAAATCTTGTCCTACGTCCAAAGATTTCATAAATTTCATACATTCATCAATTGTTTTTTTTTTTTTTTTATCTCTCTTGGAACAAGGCTCTCACAAGACTCTTTTAGTGGTGAATTGCAAATATGCTTTGTACTATCTTTTTCTCTTCCAAATTCAATTGTTTTTTCTTTATGAGTTTTTCCTTGTCTTTGAACTTTCAAGATGACACAATTTGAATAGAATTTTCTCGCGTTATGTTAGGCTTTTATGATCTAGTTTGTGTATTTATTATGCATCCGAATAAACTTCAATCGTTTTTTTTTAATCTTTTTTAAACGATTGTATGTAATATAAATTATCATAAATTAAACAAATACTATATGCTTTTGTCGATCTTTAAATAGATGCCAATGTTTCTACTATTGATGAACTCTTATTATGTATGTCCATGTTTGTGATTGTGCTTCTAAATAAAAAGTCCCAAACCTTTGGGTTGGTGTGTTTAAACATGAACCTGTTTTTTTTACTAGTTTCACTGATGTGGGGTGAGTAATGAGGTAGATGATATCGTTTGCTGATATTTTTTCTTAAAAAAGTTATATTGAATTGGTGACAATAAAGGACTGTGATGTTAGTATTTAGGGACAAGTGTTTGCATATGATAGTACACATTTATACATGGCATTACTTTGAAGTTGAGGTTTGATTTCCATCAAGCTCATTTTTTTGATAGTTTTTTCTTTTAATTGTGAGAGTCATATCTTTTAATTATGGAAATAGTTGTCTGGTTACATAGGTAGTGGTAATGTCAACAAAAGAAAAAAAGAATGAATTTGTCAATTACTAACTACTTTAGATACAATTAGAATACATTAAAAGTTGAAAGAAAAGCTCAGTTAATATACTTTTCCATCTTACTAGTTACAAGGAAATTATTATTATTTTTATCTATTTTGATTTTTATTTAAATTTTTTTTTGTTTATTTGAATTGTTAGAATGAAATTTATTGTATTGGTATTATCTCTCTATAATTACAGATAGCTTATTGTACCAATATTTTATTAGGAAACTTTATGTTATTAAGATTGTATTAGATTATTTTTAAGGGATTAGATTAGATAGGATCAAATTAAATTAGTAGTGTGGTATGTTTGATGTAATTAAGATTAGATTATTAATAAAATATATTAACATAATTTTTAAATATAATAAATTTTTTTAATATAATCACTAATAAAATAAATAAATGAAAAAGAAGGACATGAAAATGGGGCTAATTACTCTCACATTTCTAGATGAAACTAATTTATCTCATTTGAATAGGATAAAAGAGGAGGTGAGATTAAATTTTATTTGACGACTCCACCTCCTCAACATATATATGGGATTGGACAAAAACCCCATCTTGCCTAATAGACGGGGAGTTAAGTCATAGACTCATAGGAGCATTTAGGTGATTTCCTTAATGTTGTGGCTAAAAACAAATTTCTAATAATTTAAGAGCGTATTATAAAATTTTGGCATAAGTGATTGACGTGCCGCCCGGGCGTTGGAGATGTGAGTGTTGGACTTGGCGTAGCGCCCCAATTGGTCGTACCAAAATTTCAAGACGTCCAAATTTAAAATATAATAATGGCGAGGTCCAACCAGACCCCCTGAAATGAATTTGAATTTTGAAGGTGGTTTCAGACATTTCACTGACATTAAAGAAACAAAAAATGAGACAAGACAGACTAATTCAAAGAACGAATAGTGTTGAACAATAGTCATTTTGGAGGGAGCGAAGGAGAGACTATAGATATAGTCCAAAAAGGCGAAAGGCGGCACATCACACACGCACACGCGCGCACACACACACACAGCCCTCGCCTGCCGGCATGTGATTCACCTCTTCCATCTCTCTCTCTCTCTCAACTCATCGGAAATGTTCGGAGCAGGTGGGTCCCGCAAGTCGTCCATCTCGCCCTTCCGTTCACGGAAGTCGCCGACGACCGCTGCAAAACCGCCCGCGGGACGCCCGCTGACTCCTTCTTCGACGTCGTCGTCCAGGCATCCTTCAAGACTATCGCCTTCTCCAGCAGCCACTCCCACTCCCACTCCCACGCCCAGTCCAAGCCCTCCCACGCCGCCGCTTGACCACCGCCCCAAAGAAAATGTTATGGTCACCGTCAGGTTCCGTCCGCTCAGGTACCTCCCTCTATCCTTCTCTCTTTCACTTTGCTGACTTTTCTTTATTATATTATTCCAGATTTGTTATTTAATGTTTTATACAGTCCACGGGAGATTAATAAAGGGGACGAGATAGCCTGGTATGCTGATGGAGATTTTACTGTGAGGAACGAGTTCAACCCCTCTATTGCTTATGGTTTTGGTTAGTCACTTTTTCACTATCTATATTTACTAACAATCATTGTGTGTTTTAATCTTCTTTTTTAATCTCCTAATCTAATACTGCATAGCGTTATGAACAGAAAATACCTTGGACACAAATGTTACTTGACCATTCATTAGGCTTGAAGGCCAAAGTTTCTGATAAAGATTGAGAATTTTGGTTTGTTTACATATTATTTTATATTTGTTTGATGGAAGTTGTAATGTAATTGTTACCTGAGTTATTTATATAATTTATTTTCTTCTTTCTAATGCTGGTTTTCTGCACTTGCATTGCAGATAGGGTGTTTGGTCCGGCAACAACAACACGACACGTTTATGATGCTGCTGCTCAACATGTTGTAAGTGGAGCCATGCAAGGGATAAACGGTAAATCAATGATCTGGCAATTTGATGAGTATTTTTATGGGATAAAGCTTATTATTTGGTTTCTCTATGGGCAATTGCTAGTGAAGATTCCAAAGACAAATTCCTTTATTTTTTCATTATGCTTGATTCGAAGGTGGTTGTTAATTGATTGAACTTTTCTATTTTGTTTTTTGTTTTGTTTGTTGTTTTGGTGGACTACTGGTTCACTTTTGTACTCATTTTCTTTATATTTCAATAAAGTTTTAATTTCCTATCAAAAAGGAAAAAAAAAAATTAAAGAGTTTATTACTAAATTAGTGTTTTGTTCATCTAGTAATTATCATGCTTTATATTGGATGATGGAGCCTGTCCAGTGTCCATGTTGGGATAATTGTTAAAACTTTAAAAATATAGAATTGAAACGACTGAAAAACTAGTTATGTTTGGTCATTATTTTTCATTGCATAATAGACCTCAGTAATTCACTAATTGTTGCACTGTATTTGTACAGGAACTGTTTTTGCTTATGGTGTTACTAGTAGTGGGAAGACGCATACAATGCATGTAAGTTAGTAACTGGATGTCATCTGGCTTAGCCTAAAAGAAACATATGAAAGCAGCACATTAATTATCTGTCTTAAATTTGCCTCATTTGTGTTTGCCAAAGAGAAGCTGTGGTTTTGTGCTTATGGGCATTGTTTCAACTTGTTATTTGTTGATTGAGGCTGTCAGCGGTGACTGTTTATTGTTATTGAAAACTATTCTCTTTATTTCTATATTCACACTATTTTTTATCTTGTACACAAATTAATGTTTCTTAACTAGATGGTTGAAAATTAATCGTGAAGTAATTCAAAGAAAATATCAGGTTGTAAAGAACTTTAAAGAAGGTTGGTTGAAGACAAGGAGCTCCAACCAATATCAAGTTGCGTGTGGGGCCCTCATCTTAGTCTATGGTTGTGCAGGCATCATCATTGAACAAGCAGTGGATACCCAAAGTTGTTTGCATATCTTGAACTACTTGCCTGGGGTTTTATGTATAACAAGTTTCATGACTGCAGTTTGGTTTAAAGCCTGGTGAACAAACAAAAGTCATGAGGTTTATGGATATTTGAAAGAAAATCTGCCCAGAAGCTATATTCTTTACCAACAATCCTTTCAGTTTATACAAATTAAAATCTATGTCTCTGTTAATTAACAAAATATTTTCTTATCAAAACAACAATAATCAACTAAATATTCCCTGGGCAAAGGAATTATCTATTTGAGGTTGTTATCATTTTTGGAAACTGCATCAAATATTGTAAAGTAAATTATGACTGGTAAGAAATTAGATGTCTTATTTTCCTCAAAGCTTCTCAAGCTGCACCCTGGTCTTGTAGTGCCCCTTGTATGATTGTGTGTAAATACTGTTCCACTACATGCATTTCTTTTGGTTTTACTTGTGCTAACTTATGCAGTGAAATGCACTGAATAGGTGTCCACAGTCATTTGTTCTTATGGTTTATTATATTGAAATGAGTTTATTTTGTTTACTACTTATTCTTCTTTGGTGGCTTCTTTTTTTATGGGATAAGGTCGTATTCTTTTCCAGTTTGTTCTGGGCCAAGCCAGTTAGCTGTGGGTAAGTTTTTGTGGATATGGTTGAAGTCTCAGAGGGTGAGAGGAGAGCTAGGTCCTTTAGAACAGTATTGTCTTTGCTTGGTTTAAATAAAATGAAACAAAATAAGTTGAGGGTCATCCGAGAGATGATTGCCAGTTGTAATGGGACTAAACCAATCATGGGCCTCTCTTTGGACATCTGTCACTAGAGTTTAAGGATTTTCTTTTCTTATTTATTCAGCAAATTGGGAGGTGGGAGTGGCTGTTTAGTTTTTGTTTAGTGCTCCAGTTTTTGCTTTTCATTTTTCCCCCCTTTTCTGTGCTTCAGCTTCAGTCACTCCGATTGTCATTTAGGTTGTTGTCTTTGTAGGTCATAGTGTTGGATAATTGCTGTATTTTTTTCTAAGGATTTCTTAAATTCCTTTGTATACCTCTTTTTTCTTTGTCTGTAGATTTTTCCTTTGCTTTAAAAATAAGGTGTGTATTGCATAATTTTTAACTTATTATCTTTTGAATAAGTTTCTACTTCAGCTTAGTTTTTGTGCTTGTAGATATAATTGAGGATCCTCCTACAACTTGTATCTTGTTCATCCTTTCTCAATGCAAACCGTTTGATGTGAACTTGTACCTTTATTTATGTATTTAGGGGGAACAAAAGTCACCTGGTATTATTCCATTAGCGGTTAAGGATGTGTTTGGAATTATACAAGAGGTAAGGGATTAATTTGCCAGTTGATTCGCTTCTATGGAACGTTCTCTTTTTAATTTGTGTGATTTTGTTTATAACATTTCAGACACCTGGGCGGGAGTTTCTTCTTCGTGTTTCGTACCTAGAAATTTACAACGAGGTCAGCCTCAACTCATTCTTCTGATTTGATTCTTACGATTTATTGTTTTCTATCTCATTATTTCTGAGCTAATAAATGTTTTGCATCGCAAGAGGACTTTTGACATGCAATGCAGTTGCTCCTATAGGACTTTTCAGATGCATAAGGAAGAATACATTTTTTGTAGGAAAAAGTTGTATTTGGTCTGTCTTGCTGGGGCTGTTGTTCTGTCTCCCTATGGTTTTAGTGTAGATTTAAAGTTAAGGTATCCGAGTATTGACAGTAATTGGATGGTAGATAGTATCATAATAATAATGGATTTGCTGTCTAAGAATGAAAAGAACAAAGATTGGTTAAAGGATGAGTTAGTTGGCTTCATGTCGAGATAAATATTAACTAGAGTCTTAAGCAATATTATGAAATTGGCTTTTTCAAAGAATCACTTTTGTGTTAGTCATGGAGTTGAGAAGCTTGTTTTAGGAAGGGAGGAGGAAGCAAAAAGATAATGAACCCTTGTTTATTTATTTTTCTGATTTGGGCATAAGTTGGAAGCGAAAGGAGATATGCCTGTGAGGTGATATGCATTGAGGGCATTTACCTTCATTTTTCAGGGTAATTATTAGGAAGGAGCCTCTGAGATGATGCTGACACGTGAAAGGAGTTGCGTTAGTGCATGTGAATGCTTCAAAAGACATGAGAAAAAGTTGCAGTTATGATTCAAAATTGCATGTATGCAAAAGGTTTCCTTGGATGAATTAGTGGGATGTGGTATAATACTTGTGCATTAAATGTTGATTGTTTGGGGTTTGGTTAATTAAGTTTGGACTGATGTATGAGGCTAGAATATTCAAACTCATCTAGTTTGGCTATTAATCCTACGTTCCATACATCTAATTATTTTAAGTTTTTTTAAATAAATTTATAGTTTTGATACATTCTATTCTATGTTCATGTGGAACTTTGCTGCCAATGAAAAAGCTTGGGAAATCATTTTAGAACTTCATCAAACTTGAAGCAAATGCTGCTTTCAAAGTCTTCATTTATTATAAATTTTGTTTTGCTGAATATGTTCTTCAAGATTCTTCTTCGCGAGTCATGAGTACTTGAATTTGGGTTGCTTGTCTTTGCATCTTCATTCATCGTTTCATTTTCTTGAGTTCAAGAAGTCTTGAGAAGTATTAAAGGAAGTTCATTCTTTAAGGGATGGAGTCTACTTTTGATCCTCTTTTATGCATTTACACCTTCAGACTTACAAGATGTTTCTTGTTTTCTTAAACAACAGAATTGGAGGCAGCAGTCTTCATGGTGTTGTTGCTTATTTGAGTCTGTTTTTGGTTTTTGAGTCCTGCACAGGAGGATTTTTTGTTTGCATTTCTGTTGCGAGTTTGGAGCATACGTTTAGCTGAGTTAGGTTTGCGGATAGCTTGTTATGCTTTTGTATCTTCCTTTTCTTTACAAGTAATACAAAGGTTCTGTTTATAAGCAAGAAAAAGAAAATTTACTGTTTAAATCGGCGGTCATCGTCAATGATGGTGTGGAATACATGTTATACTGCTTCTGCCTATATAAAGTTCCTGGAATCTCAAAATTTGTTGTGTTTCATTTTGCAGTACAATGAGTTTTCACAGTTCAACACAATTGTTATCACTTAAAGAAATATATTTTTCTATGAATTTTCTTCTAGCATTTCAGTATGTATTTTCAACTGATTTCTCCTATGTTTATGATGCTTAATTTCACAACATGAAGTGGTTGAATCAGATGCTATTGACTTACTGAAATAGGATCCATAACTCCAAGTAATCAAAGCAAATGACAATGTGTCTTTCATGATCAATTCATGCTGCTCAAAATTTTTGTTCTTGATCTCTTTTTTCAGGTCATCAATGACTTACTTGATCCAACAGGGCAGAACCTAAGAATACGAGAGGATACTCAGGTGTTGTTCCACTCTTCGTACTTCACCATTTTTTACAGTGCAAAGCACTGTAGCTATTGTAGGAAATTTTTTCCCCTAAACAAATTGTGTTGCCTCCATATTTTTCTTTTCCAGAAAGATGTGTAACATTCTTCAGTGTTTACTAATTCATGATAATTTTGGTTTTAAGAATATGTTATCAATTGTATTTAAAATTGGCTAGAGGATGTTAAAAACAAGGTTACTCATTTGCTTGAGGATAGTCTTTGGGCTTTATGGAGGAATTGTTGACAGTTAATCTAACTCTAGAGAGAGCTGGGGACATGGAAGAATTTTTGTGATAGTTAGTCCAACTCTAGAGATAGCTAGGGACACGGATTGTTGAAATAGAATGTATTGTTACAGGTCAGAAGCCTTCTTGGTGGGCTTGGTTTACTGGTGAAAGTTGCTTGAACTGTTGAATAAATTACAATGCTAGAGTCAATAACTTTTTACCTTGGCACAAAGAATGTTGTTAGTATTGATGTCTTCGAATATTGAATCTCTAGTTTGCTGCAGTTCTACTTTGTGACTTTATATTAAACAAAGAAGCTGCAAGTAATCATCTTTTACATTTCTTTAATATTTGATACCAAGTCCTTGCATCTTCTTAGAATAAGTTTATTTTTGCTTTTGATTTTAAGGATAAACACATATTTAGATAATTCTTGTTGTTGATATGTCACAATAAAAAGAGGTATGTATTGTCAAAAAAAGAAAGAAGAAGAAGAAGAAGTAATTTATATGAAAGAAAAGGAATTAACCCACCATTTCAACTTTGATAGCGTCCTGAAATTTCATACAAAATAGTGTGTTCTAATCTATGGAAGTTCATCTGATTACCATACGAAATGTTGACAAAATTCTTGCCAATGTTTTATTTTTATTTGGTTTGCCTAGAGCATCTATTATAAGCAGCATAGAGTTGTATCGGTTTATTATCTTTTCCGGATGTTGAGGGCATCTGTATTCTTCCAAGAATTGACCACTCCTGTTATAGGAGTCTAAGGTGTAAATTAATAATGTCTCATCTGGTGTAATATTGATTTGCTAGAAGTTTATGGAGTTTGTGTTTGCAGTACATAAGCTTTAGCTTGTGTTCGTGAAACTGCTATTAGCATGGCTATCCTTAGCTTGTGCTTTCCTGCATTTACTTTGTGATTAATTAGGTTTTTCCTTCTTTCTGCATAGCATCTACTGCACTGGATTTACTCTTAAATACATCTACTGCACTGGATTTGTGTCACATTTATTTAGTTTCGTTAAATTTTTTGACCAAAACACTTGTCGCTCTTGTTCGTTTTCATTTTTATGTTGTTAACCCTATACCATCCGACATGTATGCACCCAAGTTATTAATCAGAGTTCTTGTGTTGATTCTATATGATACCAATTTTGTATGCAGATCTTGTCAAAGACAAATTGTCTTTGAATAATCATTTCCATATAGTTAGGCTTTATACTATCAGTTGGCTTAATAAGAATGGTGGGTGACGATTCTTGTGGTGCAAATTCTCCTTTCCTCGAGTCTCAATTAAATTGGAACATTTTTGGTGCAACAGAAGTTTTGTTTTGAAATCGAAACAAGTAAATAGCAAAGAAAAACGATAAACTAAAACATAAAGTTTTATTATTGAAAAAAAAACATGAATAAGATACAAAAAATAACAACTCAAGACCTATTTATAATGTTCTAATCCTATTCTTAATGGAAATAGAAATCTTAGCTAATAAATGAATATTCTAATCTTGATTATCAAGTAAATTCTTAATTAATGAATGAAGATTCTAATTTTGATTATCAAGTAAAATCTTAATTAATAAAAGATCCTAGAAAATCAAATAAAGATCTTAGGAGATCAAATAAAGATCCTAGGAGGTCAAACTTGTCAAACATCAAATCCTCTTCTCTTGAAAAAAACTCGTTCCCGAGTTTTGTGATTGCAAAGACAACTCATCCGGAGAAAAATACTCATAGATTTTAGCAACATTGGATTATACCAATCGTGTCACCCAAAAACACCTTAGTTATCCTTTTCAAACACTTGAGATGGGTCGGGTAGGTGAATCGGGTCGAGTTGATGTGGTGGATGTCTAGACTATGTTGCTGGGCCATAGATCTTCTCAAACCAGCCTTGTCTGTGGTCGATCTAGTTTTTGCCGGTGTCGATCTGGGCTTGGTCATTGGGATCTATGGGCTTAGGGTTGTGAAACGGGTCGCGAGTGTGTGGATCTGCATAAAAATGTGCATATCGAGATCAAGATATGAAGTGGCGTACGGATCTCGCTTGTCTGGTGTGTAAGACAGTCCTACGCGTGAGTTTGGAAAGTGGATTCGCGGGTCCCCTTGCAGGTTGAGTGGGATTTGTGTGTCGTGCAGAATGTTTTTGCTTAGTTTCGAGTTTCGAGAGTCAAACAAAGGTTGCAGGTCTGTTTGTGGGTTTGTTCACCTTGCTGTCCACTGTTATCTCCTATGTCCTCGCTGGTGGTCGTCGTTTGGCCACCTATCAAATCAAGTTGACGCTCGTTGGCAACTTGTCTTCCTTCGAAAGTCATCGCAATAAGGGTTTGTTGGGTACTCCAAAGTGTTTCCTTGATTCCATCGAGTTGTTGAAGCTTTTGTCCATTCTATTGAGTCGTTGCTGGATTATCATGAGCTGTTGTTCGTCATCGGTGGTTCGTTGTCTACTTGAACCAATTTCATCCATCAGTCGAGGGTAAACCAGGCTTTAATACCAATTTTGGTGTAGCAGAAGTATTGTTTCGAAATTAAAGCAAGTAAATGGTAAAGAAACGATAAACTAAAACACAGTTTTATTACTAAAAAGAAAACATGAACAAGATACGAAGTATAAACAACTCAAGATCTATTTATAATGTACTTATCCTATTCTTAATGGAAATAGAAATCTTAGCTAGTAAATGGAGATTCTAATCTTGATTATCAAGTAAAATCTTAATCAATGAATGAAGATTCTAATCTTGATTATCAAGTAAAATCTTAATTAATAAAAGATCTTACGAAATCAAATAAAGATTTAGGAGATCAAATAAAGATCCTTGGAGGTCAAACTTGTCCTACATCAATTTTGTTGGGTTAGTCCCTTATCGATTGGAAAGGTTGGGTTTGTGTTGTTTATAAGACTGAGGCTAAACCTTGAACTAGCTTTTGGGTTGAGTTAGACCCCAAGATTACTTTATATGATAATATCATAATTGAGTGTTTTCAATGATAGGTTACCTGGGCTTATAGGGGCCAATGCTACTAAGTGGGTATACTGTGCATGAGAGAGAGTGTTAGATAGTCCTACATGGGTTAAAAAGAGTGGGTTTGTGTTATTTATAAGGTGAGAATAAAGCTTTACTCTTGAGTTAACTTTTTAGTTGAGTTAGGCTCACGATCCATATCTGATAGTTGGGACCATGGTTCATAACTACAGCTCGATACAATCGTATATACTGTTGTACGACCGTATCAAGCTCCAGATGCATCCATACGGCCGCATTCTGGTCATATGTTTTTTGGCCATCTAATGCATATAGAATGGCCGTATATGGCCGCGTTCTACCAATACGACCGTATATACCAATATACGACAGCTTTTGATTTGTTGCGTGCAAATCAAGAAGAAGAAGAAGAGGAGGAGGAGGAGGACTTGTGAAATGGGTTTTGATTTACTGCGAAAGAAGAAGAAGAAGAATGAAATGGTGTAACTTGCCGCGAAGAAGAAAAAGAAGAAGAAATGGCTGCATGAAGACATAATGTGTGCCACCAAAAAAAAGAAATGAAAAAAGAGATAGAATGGCTTGTCAGTGAACAAGAAGAAGATGAGAGAATGAGATGAAAGAAGGAGGAGGAAAAAAGGGGAGGAGAGAGAGAGGGTTGGCCGGTTAGATAGTGAATTGGTTAGGTGGGCATTCAATTCCATTTAATGCGTTCTCTGCCATTAAATGAAAAAAAAATAGAAAAACAAACACACACTCATAATCACACACACACACACATATATGTATAAAATAAAACATTAAAAAAAATTAACTAAAATAAAACATAAATATTTATTTAATATATAATAAATATGAAAAAATTTAAAAAATGTAAATAAATAATGTTTTTAAAAAACAATTATTAATTTTTTTTAATCATTTACCATATATAATGTCCGCATAATGTGTACTGGGCGTATCATACCGTTCTATGTATTTACGAACCTTAGTTGGGACTCATTATTCTTATATGTATGATTAGCGATTGTTAGAGTAAGATCTAGGAATTGTTTTGTATTATCCTCCTTGGCAAGCTAATTCATGTTCATGTACCTATTGATTTTATTCTGTTTGCCAGCTTTTATTAACTTATGTCTTTTATAAGGAAGATGATAAACCATTTTGCAAATGAAAGTTCTCTTTGTAGATCTGTTGCATTTGCACTTTCATTTGCAGAATGTAATGAATTGAATAGAATAGAAAAGATAAATTTGTTTAGGAGAGAGAATGTAATGGATGAATTTGATTGGTGGTCCTAACAATTTAAAAGTTAGGACGTACTCTCTCTCTCTCTCTCTCTCTCTATATATATATATATATATATCAATACCATTTATGCAAATTTTTTTTAGGTGTAGTTATTTGTATGAAATCTGTGCGGACAACCAATTTGTAGTGTTTCAAATTTGCTAAAAGACAATAATTCTTAAATGCATAGAACACAATTCATTCTGTTGCTTCTTCCCCTTTCTCTCTTTATATATACACATATATGTACTTTAAATAAAAATTTTCAAGTTTGCGTGGATCGCTTACTTGTAATTCTTCAAATCTGTTAAAAGACAAAAGAATACTTGTTGAAATTGCCTTTTAATGAATTTGAAACTTGAAAAAATGAATATCTGCATGAAAATTTGTGTGGATCACCACATCCGATCAGGCCAAGTACTATATTTGCTTCTTTGTTTTGTTGTTTATATTATATATTTAGTTTCTGTCTGTATGATTTTTTATTTATTTATGTTAATAATGTATTATTTCCTTAAATAATAGCTCTTGCCTCTTATTTGATATTCAGTTTTGTGCCAAGTTCAGCAGTAGTACCTTTTCTTGCTATCACATGCTCGCTCAATCACTTGCTTTGTTTTAACTTTTAGCTTCAAACTGTATATTTGTCCGAGCTATTTTAGATCATTCTCCCTGTTAATATATGTTGGATGAAGTAATTTTGACTAGACTAGAGTTCAGAAATCATGTTAAAATTTGTGGTATCTTATCTTGATAGGGAACTTATGTTGAGGGAATCAAAGAGGAAGTTGTTTTGTCACCGGCTCATGCTCTTTCCTTGATAGCATCTGGAGAAGGTACATAATGTAGTTACTATCTTTTGTAGGCTGGTTGGTATTGATTTATTTGCATTTTTTATTCTATTTTATTTTTTTCTGGTGCTTGTTTGTTTTTTTCCTATGTAGCATAATATTTAACTCCTACTTGACATTTTCGTAGTCATGCTTAAGCCTAAAGTTCCTGTCTTCATTATACATCAAACGTTGAGTAGTCGATCTCCCTCTCCCTCCCTCTATTACTGCTGCATACTACTGTTTGCAGCTCTTATATATTTGTCAGATCTTGTTGTTTGTGCAGTTGAACACTTAACATATCATATATGTTACTTTTATTGATAAATATTTCTTCTCATATATGAAACACACTTTTTAACATTATTGTATCCAATAATGTTACAGCGCATAGGCATGTGGGTTCAAATAATTTTAATCTGCTTAGCAGTCGGAGCCACACAATATTTACCCTGGTATTTTTCTATTTTCAATTTGAACTTGTATATTTATGTTCACAATTTCTTTGGAGCTTAAAGTTTGGTTCTATGTATAGTCTCTAGATGTAATTTTATTTGTTTATTTATGTAAGACTACCAGTGTACTTCTGATTGCTACACATTTGACCTTGTACAAGCATCAAAGTGTGAATGGGGTAAATAATATTTTCCCCTCATTTGAGAGGATTTGGAATCAGCCTATGTTTCTCGGGTTTCTTATGGACAATTTTATTGATGTATGTAGCGAACAAGGGAAACATCGAATTTAAACTATTATAGTCATTTGAATTTCTTAATAAGAAGGAAAGGATTTTTGGAGGATGGGAAGTGAAATTGTTCATCACAGTGTGATTTAAATTTTGTGAGCCACAAATGCAGGGGTTGTCTGGCAGTTTGGGTAATAGGATACTTTGGTGTTGTGATGGTTGATGCAGATGGTGCCTTCAAGTTAATCCAATGTTGGTGATTAGATAAAGTCAGAAGGTTAACTGGAGCCTAAGTGTCACCTAACCCATTCTAATTGTTGTCTCATCATCTTGAGGAATCGTTGAGAAGTGGAATTTAATCCAAATTCAATGAAGGCATAATGTAAGAGCATTAGAATGATAATTTGATTTAGGCATGTTTGAAGTGTATTAAGGTAATAGGTCCAAGTCTCTTGGGACTGCATGGGATAGAGTATTTAGTGTTTCTTTGACTGCCATGGTTGTACGGTCTAGTAGTACTAGTGTTGCATGATGAATAGGAAAGTGCCAGAGGATTTTTGAGTCTTAAAATAATAGAAAACAAATTAATTGAAAGTATTCAGTGTTTGGACAGATTTGAAATTTGAGACCCTTAATTTAACCACATTTCCCACATGGTCTAAATTTTAATTTAATTTAATTAATTAATTAATATATTTATTTTGTTGTTTAGTTGGTTGGTGTTAGTAAATGTCATAAATCTGAGCTTAAATTGATCTCGATTGATGAACGCTCTAGGATCTAAACAATTGTTATATTCTGACATTTTGGTTTTCTTTTCAAGTACTTAATAATTTTTATTGTGTAATTTTTGATACCTTCGTTTTGGTCAACTAATTGCTGAAGCAAAATCAAGCCATGATAAAATCCTTGAATCTAATAAAAGAATCTAGCCAAGTCAGCTATTTGCACCTATTTGGATGGGAAAAATGACTTTATAGTCAATAGGCAATTACTCGGTGATACATTCGATGTAGTAACCCTTCATTGTTAATAATCCTCACTGATCGTACATATGATTGCAATCTCAAATTTTGAGGAGAGTCGACTGTATTGGTATGTATGGTTGATTTATTTATTTTTTAACACCAATTGATAGGGCGTTATTTATAACTATTATAACTATAAGACTCAAGTGTTAAAACCCATAAGGACATGTTTGGGAAGCTTAGTTGATAAAGCTGAGGGTTGTCATTTGGTGGAAGGCTTTAATGTTGGAAAGGATAATGTTATGGTTACTTATAATTTGTCAATGCTATAGTTTTTTTTCTTCGGGTAATTAAAAGAATTTTAGTTCCTATTTCGGTAGTTGAACTTATTCGAGTGTTTTGTTTATAATTGAGGCTTAAGGTAAATCTAGCCAAAAGTGTTTTGGCTGGTATCAATTGTGATGGGAGGAAGGTAGTTGACTTGTCCAATTCTATTGGGTGTGATGTAGGTTGTTGGCCTTTGAAATATTTAGTTTGCCTTTAGTGGGTAATTCGAGATCTTCAAAATTTTGGGTTTCGGTTGTTGAAAAATTAGAGGAGAGATTAAAAGGGTGGAAAAATGCTTTTATTTCTAGGGGAGGAAGATTGGTTTTGATTCAAGCTGTGTTGCATTGCATACCCACATACTATCTTTCCTTGTTTAGAATTTTTATTGGGGTAGCAAAGAGAGTTGAAAATATTATGAGAAATTTTTTATGAAATGGTCTTAGTGAGGGGAAGAAAGCTCATTTAATTAATTGAGAGATTGTTTCTCGTCCTCGAGATAAAGGTGGCTGTGGTTAACGGATTGGAAATATTGTTAAGAAAAATTTGGCGTTGCTTGGTAAATGGATGTAGAGATTTTCTTTGGAACCCAACTTATTGTGACATAAAGTGATTAAAAGTAAGTATGGTCTCTGAGGAAATGGATGGGATTCTAATGTGGTTTTAATAGGTTTTAGTCACTATCCTTGGAAATTTATTGTCCAAGGTTTCAATGATTTCTCTTGTAACTTGAAGCTTGTGGTCGGAAATGATGTCGGGGTTCATTCTTGGGAGGATTGTTAGATTGATTCTTCACCATTATGCTTAAGGTTTCTAAGATTATATAAGCTTTTTTCCACAAAGTGCTTTACTTCAAAGAAGATTGATGGATCTTCTCAACCTGGAGGATGGTCCTTTGATTTTTATGAGAAATTTGAATGACAAAAAAGATCGAAGGATTTTCTACTCTTACTCATTGCTTGATGATGTTTCTTTCAATATGAGAATGGAAGATAAAAAAATTTGGAGCTTGAATTCCTATGAAATGTTTTCTTGCAAGTCTTTTTCCAAATAGTTTATTCATGATGAATCTCATTCAAGGTTTGATCTTGTTAGTGTAATTCGGGAGTCAAAGGTTCCCAACAAGATCAAATTCTTAGTTTGGCTAATTGCTCATAGCAAAATAAATACTTGTGATGTTGTTCAAAAGAGACATCTTAATTTTTGTCTTCTTCCCTTTTTGTGTGTCATGTGTAAGAGTTATGAGAAAAATTTGAATCATCTTTTTCTTCATTGTCTGATGGTTGGTAAACTTTTGAGTAAATTGTTTTTAATGGTCGATTTGAAGTGTACTGCTCTTGAATTTTTGTTTTCTTTCTTTTTGAAAGATTTCAAAGCTCTTGCAGTAAACAAAGCTAGATTATTTTGGTACCGTGGAGTCTTTGTCATTTTATGGGTTATTTGGGAATAAAGAAATAAAAGACTTTTTGATGAAGTGAAAGAGAATGAGAGTTTTTTAGGGGATAAAACTTATTATTTGGCTTCTCTATGAGCATTTACTAGTGAAAATTCAAAGACAATTTTTTATTTCTCATTATGCTTGATTGAAAGGCTGTTGTTTATTTATTGAATTTTTTCTATTTTTTTATTTTGTTTTTTGTTTTGTTCATTATTTTGGTGGATTACTGGTTTACTTTTGTACTCTTTTTCTTTATACTTAAAGAAGTTTTTGTTTTCTATAAAAAGAATCCATAAGGACCTGTAACAATACGTATGTTATTATTATTATTATTATTATTATTATTATTATTATTTTACTTTTCTCTTTCTCATTTTTTTTTTAATAATAAAAATCAAAGTGTCATGCTCTATTATTGAGCTAAACAAACAATATTAGCTATGCTTCACTTTTTTTTTTAATGTGTAATTAACCTGCATTGATACTCATGTTGGTCGTGTTGTTGAACCTATATTTCTTTTTAAATACTGAAGTATAATATTATTCATATGTGAAGATTAACAGTGTATATGTTGAGTATTTTGTCACCTAGCTTGCTAAGCTATGATGGCTGTCTTCCTTTCGATGAACTTTTATTTGTTTATTTTTATAGCTTTAACTTTTCTTTAATAATTAATCATTATCTATCAGACAATTGAAAGCAGTCCGTGTGGGGAAAATCAAGGGGAAGAAGATGTGACTTTGTCCCAATTGGTTAGTACCTTGCTCATAAGTTGACTTTTAAATTTTGGTTGTTAATGGGATTTTTATGGATCATGTTTCTACAAAGTGATGATACATTTTTATTTTTGGCCCTCAAATCGTTTGTTGCAGAACTTAATTGATCTTGCTGGATCTGAAAGTTCTAAAACTGAAACAACTGGGTTGCGGAGAAAAGAGGGTTCATATATAAATAAAAGCTTGCTTACTCTTGGCACTGTAAGATGATGCTATTTTTGCGTCTTTTTCTTTTGTCATTTTAATGTGTAGTATTTAGATTTCAATCTAAATCCAGATGAATTGGCTTTGTGCTGATACTTGTCATACCTGTAATTATAGAGAAAGATATTGACAAACATGAAAAAAAATTGTTGTGGTCATGGCAAAACTTTTAAATCGATCTCATTGCATAACCTTGAAGACTTAAAATGCTTTGCTTTAGATCTTTTCATGTCCTAGTGATTGCTAATTCAAACTTCATATATTTTAATCACGTTTCCTGATCAGTTAAATCTTAAAGTCTTATTTCCTCCATTGCAGGTGATCTCTAAATTAACAGATGACAAGGCAACTCATATTCCCTACCGAGATTCGAAACTCACCCGTTTATTGCAGTCATCACTCAGTGGCCATGGACGGGTTTCTGTGAGTTCTGTTCAACATTTTAGATTTTTTTTATTCATATGATGGCATTTTTTATTTTCTTCCATATGATGACTATACAATTTATTCATTCGTGAATTAGCTATATGTGAATACTGAATAGTTATCTTCGTCTTATTATTGTTATTATTGTTGTTGTCGTTGTTACTTTTGTTTTTAATTACTTTTGAAGATAATTGTGGTTCTGTTTTGATTAGTATCGTGGGGGATTTTGGACATCCATTTAATTTTGTTTTGTTTTTCTTGTTGGAACCCTGTTGTAGCTTATTTGCACTGTGACACCTGCCTCCAGTAACAGTGAAGAGACACACAACACATTAAAGTTTGCCCATCGAAGCAAGCATGTAGAAATTAAGGCTTCTCAGAATAAGGTAGATTCATTATCCTTATGAAGGATGATTAAGTAATTATATCCTAGAATTGCCGCTTCATCGTTATTATCATTTTATTAAATGTTTTTTTCTTTCAGATTATGGATGAGAAGTCTCTAATTAAGAAGTACCAGAAAGAAATTTCCTGTTTAAAGCTAGAACTCCAGCAACTAAAGCGTGGAATGATGGAGAATCCTTATATGGCTGCATCTACCCAAGAAGATCTGGTTAATTTGAAGCTTCAGGTCTGTGCTGTGATGTGAGGAATATCTGTTGATTGCTGTTACAAACTGATAATGAACAATACCAGGACTTCAATATGATGGGAAACATTATGTAATTTTGATATGTAACTTTTACTGTCTATTCCCGGTTTTTCTTTCACCTGTCATTATATAGACAAATTCCCAGTCTCTTTCCTTTCAGCTGCCCTTACAGAGACAAATAATGCTTAGCTTTAAATTATCAAATTGCATATTTCATCATGGGTGTCATAGTATGCTTATTCAGTGTCATTCTAATTTGTACTGTTTTGTGGTGGCAAAGCTGGAGGCTGGTCAGGTAAAATTGCAGTCAAGATTGGAGGAGGAGGAACAGGCTAAGGCTGCTCTGATGGGAAGAATTCAGCGATTGACCAAATTAATATTGGTTTCAACTAAAAATTCCATGGCATCAAGCAATCCAGAAAGGTCTGGTCACAGACGAAGGCATTCTTTTGGAGAAGATGAGGTCTGAACCTTTTCATTTAATTTTTAAAGCTTAGTTTGCATGGAAAGCAATCTAATTATATTGTCTAATGAAAACATGATGCTAGTGCATAAAACTTGTGAATTTGTATGCTCTTTTATCTGACATGAATTACCTAATTACCTGAAATTCCAATTAGCGGCTATATCTTCCCTTAATTGTACTTTTTATTTAACTGGTTATACAGCTAGCTTATTTGCCAGATAGAAAACGAGAATGCATGATCGATGATGATGCTGGGAGCTATGCATCTGAGCTTTCAGTGGAATCAAGGGATGATATCACTAATCTTGATGACTTAGTTAAAGATTACAAAAGAAATCGGAGGCGTGGAATGCTTAGCTGGTTTAAAATGAGAGTAAGTTCTTAATTGTACAGCTTTGCTTTTTTCTCTTCAGACAATTTAAAAAATGAAGTTCCTTTGTTTGGAGATTTCTGTTAGACAGAAATTGCTTATGGCATGCTGTAATTAAAAGTTGATATGGAGTCTGTTGTAATGGTTGGGATCCTATTATGGTGAGTAATGCGTCTTATAGGAGCCCATGAAAAGCTATCACGTACTCCTCTTTATTTTTCATTTTATTTGATTGGAAGTCTGTTGTTCGTTGATTGAATTTTCTGATCTAGTTTATTTTTCTTGTTTTTGATTGTTGTTTTGGTGGATTTTTGGTTTCTAGTTTCATTATTACAAAATAAAATCTTTGTTTCCTATAAAATAAAAAAGAAGAAGAAGAAGAAAAGCTATTACGAGAGAGTACCCTTTATTTTTTTGGGACAATTATCTCTAGAGGTGGGTATGGGAGTTGATTTGTTTTTTTTGGGAAGAGAATTCATGCAGGGAACTACCTTTTAGAGATCTTTATCCTAGACTATATAGATTGGATTTGATTCATAGTGTACCTATAAAGTTTAGAGTGGTTCATCTCAAAAGATTTTGGATTGGAGTTGGACTTTTAACTTTAGACAACATTTGACTGATATAGAATGTTGAGATCTTATTTCTATGCTGGTTGCCCTTGAGGTTCTCTCCTTCAACCAACTCGGAGAAGATAGAAGGATTTGGAGACTAGACTGTTTAGGATAGTTAATGATCCTTCTCAAAGTAATTTTAAGTGTTTCACCTTAATTTGAAATGGTAAAATACTTCATGAAATTCAAATTTTTGTTTGGATTGTGGCTGTAAGGAAGGTTAATACAAGGTAGATTATTCACAGGAGGTTCCCGTTCGTGAGTCTCTTTCCATCGTTTTGCATCATTTGCAAACTTAGTGAGTAAAGCATAGATCACCTTTCCTTCATTGTGATGTTGCTTTTACTCTTTGGAGTAAAGTAAATAATTAAAAGAAGCAAAACGTTGCTGAGTGGCTCCTGGTTCTTGTGATCTATGTTTTTTTGGAACATTTTTTGTGCCTTTGATAGGGGAAAGAAAGCCAAGACCCTATGGTAGATGTAGTGCTCTGTCTTAGAATTTGGGAAGAAAGAAATAATAGGATTTTTGAAAGGAAGATTTGAGGAGAACGTTGATGGCTTGTGGGATTGAGTTTGCTATTTTGCTTCCTTGTGGGCTGCTATCTCTAATAAATTTAGGGATTCTGCTCTTTTCTTTATTTACTTCTATTGTGAAGGTGTTGTGGGGTAATTTGTTTCCTTTTGAGTTCCTTCTGTTTTGTAGGCCTTGATTTTGACTTGAAGGCTCTCTTTGTTCCCTAGGTGTTTTTTCTCAGCCTAGGTGGAGCGGTGGACTGCATGTTCTCACTTGTAATAGGGCTGTGTTTTTACAATCTATGATTTTTGTGTAGGGCTCTTTTATTTCATTCCTTAGTTTGCAATAAAATCCGTTTCCTATAAAACTAATAGTATGTTTCAATGTCTGAAATAGAGTTAGCAATTATGCCCTGATTGTTATGGTGTGAAGCTATTTGATTTTTTATTTTTTATTTTTTTAAAATATTTTGTAAACAAGTGCGCTTTATGGAAAGTATTTGATTATTTCAAAGAGGTTGAACTACTGAAATTTTATGCCATGCATGTGAATTATGGTAAAATTGGTCCTTCAATTGGAATCAGTGTTGCATGTTTGGAAAGTGAGAAGCTACATCTTTTTGAGATATGTCATATCAGATCCTTCAATTGGAATCAGTGTTGCATGTTTGGAAAGTGAGAAGCTACATCTTTTTGAGATATGTCATATCAGATTGTAGCTAACTCAAGAAGAAAAGAGCATGAAAAAATGGTTGTTGTAATTTGCAGAAAGTGGAAGTTGTGTTCACCTGATGGTGTCGAAAATTTGTTAACATGTGTATTAAGCCATTAAATGTAAAAGCTTGAGCTAATAAGTAAAACACTAAACAATAATTTCAAACTTTATGACACTATCACATCCATTCATGGGCAAGACCATCAGATTTGTCACATAGACTAAGCATAAAACATAGATTATATTTACTAATTCAATGCAGAACAAACTAATGCAAATGCAGATAATGCGCAAGGGGAGACTCAAACCCAGGAATTTCTAGTGATATTAACTATGATCCCTGTTAAGTAAATAATCTTGAACCATGTAAAAAGAACCCAATTATCATAAGTAATATTTATATGTAATAAAAGTATAAACCCCTTCATGATGGCAATCTAAGCTTCTTGGTGATGAAAACATATTATTGTATTGTGTGTAACGGTTATGTCATCTTAATGAGTAAATTCTGCACAGAAATTTCTTTATTTGAAGTTATACTAATTTCCAAAGGTAAATAGTTACCAAATGATTTGCCAAAAAAAAAAAAAAAAAAAGCTAATTATTTTGCGGGTTGGATACTTTGAATCTTTAATTTTTTTCAATATTCCACTGTTCAGTATAAAAAATTTAAATGAATGAAATTTCAGAGAAATCATTTTTAGAATGGTTTGTCATTGTAAGTTTCTTTTTCTGTTAGAGCATAGCATAGCAAATTCAGTCTTATATTTCCACTGATTTAATTCCTTAAATTGTCAAATCTCTCTAGCAGAAGCCTGAAAATCTGGTTGGATTGGCACCAAGTGCTGACAATGGAAGCTCCACAAGTGGGTCTCCTGCATCTTCATCAAAATCTGTACAGAATAGAGTTATGTTCAATGACATAAAGGTTGGGGGAAGAAAATCAGTTAGTAAATGTGCAGATGATTCTGCAGTTGTTGATTTGTTTCCAAAAAGAACCCAAGCAGGTGAATTGTTTAGTGCTAGCTGTCTTAGGTCGCCGTCTACCTCCGGTGAGATGAACATGAACTCTAGCATTTTCATTTACACTTCTATGCGTTAATATATATCTCAAAGAAAGCCAGAATATTCCAAACTTTGGAAACAGTATAACTAAGTGTTATGGACTTATGGTGTAAGTTGGGAACGCAGTCTCTGTGTATTATTCACTGCACTTATTTGTACCTAGTGTATCATTGCATCAGATGTTAATTAATAAAATTCATTGTCATGTAGTTTAGGTGATTATTCACTCATGCTTGGTTTTAGGGCTCTCTCCTAAGCTTGTGAACATATTATTTTTGCTTAGTTCCTAAAAACATGCTTGTTTTCGTGGAAAACCATTAGGTGAATATCAGTTATTATAAGGTAATCTGGGTGGGTGAATATCCATGTTGTCCATGCTTGTGGACGCTACAATGTAGTGAAATAAAAGGGGCTTGATAGTTTTGAAAATTTATTGTTTTTATTGTTATATCTGTAGAAATGATTTACACCCATGTGGGCTTTATCAGTCTCCCAACATCATATGGTCTGGGCTTGATGAAAATTCTAAGCCTTCCAAAATTGCTTCACATATCTTTCAATAATCAGCCTAAAATATTGACTGCGAGTATTACTGAAGATAGGTCATCATATATAAATTATACATATTTATGAACACTACTTCACTGTTTGCATGCAAGTTCCTTTGAGTAAACAGATGATGTCTTCTAAAATGATTTATTCTATGAAGTATACTGATGCTAATAGATGTTCTGGTATACTTGATTATGGGTGCCCATCTTTTGAATTTTTTATTACTTTGAAAGCTGAAATAGACTAAGACCTCCTACAATATTGTCGAGTTGGCAAATCGCATGGTTGGCATAATGACTTCAATTAGCAAGGGAAAGTGGTGATTAAGTTGACAGCCTTAGCCGGGTAGCCCCAAAGGCAAATATTATATCATAATACACAAGAAAGAAGCTAAAACTCAACACTCAGTTAGGCATGAGCTTATTTAGTGTGAGAAAACAGTTTTAATTGATCGATAAATTGTGCTTCTCTTTTCAAGGTGTATTTCATTTTCTCTTTTTTGTTCTGGGATGTGAATTTGCAGTCCGTAGTTGTCTACATTGTTATGAAGGTTTATTGGTTTCTTGATGTAGAAGCTTTTAGTTTTTGCTGGTGTATATGTATTCATTAACTTGTGCTCACATATATTCCATTGTCCTTTTATTTCAACTTCATAAATTACTACCAGCACTATCTTTCTTCAATGTCATTAAATGTTTTTGTTTAATTGTTGATATGCTAAAACTTAACATTCTTTATTTTATAATTGACAAATTATTTAGGGGTAACAATACTGCATAGCGTTGTTGAAGTTATTATAGTAACCAAATTTGCTTATCCTCTTTTTTGACAGACTGGTACTACCATCACAGATCAAATGGATCTTCTTCATGAGCAGGTAAAAATGTTGGCTGGGGAAGTGGCATTGTGTACTAGCTCACTGAAAAGACTGTCAGAACAAGCAGCTAGCAACCCTGAAGATTCAAAACTTAGGGTGAGCTACTTGATCAACATCTTTATTTGAAAAGTATTGTAGTACAAATTTGATTGCTTTTTTAAGGGTAGTAATTTGTGGCTTTCATGGTTGGTGTAGGAACAAATGCAGAAGCTGAAGGATGAAATTAGTGAAAAGAAGCTTCAGATACGTGTTTTGGAGCAACGTATGATTGGATCAGTTGAGAAGACTCCCCTCACATCCAGTACCACTGAGATGTCACAGGTATATCTGACATATTGGTTTTAAATGAAATTAAAGAAAGTGGCATTCTAACAAATTAAATCAGCAATTACAAAATAATAATTTCAGGTTGACATAGTAGTTTGATCGCATAAAAGTTCTCAGTTATGCTACTAATTGACAAGTAGAAATAGATGTTCATCCTAATTGGGTTTTCTGATTGAATGGACCAATATCCATGTCGATTAATGGGTAAATGAAGAATTTCTGATCTGCATTGTTGGTCATAATAATGATAGTTGCAATCCACTGAGAGTGTCTTCTTTGAGAATGACCACATTAATTTTTAATGATAATAATTAAGTATTCATGCCATTCTGCATTTATTTTTATTTTTGGGTTTTGTTTTTTTCAAAACTACCTGCAAGGGTGTATCTTAGTTTGTTAAATTCTTATAGTGAACAGGTCTAGGGATCAAATTCAGTCCCTTTCACACCAACCTTTGAAGGGAATTAGTTCATATTTGTTAGAAACCTTGCCAACAAAGAAGATGTTAGAACAGTAAATAGAGAATTGTATGAGAATGTGGGGACTTTTATTAATAAGAACTGAAAACAAACGAATACAAAAGATAATCCTCAATGCTACATTGAGGGGTTGAGACTCGTGCTACCCGATGCCTCTCACAGAGCTCCTCTGCTGAATTCTGAAAACATAAGATAATCTAAACCCTAACAGCCCCACCATATAAATACTAGCAAAACCCTGCAAGGATCTCATAATGTCCTCCCACAATTAATTGCCCATATCATTACTTGCCTTTTAGGACTCAATCCCACTAATGGCCAAAACCTTCCTATTAGGGAACTTCCTTTTGTAAACCTTAAGATCCTTGATATGTTTCTTCCTCCTATGATAGGTCACAATAATCGGGGTTTTAACAATATTAGTTTGTGTATGGACTATGAAGTGTTATGAGGTGAGGTGCGTGTTAAAAAAAAAAAATAATGTGGCTTTAATAAATGCCAAAAATTAATTAATTAATCAATCATCTTTCATGACTAATTGTATATTCTGTTAGTGTTTCAAGTGGAAACATAAGATTGATGCTTTGAAGTTTCATGATATCGATGTGGGACATGGAGAACCAAAAGTGAACTCCGTTTTTGGGATGAAGGGTGGTAACTCTTTTTCTATTGTTTATCCTTGGTGATGAAAATTTTGTTCCTAATTTGTTTGTTACTCTTTTCTTGTAGGCCTTGTCCAAGCTTACTACTCAGCTCAATGAAAAAACTTTTGAACTTGAGGTTTGTTATTCTAACTTGTAGCTGTATGAATGATTGTTCAGTATGAACTGTCAACAATATCTTACTAAGTTGATCCGTTGTTATGGTTGAGGATTGAAGATTAAGTCAGCGGATAATAGGATACTTCAGGAACAGCTACAAATGAAGGTAGAATTTCCCAGTTGTGTGATCTCTTTTCATGCTGGGAATTTTTAGATTTCTTATAATATATATATTTTTTACTGTGAATAGATGTCAGAGAATGAGGAAATGCAGCAAACAATTCTTCTACTAAGGCAACGAATCGATTCACTATCGGATAAAAGGTCTTGTGGTCCTCAAGAAATGGCACAAAATGAGGGTAGCCCTCAGAAAGCTTCTTCTGAAGAGCTATCAGGGAAAAAATATGAAAGGAAGAATGGGATTGGCTCGTGTGAAGAAATTTATGTTGATGAACATACGCCCACAAGTGTCATGAGCTTAAATAGAGTATTTTCCCAGGACTCTAGGAATTGCAATAATGATGCCTTTTTGAATTCCCAAGTTCTAATGCAGGTTGCCTTTTCACTCTTTTTTCTCATATTTTCTGCTAAATGTGCTCTAAATTTTCTCTCCCTAAAATTTTGTTCCGAATTTTCAATGGGAATACACTTTTTATTGTAAAATGTTTCTATTCATGTAATTATATTTTCTTTTTTTAGGCTGCTGAGATAGAGAATCTGAAGCAAGAGAAAGTGAAACTGATTGAAGAAAACGATGGGCTTGAAATTCAGAGTCAAAAGCTAGCTGAGGAAGCTTCATATGCAAAAGAGTTGGCTTCATCTGCAGCAGTGGAACTCCGAAACTTGGCTGAAGAGGTAACCAGACTTTCTTATGCAAATGCCAAACTGACTGGTGAACTGGCTGCTGCAAAAGAGGCCCATTGTAAATCTAGCTTCTATCTGAGGTCTGGTTTGCATGAATTCAAGCAAAATTACACTAATAATACAAGACCTGATGGACGGCGAAAACCAGACGATGGAGTTCTGGTTGATGACCTGCAAAAAGAACTTAGTGTCAGATACCAAAGAGAAGCAGCTCTGGAAGCTGCCCTATCAGAGAGAGAACAAGTAGAAGGTGAGCTACAGAGAAGAATTAATGAAGCAAAACAGCGTGAACAAGATTTAGAAAATGAGCTTGCAAGTATGTGGGTGCTGGTTGCAAAGATGAGAAAGTCTGGCATTAATGCTGAGGAACTGTCTTCTGAGGGGGTGGTCCATGCATCTAAAATTTCACAAATCGGAGTTAGAAATGGTCCAAATGGATTTCTTCCATCTACTAAACACTCATTTATAATGTCCAAAGAGAATAAAAACTGTCAAAATGAGGATGGTGTAAGTTCATTTGAAGAGTTACAGGCTAACTACCGGAAAGAAAGAAAAAAATGTAAAGAGCTGGAAAGCATTGCATCCAGGATGAAGGTATGGACTTTCTTCGACGTTGAGCACTATATATTGCTTTCAGGTATCCTGAGTGTGTATCTAAATGACAAGACTGTATATTTGTGTGTTTTATGCATTCTTTATTCTGGATGGATGGTCCAATGGTCTTGAACTCTAATGGATGATATTTGTGTCTAATTACAAATCTACAGTATTGTCCAAAACTGTGGGAAAAAGTTGCAATATTGTTCTTGTATTCTATGGCATATTTTCTTTTCTTGATTATTTCAGATAATTTATGAAACTTGTCAACTGCATTCTATGGGGATAGTCATTAGACTCTTGTCACTGTTTTCGGTTTCTTGTGTTTGTATGTCCTGGATTTTTATTTTTTTAATTGCATGGCATTGATGTTGTATTTTTTGTGCACTGAGAAAAAATCTGTTTATTTAACTTTTAGGAAGTGGAACTCCTCTTTGGTGGGGGACAAGCTTCATATGCTTTACTACCGTGTCTATGGTCATCTATCTCTGTCTCTCCCCCTCTGCCTCTTTGTGTGTGCACAGAATAGTGTAGGTGCACACACTACATCTGGGTATCATGTTTGATGCGCAGATGGATATTTTGTTTGTGCAAAGCAGTTTGGTGTCTAGTGGAATCTATATTAATTTCTCATGTGAATGCTAGTTCCCTTATTTAAAGAAAATGCTTGAAGCTTTTTGTTTGAAGGATAAGTTTGGTTATTAATTATAAAATTTTAATATGGAAAGAAGAGTTCCTTATTATTGGTCTACTGTCTGATGTACTGATAGAAATCTTGCACAGCCACATACTAGTGGCACAAGTGCGTGGTTTTTAGACTGAAGAACAGCCTGTGTGAAACAAAAAAGAAAAGAGAGCAAGAAGGAAAAAATAGTGTATAAATCTAAAATAAAAAAGAACAGCTATGCCACATCCTGGTCATCCCTCCCATATGATCTTGCTTAGGCAGGACCTTCCCTGTACGATGGCTTTTCATTTTTAATCTTTGATGTCCAGTGGATAAGCTCAATATGAAAACTATGTAAGGACCATCGTATGTGTGTTATGAAAAATATGTAAGGACCACTGTATGTGTCAATGCTGAAGATTGATATTTAATATTTTCTGCCCCCTCAAGATGAATTAATGGCATGCTACATACATCAGAATGCACCATGCAGACCACTTGCCCCAAGTGCTTTAAGGATATTGTATAGCTTCGAGATTTAGTAATCTGACATGGGTATTAGTTATTGGATCTGTCTTGAGTTGGTTATCAGGTTAAGTAATTTATGTGGGAGGTCTTGTATAGATTAGATTTAATTTAATTATCCTTTCAGGGTGAAGATATTGGTAGTTTGGATGTTGCGACACTTGAAGAACTGCAGAATTTTCATGTTGAGGCTGTAACAAAAATTTGCCATGCAAAGGTGATATAGTTCTCCAGTTTACCTTTTTTTTCCAATAATGTTGTTCCCTATTAGCAGTTGCTATGTATTTCTAAAAGTTCTCTTTAAATTACGTAATTGGATCTTTTGTAATTTGCTTGAATAGATCAGAGAATGAGGCTTAACCTTATGTGGGTTTTTTTTTATTTTTAATCTTGGATTTTTAATATCACCTGCGGAATTATTTGAATGATTGGGTTTATTGATTTTTGAATGTCTGAGGCTATTTATAGCAATTTTATATTGAAAATTATAGTGAAACTTGTTGCATAATTTTTTAATTTTTTTCCTACTCAATTTTCATTGCCTAATATATTGGTTGTTTTACATATGCAGTGTGCAAATCATGTCTTGTAGTATGTGAAGTTTAACACGCCATACCTATATATATGCTAATGGAGTTTCTGACCACTCAGGTTAGTTTCAGTCGGTTTTTTTTTTTTTTATCACTCAGTTTTTCATTCAAATGCTAGTTTTGTTTTGTTTTGTTTTGTATTTTCGTGTCATTTCCTCAGTGCTGCATCTATGCTTTCGTGAGATCTGTAAATGTAAAATCGTGAGCTTACCAAACCACTCTTGGTGTGAGTCACTAACTTCCGATACAGCAGCTCTTGTATCCTTCTTGATTTAAGCCTGCACCTACCCGAAAATGGAATGCATTTACCACCACCATTAAGCCAGGAAAAGCTGTAGCTTGGATTAAATGAGCACAAGAGTCTGTATGCATTAACTCACATGATTTTGCTGAAAACCCACCTGCAGTAATGATATGTTATATCCTTGATTAGTGGTGTAAATTGGATTTGGATTGGATCCAAAAGAATTTGATACGGATTATCCGAATCTAATCCAAAATATTGGAATTTTCAAATCCGACTCTGAAATTTGGATGGTGGAATGGGAATTGTACTGTTGAAATCGGATATAACTGGAATGAAGTCAATTTGAATAAAAAATAAAATTAGTTTGTCATGAGGTAAAACTTGCAGTCTCTCTTTCTATATGTATAAGATAGTTGTGTGCAAAGTATTCCAATTTTTTTCTTTTCTAATATATTTGAATGAGGTGAAAATATTTCCAACTAGAAAGAAAACAAATTGAATATTAATCATTGATCTAGTTTCAGTTTATTTCAGGTCATTCTTTAATCATTTATCATGAGAAAGTTGTGCTCAAAATATTCATTTTTTTTTTTCTACTAAAACTTTTTTGAATGATGAGGAAATATTCCCTAGTAGAAGGAAAACAAACTGAAATCAATTCGTAGATCAAGTTTCAGTTTATTTCATATCAATCATTTATAGTTTTGGCACATCAAGCAATCATGCAGATGGACCATAATTTTTTAGGACAAGTAGAATACGAGATCAAGAGTTGGATACACTGTAATGTGAGAATTATCTTTCAATTTTGAAGAAGGGTCACAATGTATTACTGAGTTTTTGTATGTCTTGGATGGAAGCCATCCTGTTCTTGTGATCTTTTCATTGTCTTTAGTTATAACATAGACAAATTTAATTTTTGATGATTAATAATGCAAATCACTCATTGTAGGGTCACATAGATGGGAGAAAATAGTTGCTTACTTGGTAGGTGAGCATAGGTTTATTCTCCATGATTCAGTGTATGGTTGAAGAAGCATACATTACAATACATAGAAAGATATGGACAATCACAAGTATTTCAATATTTCTTCTTTAAAGTGTGCGTATTATGAGATAACCATTTTTTTCATGGAATTAAATTATCTAATTACCAGCTTATATGTTAATGGGAGAAGAGCCAATGATATTGTCGTTGATAATACTCTAATAATTTTTCACTGTTTAATTTTGTTAATTTTTTAATAATTTCTTTTTTTCTTCCAAATGCCCCTCCAAGTAAAATCATTTATCCTATTTTGCAATGCACCTTAAAGTTATTAAGAGAAATATTACAAAATCTAGATTTGATTTAAATCAAGTCGGACCCAAAAATCTGATTCGGATGGAAGTTCTGGTTGGGAAAATATTGAGAAAATTTTATCTGAATCCGAAAATCCAAAAATTTTGGAGTTGGATAAGCTGATTACAATTTACGTGGCATCACTGTAAATATAATACCTGGATCAATTTTGATCGAGTGTTGCCTACAGGCACTTGTAGGCGTTAGGAGGTTGCATTCAAATGTTCTTAAATTTAATTGATGTCAAAGCCAGTACCCTAGCGAACCTAGGACTCCCTGGGATATTGTATCAAATAAACTGTCGAAATATTCCACCTGTGATATCTGTGAAGAGCCTTGTTATATGCATCTGGAAGAAATTTTGATGATGCCACATATCAGACAGAACACTGCCATTTATTCTGACTCTTACACCAACCTAAATGTAGCTTGTCATTTTCATGGTTTCTCTTGTGATCTCTGGCCAGAGGTTCCAGACCGTGAAGTTGAAAGAGCTTCATTGTATTATGAGCACTTTTTTTTATTAGCATTAAACTTACGAATTATCATTTATGAACAAGAAATGTTGGTTCGAAAGTTCATTCTAATTTTAGTGTTATTTTCTAGGATGTTTACAGGCTTCTTATTTTTCATTTGTTTTCATTTGGGTTTCAGATTAGTCACCAGTTCCATTGTATTATAACAGTTAAAGGTACTTGAAGTATCATGGTACTTGGATCTTTAAAGACATTTGTTGTAGTGCAGTCAGTTAATTAGAACTTCGCCGCATTTTGCAGGTAAATGCTTTGTACAGTCATGGCAGTTGTAACCAGATTTGTTATCTCAAACAAGTTCCCACAGTTATATTGAAGATGCATTTTTCAGGAAATTGAATATTCATGCAGCTAACTTTAAGATCTGAATGGACATCCATAAACAAGTAACTTTCTTTTTCTTTCTGTAACAAAACCCTTTTCTCACCTTTTATATATTTTTAATATATACCATTGACATTACATAAGGTTACAAAAGGTAGGATTTTCCTAGCAAACTTACATGTATCTCCTATCATGTATAAGAACAGTACTGTTGATGTTTCCTTTTTATTTGTTTTTTTATATCTTGGCATCAGAGTTAAGAGTTTAGAGTTTGTTCTGTGAAGTTATCGGACGTCTCAGCAGTAGCTCGGTAATTCTCTAGTAAGATGCCAAAATCAGCTGCATAAGGCTGCCAAAAGCTTTCGATACGATCCACACTGTTAATGAAAAAAACGCGGGTGAGAAATTCCCCGATGCGTTTACATTAAAGAAAGTATTAGAGAATGGTTTAGGACTTGGGAAGCCTGTTGCAGTCAGCGGAAACCCATCCAATCTGATGCTTTTCGTTGTCATAGATCACCAGTTTGTCTTGCAAAAAAATATCTGACATCAAATTTGAAATGGCAATCATGTCACCAAAAGTATCATTTAAAAGATACACAGATAATGAAAAGAGAAGGCAATTTCTGCATCTTCACTTACCCCCAATAATATTGAGATCCGCCAGTCCAACTTCAGTGCCATTTAAGATTCCCAAGCATACATTTCCATGTTCCTGAAAAAGAAAATATAATTAGTTGCATGTTTCTTCTAAGTGCCTTTTCCCCTCTTTTAATACCTCATAATAGTAATAAAACAAGCATCTAATGTGCTCACCGAGACGATAAGATAAGCTTCGGGTGGTATATGCAGCTGGACATTTTTTGTAAAGCTAAGTAGCAAAGGCTCAAAGTAGTCCTTGACATCATGAACGGTTTTAAAAGGTTTTGTACCTTTCCAGCAGATAGGGAGTGTTTGATCCTTTGTTGTCTCTTTCAGCGGCTTTCCATTTAAACCTCTTGTCACCTGAGACGTGGGTATGTAAATAGGCCATGTAACCCAAGTAAAGCTTCCTATGCCCAACTTACCCACTATGGCTTGTCAAAAATATAACATATAAAATAACTCAACCACTATGGAGCAATGCTGTAGTAGTTTAGATTCCTCACCAGATCAAGGGTGGTTTTGTAAGCTTGGGAACTGAAGTAAGTATATGAACTGCCGCTGTCAAAAACAACTTGAAGGCCCTTTACACCAGTAGGCTTTCTGGCAAATAGAAGTTCTGCAGGTCCAGCGGAATAATGTTTCCTAAAATATCACCATCAAATATGGAATCACATTAGTATAAGAGGTGACTAATGTCAAACAAGAGGGGGAAGCTTGAAACTGCTTACTCCAATGAATTGTGCGACATTGGAACCCAGCTGATGCCTGAAGACTGGACAGGAACATCTCCCAAAAATAAAAAGCCTCCCCCACGCCCACTTAAACAATGCCCTAACACATTCCGTGTTAGACCCAGGCCCTGCAGTTGCGATATGATGCTCGCTTTACCATTGCCTAGGCCTAGGACTCCGGCTGTGGTAGGGAGAGGGTTTGAACTGGGGTTTCTTTGATCATATCCACACCTGCAACCAAGAGGATCAAAGGAGAATCAAATGAATGCTTATCTGGAAGTAAATATTGCAAATTAAGAAAAATAATCAACAACTGCACATTGAAGATTAAACTGAAAGAAGATTTAAGCCATTTTAAAATGTACTTAATTTAAGTTTTCTCAACCACATTACGAATATTCAACAGCAACATAAAAAATGGAATTGAAATACCATTGAATATTCAGTTCATTATATCGAATCATTGTTAAAATCATGGCAAAAATTGTGACAACAAAGTTGTCAACTGGAAAAGGTAAAATGAAATTACCCACCCAAATGCTAAACGGGGACCAAGGGTAGAACCATTGGTGAGTCTTATAGAAATGTGGTCCATAACCAGCACACCAAGGGATGAACCATGATCAGCGTATTCGACCTCATAGTCACATTGGTCATCTGGTGTCTCACATCTGGGGCCTGCTGGCAAGTGAATGGCACTGCAAAGGGGGTCCTTACAAGGCACAAGATTGCCTCTGGGATTATAGAGACTATGACGCGGCTAAAACATTTTCAGACACATAAACACAAGGTGAGGCCATTGATAGGGCTAAAATATAGTGTTGGTATAATCATAATGACAAATTTACCTTAGTGCAACCTGAACAAGGTGCATCACATTGGACCCAAGTGACGTCGCTGCCAGTGTCAATATCAAGGTCATAAAGCTTTGGTGGTTTGCCAATGCTAAGAGACACAGAGTAGTACCTGCACATTGAAACAACACGTTTTTGCACAAATGTGAACAAGCCATAATGTATCTCAAGTCAAAAAAATGTGGAAAGAAACAAATTCCTCGTATTTCAATCATCATAATCAAACAAGGGTAGAGGAGAGTATGTGGGTGTGGGAGGGTTTGGTTCGTTTCATGTAATCATAATTATAAGTAATAAAAACATGTATAGAAGAGGGTATATAACATAGAGAGGAATTCAAACCAAGTCCAAGAATAATCCTGCGGACAAATCAAAGACTGCACAAAAATTTGCAGAAAACAACAATACCCCACAAAACTTCAAATTCAGTACTCAAATAGAAATTGAACTAGAGAACTCCCAGAAACATTTGACTGATACAAACAAACAAAGCATACTATAAAACAACAACGACCGAATAAAAATAATCAAAAATGTCATTCAAGAAATAAACATACCCAAGAGGATAAACGTTTCCATGAACAGGAAACACAGCAGAGGAGCCAAAAGGGTTGGCAGCTGTTGACTGGGTTGACTTTTTCTGTGGTGGAGGCACAGTCTGACTGGCAGCTGAGAAACACACTTGAAAAGTAGCAAACGCAACCAAAAGCAGCACCATCATCATTCTTTTACTTTTCTCGTCCATCTTTTAGGGTCTGGGTACACTTTACAATAAAGGGTTATCAGATTTTTGACCGGAAATTAATAATTTCTTCAATCTTGAGACTGACAATGGACTCTACCTGCACACCGGCTCTTGGTAACAATTCCACGTGTTCTTCAATTGCTTGAGAGAGAGAAGTAAAGGAAACACAGAAATTTGAACACAGACAATGAATGAAACAAGAAGATACATATATATATATATATATAGATAGATAGATATTTATAGATATTTACACACACACGATAACGTGGCATGTTTGAAGAAGTTTCATTGCTGGAGCTTGCAAGAAGAACCGTGTTTGGGTACGCGCTTAGAGCGAAAGGTCGAAATTACCCCTTCTTAATTAATGTACAAGCTTCTTTGGAAAGGGTAAATTTGGAGGGCAGTGTTTCATTTAATTAAGGGAAAATTTCAAATAATGCCCTTTGGTTTTAGAAAATACCATTTGTTTTCACTATTTTCAAACGGACTAAAATACCAAAAATATCCCTCAAATTATATGTGTGTTAGGCTTCATCTTTTTTTTTTTTTTTGGTGAGAGGGGGGGAGAGGGAGGAGGGATGGTCTTTGAGGTTTCGAAAAATATTAAATTTTTAAATCTTTTTTAGAACTATTTCTTTTTATCCTTAACTTTTTTAAAACTCGTAAAAAAAGTTCAAACCGTCGGTCAACTAACAGTTAAACTATCTAGAAAAATACAAAAGACTCAATTGCCCCTCATAACTTAAAATGATTGTTTTACCCCTAATAAAATCAGAATATCACATATTATTTGACCAATAAAAAGCCAATATGTTTTTTGAGAGGAAAATTTTGTACTTTTAATTAAAAATACTTAAATTAAATATTCTAATAAGATGACAAAATTCTAAACCCTAAATTAAAATTATATAACTCAAAATGTTTAAAGTCATGTCTTTTTATCATATTTATTTTAAAAATTAGAAGTAAAATTAAATATTATACTTAAAAATAGTACCAAAGCCACGAGACCACTAAGGCTTAAAAGAACAACAAGGTCAGCAAACCCAAAAATAAGAATAAAGCAATATAAAGTTCATTATTAAGGACATGTTAGCAAATGTCACATCAATATGAGCACGTAAAATATCAAATAACATTAAGGCAATAAGGCAACCTAAGCCAAGTAACTCACATGGGCTATAGCTCAAGGTTGTAGTGATATAGTAACTCACAAATACAATCAGCTCGCAATTTTCCTTAATAACACAGAGTTTTAGAAACAGGAAAATTTCTCTCTCGTGTAGAAAATCACTTCAAATAGGAAGTTGTTAGAATTGTATTTTAATTCGAATATGAATATAGTATTTGCAGTTTGATTCAAATATGAAATACTAAATACAGTATCATGTAAATTAGGAAAGAATATATTGGCCTTTTCTATATTCTAGCAATTTTATTGTATGTTAACAAAGAATCCTAACATTATATAAAAGGTCCTTCACATGTACAAATGATATAAGGAGGAGACAAGCGTAGAAGCTTATCAATAGTCGGCAGTTAAGAGTTGTAAAAGCCCTAGTATAAACATTGCTAAAAGTAACATTCCCCCTCAACAATAAAATAACCGTGGATGTAGGTGTTACTTATAAGGTGGAACCACGTTAAAAATTTGCTTGCCTCTTTGGTTATTTTTCTTTTACATTATCATTGCTTATTCATTTTTTCCTTCACTATCTCCATATCAATTTCACTCAACCCATCACAATTCATTTAAAAAAAAAAAACTTCATTTTAATTCCTGAAGTTTTGAAAAATATTAGGTTTTTAAAACTTTTTTGAAAACAACTCTTTTCATCCATAACTTTTTCAAGACTCTTCAAAAATATCCAAACCGTTAGTCAACTGACGGTCAACATTAGCAGAATGCATAAAAAAATATTTTTATTCTTGATGATTATTAGTGTCACATAAATTACTGAATTACTCTAATAAAACAATGAATTTACAAGTTAAATTATCTAAAATGTCTCTAAATTTAAATTGTTAAATTACAATTTAAATGGTTTAAAGTCACTACTGAGCGTCAGTTGACTGACATTTTGGACTTATTCACCATATTCACATTAACTCTAGTGTTGACCCACTTTTTACGACTAAATTTTAATGCTAGAAGGAGAGTCTCGTACCTTTGATTCTAACAAATTTATATTATATTTACTTTTTTTTTTTTTTAGGTTACTGTAATTAATTAACGGTCAAAACTTTTTATACCCTAAAAAGGTGCCCCTCATAAAAATGCACGATTAGGTGCCCTCCCAAGCATGGATAAAGAAACTGATTCAATGCATCAAATATTATTACAAAAAACTCGTGAGAGAAGGATTATAGCCATGGCTAATTGAATCCAGACCTTGCGACAAACCCATGGTAGGGAGTTACACGAGATCTGCCTCTTATGACTGTGATAGTTGGGCAGACAGGTGCTTTAAACCTCGAAGCCATGATAGATAGGCAAGTCGGGGTAAAGGATATGTTGTGAGCATTGACCAAGACCATTCAAGACTTAATCCAGGTTGTGAGGATACCACAGCTGGCAAATAACGTGCAATAAGGAAACCTTCCTTCGAATGAGAATCCATCTTAGGGTGATTGGGAACAAGCAGGTCAATCAATGTCCCCCTTATCAGACATATCAGAACGAGGGCTGCAACCATAATGTACCATCAAGGCTCGCTAGAACGATATCCTCGAGTCACAATTCTGCAAGCAATGATCAAGGATACCGTAGAGAAGTCAGAATGGTTGAAGATCGCACACTACTTAAGGTAATCCACCAAACTTATAAGTGTTATTTAGGAGGCTCGATCGCCTTGAGCAACAAGGAAATAAGAACAAAGATCGCCTCCATAAAGGGAACCCGCTGAGCTATGAAATCGTTAATGAGTTGCTACCCGATTGCTTCAAGATACCGACTATCACCTTTTATCATGGAGATAGTAACCCTTATGACCACCCAGACACCTTTAATGTATAGATTGATTTGCTCACCACTAACGACAATATTAGATATAGGTGCTTCCCAACAACTCTAGAGGTAGTCCCGCACAAATGGTTCAGGAAGTGTGACAAGCTCAGAGTAATGCTAGGAGCTATTATTATAGCACTATCAAGTGTCAAGAAGGCAACATGTGTCGTCTTATCATGCGACCTTTTTTTTTTTTGTCAAAAGAATGGAGAGCCACTAAAGAATTATATAGCTCATTTTCGAAATGAGCTATTGATAATTGGCAACATGAAAGCATTCTGAATACAATCTCAATAGGATTAAAAAACGTTGGAAAGGTCTACCATAACATCTATAAGAACCCTATCAAGATGTTACACGATATTTATGATCAAACAGTAGTTTACATCAAGTTGGAGAAATTATTGCTCCTTATTGAAGGATCTAAAAAGAACCAATAGTAGGAGCAAATCCTCCCCCCCAAAAAAAATGATGAATAAAATAGCTCAAGCAATAATTTTTACAAACAGAAGTTAGAATCAAGTCAAAATCACAAGAAAACTCGCACTGATAGCGAGCCTAAGAAGTTCACAAGCAGTTATGACACCTACACTGAATCTTACAAACTCCAGGGATCAAATCTGTGTAACTAAAAGGGACAAGGAAAATTTTGGAATGCTTTATATGACGACTCTAGAAAAAAAGAGAAATCAAAACAAATTCTATCTCTACCTTAACGAGGCTGGACACATGACTTCTAGGTGTTACACACTCAAAGGAACTGATCAATGACCTAATCAAGAAGGGTAAGTTGCAAGAATATATGGCTCAACCTTGAATGAATCAACAGCTCGCTGCCACTCCTCAGAAAGCAGCTATTACAGTAACATTAGCAAATGTCATGTGAACAAAAGCATGTAATAGATCAAGTAACACTAAGACAGTAAGACAACTTGAACCAATTAGCACTTGAGTCGCAAGACCACTAAGACCTAAAAGACCAGTAAGCCTAGGAAACCCAAAAACAAGAATAAGGCAATATAAAGCTCATTACTTAAGGACACATCAGCAAATACCATGTCAACAGAAGCATGTAACAAGTTAAATAACACTAAGATAGTAAAACAACCAAAGCTAGTTAGCTCGCATGGAATGCATCTCGAGGTTATTGCTGATGTGACAGCTTACAAACACAATCAACTCATAATTTTTCTTAACAACATAAAGTTCTAAAAATAGTAAAATTCCTATTTCAAGTAGAAAATCACGCTAAATAAGAAACTGTTAGAATTGCATTCTGATTCAAATATGAATGTATTAATTACAGTTTGATTCAAATATAAAACACTAAATGCAGTATTATGTAAATTAGAAAAAAGGACATTGTCTTTCCTATATTCTAACAACCTTATTTTATGTAAACAAGAAATCCTAACATTATATAAAAGGTCCTTCATATGTACAAACAATATGAGGAAGAGACAAGTTTAGAAACTCAAAAACAATCGGTAGTTAAGAGTTATAGAAGCCCTAGTAGAAACTCTGCTCAAAGCAGTCTTTCTCCCCAGTAATAAAATAATCGTGGACGTAGGCATTACTCATAAAGCTTAACCACGTTTAAAAATTTCTTGCCTCTTTGGTTATTTTTCTCTTACATTACTATTGCTTATTCACTATTTCCATCACTATCTTCATATCAATTTCATTCAACCTCTTGCAATTCATTTAATTAACCATACTCACGTAATTCGGGTGTTGACTGATTTTTGACATCAACATTAAAATATTAATAAAAAATTTCAAACAAAAACAAACTAAGAATATTCATTTTTGAAACAAACATACTTCATAAATTTAAAATTTTAAAAATTTAACATAAATCAATAAAAATAAAAATAATTAATGCTCCTTTATAGGCAACCAACATTCTCCCTTTGGAGGAAGTAAGCTCTTGATGAGCTCTAAAAGACTCCATATCTCGTCAGATGAACGCTACAGGAAATGACCATCCCCCGATCTAGAGGCAGATTGCTTACACTAGCCATGGATTAATTGATGGAAGTTTATGCTTCCTCTATTGATTGGAGGATGCTGTCAAGGCCACCTCAATCGATGATGGTGGTGGCCTCCACTACTCATTGTTTTTTTTTTTAAAAAGAAAAAATATTTTAATTATTTTGTATTATATTTTGATTTTTTATATAATTGTTTAAGGATTTATAGTTTATAAAATTGCATCTCAATTTTTTTTTCAATTTTTTAAACTAGTAATGAAGTTGTGTTTTCAAATTTTATGTTATATAAATCGTTACCCTTAATGTCTTGAGGGATGGTTTTGCCATTTTAAAAAAGTTTAGGGACCATTTTGATTAATTTATATACAACGAAAAATAAATGATATTTATCAGAAACTATGGGAATTTTTGGACATTTCCATTAATTATTGATTAGTCTAACTGAAATGGCGGCGGAATAATGTACAGGTCGGAAGAGCGATGCGCCAAGTCAACATTTATAAGACACTGAGCTCTTATATATATATATATATATATATATATATATGCACAAGGTGTTATTATTGAACTGAGCAAATATATATATATATATATATAAAGGTATTATTATTGAATTGAGCAAAAACCCAAAAGTAAAGATGGACACCTAAATTGTTAAATGGATCAATTTATCCAAACCAAATCTATTTAGGTCGGCTGATTTGATTTTGTAAAATAGAATAAATTCATTGGGTTCGTTAATTTGTTTTTCAATTGAAACAACCCAACTCAAACCATTATATACTTCAAAAAATAAAAAATCACTAATTAATCAATGAAATACAAAAATAGATTTAACCTAATCTTATATCATATTTCTTTCTTTGAGGTTGCTCCTTTTTAAGTTCCAAACCTTTCATCTTCTCAAATTTAAATTAGTGACTTTTATTTTATTTGGAGTCTCAAACAAATTAATTTTGTTTTATAAAAAATACATTTGAATTGAATATAGTATAATTGTTCATTAGATTGATAATGTCTTTAACTATTTATATAGATATTTTTGTATTTATTTAAATAAAAAAAATAGCATAGTTGTGTCATAGTAATTTTATCCCATAAAAATTGATGGAACAACTTGAAAAAGTAACCAATTCCATATTGATCACATATTGAATAAATATGCAATAAGCCAATACGCTAACGGGTCCAAAATCATGGACCTTAAAGATGTTTAACCTTAATTCAATATTTATTAGCCCAGATCTTTAACCTTAATTCAATATTTATTAGCCCAGTTAATATTGCAATCAACTTGCACTCAATATGTAAGGTTCATAATGTAAATCAAGGAAATCAAGAGTTTTATGTGGAAAATCCAATATAGAGAAAGAACCATGGAACCTCGTTTAGTCAAGCAACTCACCAAAACAGTGAGCTCTCAACCTACAAGCATTTGCACTAGCCCTACCATACCAAAGTTGCCACCAAAGTTCTTACATTGAAGCTCTAGGCCGTGGTCTTACTTGCCCACTTAAGTTGTTAACCTTAAAACTTTACGGCTATGGTTTTGCTGCTCCAAAATATATGCTCGCACCCCATCAACAAATTTTATAAACTCTAATATTTTTATTTTAGCCTATTTGGTTGGTAATTGAAAAAAATAAGTAAATAAACAGTTTAATAGCAACAAGATATTTGGTTGAATCGTATCAAAAGATCTACTAAAATATTAAATTACCTAAAAGGAAATATTATTAATTCAAGGGTTTTGCTTTAATAAGAATATTTCCATATTAAGCATAAAAGTTTAGGAATATTTAGATCAAATACGGTTTTTTATTTTTTTTAATATGTAATTGGAAAAGCTCCTCCCCATAAGCTTTTGCTTAACTAGCGGTTAGACCCTCTACTAACCTCTACAAGAATTAAAATCGATAATCTCAAAAGACTAACCAAAACATTCTGAAAAACTAAAATAAAATAAAAGCTAATAGAGCTTTAAGCTAGTAGAAAGCTCAACCAAACAAGTAAATTTTATTTTATTCAACATTATATCATAGTTGATTATCTTCAATTATAAAATAGATTTAGTGGACTGAATAATGTAATTATATTTAAAAGTTTAAATAGCTAGGTAACTGGATTAATCAAATTGTAATTTGAGTGGAGATATTAACACCTCTAAAAAATTGTATGTACACCACTTTTATAAGTATATCTCATTTAAAAATGTTACAAATCTATGGCAAGTAAATAAAGCCCATTTATTACCAAAAATACCTTTCCTTTAATTTTATTGTATTTTATTTTTGTAAGTACACCCTACCTACACTTATTTTGTTATCTGATCAACTTTGTTATTATTTTACTTTTTGTTTAGTAATTTTTTTTTTTCAAAATCCTATATACAACATTTACTGAAATGAACCATGTTTTGATAGTTGCAGATATAGCATGGTGTTAGCCACTTTTTTTCCATAAAGTAGAGGCCTCAAATTCAAATCCACTTCCCAAGTTAAAATAATAATAATAATAATAATAATAATAATAATAGTAATAGGGTATGTTTTGAGCCAAATATATTTATTATTTACAGGTGGTAGATGAAAGATAACAAAATTAAAATAATAATAATAATGCAAGATAGACAACATGAGTGTATATGATGTATATTATAGTTCCTGCAGAAAAATCATCTTATTCTTCGGGAAAAAAATATTATCTTACAAAATAAAAACTAAATAGAAAACCAAAAATATTATTGAAAAAAAAAAATGAAACTAGCCATAGCAGCTTTTACTTTAGTTAATCAACGCTTTAAAAAAATTGATATGTCTTTAACGCGTTGTTTTTTTTTTTTTTTTTATCAGACTCAACAAAATGTTTTTTGTCGTTCAGATTTAAAGGAAAAAAAAAAGTATTTAGATTTATACTAGTGACAAAATAAGTTAAATGGTTCTTGTTCAGATTGTCCAAAAAATTAACAAATGTATAGGAAAAAAAAAATTAACTTAGTGAAGATTGCTATATTCAAGGAATTAAATATTGATTTCGGTAAAAATATCGAGGGTCTAAATTTACGAAAATAATAATAAAAATATCGAAAATGTTAAGAATATTTTTAAAACATCGAAAATATTGAGGAAGATTTTTTATATCAACCACCCCAAAATAAAGAAAATATTGAGAATATATTAGGTACTCATTTCAATATTTAATCCTTAGCTGTATTTAAACTTGAAAAACAGTTCTTCGATTATTTTTTATATTTTAATTTTTAGTTTCCATTCTTGGAAATTACACAAAATCATAACCAATAACTTTTTTACAGGAGATGTAAGCTGTCATCAAAGCGAGGAAAAAGCGAAATAATAACCATATTTTATTTGTTGTTCATTGTATATATCGAGACTGCCCGATCCTAACAAAAACGAGACAAACTGAAAATTGAAAAAATAAAATAAAAAGGTCCATGTAGCAAACGAGCATGCATTAAATACCAATGTTGATTATGCAAGTCTATGACTATGATTATGGTTTGATTAATATAAACAAGTAAATCAAAGCCCTTGAAAGGAAAGAAGGATAATTATTATACGAAGGTGGAGTCCTTGTGCTAACAGATTGAGCTAATAAAGGGCCTCACAAAACGCTTCATATTAATATGGTTAACCAAGCATTCTCGTGGATCAACTCAGTCTTCTCTTTCTCTCTCTTTCTATTTCCAATCTTCTCTCAGCTCTCTCTCATGGTAGATCATGATCCTCACATTGGCATACCAAAAGGTGCATCCTCACCTGAACAGCCTAAAAAGAAAGATTCTACCATTGCACTCATCATTAGATTTTACAAATTATTAATCACAAGATGGCGTCATAACAAGAAATCTTCTTCCAAAAAGAATACCAACTTTCAATCCCTTCAAGAAACTCGTAAGGTATTCATATTTTTTTTTTCATATCTATATACATATATGTTAAACCTTTGTATTAGAGCGGTTATGTTTGTTCCAGTTAGTTTAATTTATATATAAGATCATGGATATGAGAGAAACCCCATTAGGGTTTTTTTTTTTTTTTTAATTATTATTATTACTTTTATATGGGATGATTTAACAAGTTAAGATTTAAAATAACTTCAACTTATTGTAATCTCATAGGAATAATGTTATAGCAAATTGATGTAAAAGATATACGCGATATATGTCTTATTATGCATGTCTACTTCTACATTATCATGCATGTCTATTTCACATTTAGATAAATTTTTCGTTTTAATTTTAGGACGTTGGTGCGGAAATTCAAGAGGAAGAAACCATGAATGGAGTCCACAGTTTTAGATATGGTCATGGAGTTGGAGGAGAGAATCCCACGGTTCCTAGGGATTTCTGCAAGCACCGGAGCGTTGACAGTAGCTTTCCTTTTATACCATCTCCCCTCTCGAGAAGCGGTAGCCGGAGAAGTCCCTCTCCAACACCTTCCACTACGTATAGAAACCTAAGTCCGAGAAGCACAGCTGCCCCTCTGTCACGAAATGCAAGCCGGAGGAGCTCCACCCCAATCATGTTTTCAAACTCGATGGGGATGATTAAGCCTCCACCTATTGAGAAGAAGCTTGAGTGCACGCTTGAGGAGTTGTGCTTTGGGTGCACGAAGAAGATCAAGATCACTAGAGATGCCATTACAAACACAGGGTTTGTTACTAAACCCTTTTTCTTTTTGCTGTCTTTTCTCTTTCATTATATTTTACTGTTATCAGATTAGGGTTTAAAGACACTACCTACGTCCTAGACAAAACCAATGAACAAGGAAGGTTTGCTTTTTGGTAATCCTGTGCAGGGAAATAATTCAAGAACAGGAACTGCTAACAATAAAAGTGAAGGCGGGATGGAAAAAGGGAACCAAGATAACATTTGAAGGTATGGGAAATGAGGTACCGGGTGCTTACCCAGCTGACATAACCTTTGTGATTGCAGAGAAACGCCATCCTCTTTTTAGGAGAGAAGGCGACGATTTGGAATTGGCAGTAGAAATCCCTCTAGTAAAAGCTCTTACAGGCTGCACCATTTCAGTCCCTCTTCTAGGCAGTGAGACCATGAGTTTAACCATAGACGATATCATCCATCCGGGGGAGGAAAAGATCTTGCCAGGCCTAGGCATGCCAACTAAATTGCAAGGTCAGAGAGGGGACTTGAAATTGCTATTCCTCGTTCAGTTTCCTAAACAACTTACTGATGAACAGCGCTCAAATATTCTTGGTATTCTAGAGGATTCAGCTTAATATATGTGTTCTTTTAATTAGTCTTTTTAATTTAGAGGATTGAAGCTTGTATCTTTTCACTTTGTTTTGTTTCTAACACTGGTTTTCTTGCTCACCACCGTCACTGATTACTCATCTTTGTTACATGCTTGTAATATTTAATTAGGTGAAGACTTTTACAATATAGTCATCCAACAAAATCATTTCTTAGGTTTTTTATGTAACCCAAGCAAACTAGTGCTTCTTTTAAGAATATTAGTATTTTACTAGAAATAGAATTTTCGCAATACACTTGGCTTACTATCTGTCTTCCCTTCTGTTTTTCTTTTTAACTACTAGAGTTTATAAGTTATTTTACTTTGTAACTTATAATATGGGTGTTTGTACTGGACTTATCATATCTTTGGATTATCTCGTTTCATTCATCTTTATATTTCTTAAAATAATGTACAAAGACTTTATAATAAAATTTAAATTTGAGTTTTAATTAAGGAAATGAATATAATCTCATAAACATAACCAAAAATCAAAGACATGAAATTAAAAATATTATTTTGAGAAAATAACTAGTTTTCAAAAATAAAAAACAAAGCACAATCTGTTACACTGCCTCTAACAATTATCAAACTTCATTTGCACTTTCATTTCAAACCCATCCACATTATTCAAATTGAGATGTGAAAAAGAAAAATCGACACCCAGGACTTAATCTAGGAGTTTAAAATTTGAAGACAACAACAAACAGAACTTACAGTGAAGAGAAAAACATCAAGTAACCTTTTTAAACTTAAGACCATCCCAGCAGAGCACGGATTATGCTGAATATACTACCAGTGATCAGTACCTTCATTAATCTTAGCTTACCCGTAGTGTATGGTGGATATCTGATAGCTGCATCACCAACAAAACTTCGATATAGAACTGCCTTCTTGTGGCTAAAAGCATCAAAAGAGAATTTCCCATGATATGCTCCAATTCCACTCTCCCCGACACCTCCAAATGGCAACGTGTGTACAGCAAGCTACAGTGTTTAAGTACATATTCTATAGTTAGGTTCTAATTTTGGACAGATTGTGAAATTAGAATTTGGAAAATATATAAATACGTAGCTGGGAACACAACACATTTTTTTCCTACTTTATTTTAACTAATTTCATCCACTATAGGTCGTTAATTGGTGTAAAGTAGAATGTTTGTTCTCAAACTGCTTATGCAAAAAGTGCTTGAGAGTTAAGATCATCGCTACTTATAGCTAAAGATCACCACAAAAATCTAACGACACATATCACCTTTCTTCTAAAATTAATAGTCAGTATATGAACTTATTTTGCATAAGTCAGGCAGCTAAGTTTAACATCATATCGTACCTCTAAATAATGTCAATGTATCAATACAAACATTGTAATTCAATGAATTTGTACTATGAACGACACCGTAAAACACAAGAAGTTCTAAGAAAAATGTTCATTTATGGAGACAATGCAGAAGTAAAAAACAATAAAAATAAAAGTAAAAATAAAAAATTTACAACTATTGCCTATGCATGTAGAATATTGCTACTGTAACGTAATCATGGAGAATATCACTGCTTCTACATATAGACATGCTAGAATGTTTATGCAGCTTATCACTATAGATTCAAGTATAATTACATGTAGAGTAGTGTCGTTGACAACCAAACCCCCTGCAGATACGGTTGCCACAAACTGCTGTCTGAGCTTTTTGTCGTTGGTAAATAAATATGCTGCGAGTGGCTTTGCTCCTGAGTTTATAATGTCAAAGCTATCTTCTATTTTGTCAACCTGTTTCAAATCAAAAGAAACAAATATGAAAGGTTCCCACTGGTTCAAACATAAAAATGCAGATTTTATAAACCTATATCTTTCCATAATTCATATTATTCTTCTTAGACTCTGTTAGTTCTTATGCATAAACAATTCTTTTTCATAAGCAATTTGCTACCTCTTCAATCAGCTGATTCCATTCACATAATATGGGCAGGTTAAACTTTTCACAAGGCAAATTTCCAGCAAAAGTGCCATACTTTTTTTGATATTTTAATTGTTTTACAAATATAGGTGAAATTGAATATATTACTTATGTTAAATCTGAAAAAAAAGCAGATGTAGTACAACTATTGAGCTATCAATGATCAGTCACATCTGTCTTCACACTTTGTTGACCCAAAAATGTAATTCAAAAACAAATGAGCCTTGAGAAATAACGAAAGAAAAGGACTACTGCAATATAACACCCATGTCTGTACCATAAGTATGGGCAGCAAGGGACCAAATATCTCTTCGCTCATGATCAGAGAGTCTCGTGGCACATCTACCAAGATGGTAGGAGCAATCTTCCTATCATTGAAGGAAAGCATTACAATTGTTATAATAGAACGAACTAAAGTAATAAACAACGAGGAGAGCACACAAATGCCCAGTAGAACTCACAAGTTGGTTTTGTCCCTTTCACCTCCATGGACAATCTTACCAGAAACCTTGTCCTCATCTAAAAGTTTCGTCAGGCGAGCAAAGTGGTTGGAGTTCACAATGCGAGACAAGTCTTTTGATTCCAAAGGATTCTTCCCATAAAATTTCTCCAATTCATTTTTCAGAGTATCAATCTGGATAAACAGAAAAGATTTAGCGGAAAACTACACAATAAAAGAAAAGCGTATTCAGAATGGTTGTTTAGCAAGAGTGGGTACTTAACCAACTTTGGAGCATAATCTTTTGTAATTATAATATAATCAGGAGAAATGCATGCTTGTCCATTATTACAGCACCACTTGCCCGCAATTATCCGCCTAACTGCAACCTTCGAAATCCAAAGACAATGAAATATTAAGATGTCAGACACAAGTCACACAACAAGCAGCAAGAAATTGAATTAAGAAATATCAACTCTGGATTCACTGAAATAGATAAGTTCTATACTTGTAAATCGATGCCTGAATCAACAACAACTGGAGATTTTCCTCCAAGCTCCAAAAGAACAGGCGTGAGGTGCTTTGCAGCAGCAGCCATTATGATACGTGCAACTCTTCCGTTGCCTACAGTCAATTATTACTTGTAACATAACAAATCATACTCAGGGCTTAAGTACAAGCATATGCAGTTCATGTCAATATCTAAAACACAAAGGTGATTTTTATTCTAGCAGCAAAGGACTTTCTCCTCTATATGCATATGAACAAACTCAATTTGTTCCAGTTCAACTCTGATCCACTCCAATTCAACACATGATTGGAGATCTGCTAATCTTGATTTGAAAATCAAACTATATGATTATATAGACCAAACAATACACTACACCATCGTTGTCCCCGAAGCTTAATTCTTCCAATGCATCAGGTTATGAGGTATCAACCAGCATTGATCGAATGTGAGATCCTAGAGATCATGAAAGAAACAAATTCTACTATCTTTTAATGAACAAATGCCCAAACTAGAAAAGCTGAACCCAAACAAACAAACAAAAGATTGTCTACCACCAACAAATTTTGTTATCTATCCATTATTTTTAACAGGTCATTCTAATATACTTGTAACATTACATATGTTTTATGTTCTCCGTGTTCTGTTACTACCTTTGACCCACACCAATCCAATACCTATGAACAGAGATCTGCTTGTCTTGCATTTGAATGTGCAAACAATATCAACATTCATTGCACATTTCCTAAATTTATACGTGTATTTGCTCAGAAAGTCTACAAAAACAAACTTGGAAATTGAAGTGAGCCCAAACATCCTGTAAAGAAGCTTTTGAGCCAAAAAAAAAAAAAAAAAAACATTTTTAACATTAATAAACTTCGAGCAATTTTAAGAAAGTAAGAAAACATATGTACGATCACACAAAATCGTTTTCATGGTTGCCATCAAAATACATGTTTTACAATAAAAAAATGATTATCAGATCATAATTCATGTTAAAGAAGACCCTGAGATCATGGCCGAAGAAGGGTAAGTAAACAAAAATGACAAGAACCTGTATAAATATTTTGTCCCATTTTTGCTCCAGCAGTGCAGATGTCTCAGTAACAGCCCCTTCAACGACCCTTACGGAAGAGGAATCCATATATTCGCTGACTAGTTTGGCAAGCAATGAAGATGTGGCCGGAGCAATTTCAGATGGCTTTAGAACAAGGGCATTACCAGCTGCAATAGCTCCAACAACTGGATCAAGCGACAACACTGGGAAAGAGTTGGAAATTCTAGTCACTAGCCTTATATTTTTTGAAAATACAATATGTGAAATCTAAGACAAATATTGGCAGTACAGCGTTAAATATAAACAGATAAGACAAATATTGGTGGTACAGCATTAAATATAAACAGGTTCACCAAGTTATCTAACATACAGAAAGGATAGTTCCATGCTGAGATGATTAAGACAACACCCAATGGCTCAGAAACTATTTCACCCGATGAAGGGAAAGTGGTCACAGAAGTTTTAACCTGCAATGTAAGCAAGATTTTGAATTAAACTCATCTGTCAAGAGTATCATAACAGAAGTTTCCATTCAGTTACAGGAATCTGGAAAAACAAATTGCCTTTTCTGGTTTTATCCAATGCCTTATTTCTTTGAGAGCCAATGTGATTGAGTTCCTTAACATAGCTATCTGCATTAAGAGCCACAAAAATCAACATTGAAGAAAATCTTATTTGATATCATAGCTCAAAGGTTAATTATCAAGTTTACTACAGAATCAAACAAAAAAGCGGGATTAACCACCAAGATACACAAATGGAATGAAAGAGACATTAAACTGCAAATAAAACCTGTCATCTGAGAAACAACAATAGCGAAAATAAACGGTCATGTTAATTTGATATCCCACTTGTCCCTTTTCAACCTTAGCTCAAACATCTGTTGCAATCTTATCAGCATATCCTAAGTGATATGGTTCATTTAAGGTGTCCACAGCTTTAATTAAAAAACTAGGAACTAGATAAAGGGTATCAAGCACCAGCATTTTAGACCAAGACTTGGAAACTATCACTATCTAGTCTAAACATTTAGTCAAGTTCTTGATCTCAGCAAAGTATTTGGAAATAACACTTTCATTTTAAATAACTGGATTTAATAATTATGAAACTTGTTAAAATCATGACATCTAGACTCCCAACTAATCAATACTCTCCTAAATTTCTATCAAATTCCATAATCATTTACTATAACTTGCAGACAATATATTTCCTCTATCTTCCCACTTCAAAATTTTATTTCAGTCATCTGCATATTTTCCTATATATTTTCCAAATTAGTTGGGAATGGCTACAAATTGAGTAACAAAGACAGCTTGAAATTTTTCCAATGTAAAAGAGAAACAAACAAAAAAAAAACAAAAAAGGCCAAATATATGACAATTTCCAAGTCATCAAGTGGAAGAAGCAATCAGCAGCCACTCAAAAAGTGTAAAACAAAAAAGGAAGCTTTCTAGCCAGAAAACTGACAAACATGGTCATGGGAGGCCAAGTCAGTATGTCATTAATGCTCTTGATATCAACCCTTAAAAATACTCACATGCAATACCTATTCACACTAGGAGAGTGCCTAACTATATAAACATTTATTAGGACACCAATATTTAGTTGAAAAGCAAACAAGAGTGGTCATAATAATAATAATAATAAATAAATAAAAACTACATATAACTACTGTATCAACTCTCACTTTTATGTACCACAATCCAGCCTCAAATTAAAGAACTTTTACAATAAATTTCTTTTGTTGTTTTTGTTTTCAAGAATCTTTCCCAAAATTAACTAACAATGCAGATCCAACCCAAATCCAGGATATAACCATCAATAATTCTCATCAGATAAAAATGAGCACGTCCCATTCAAAAGAAAAGATTGAAACTAATTTTACAAACAATTATCGCCAAGGCACTCCAAATCAAACTATTAGCATTCTACAATTAAGTTGATGCTGCAGTATCAATCCAATAATCAAATAAATATAAACCCACTTTGTTCAGGCACGAATATTAATCAATTCACAAACATATGTACCAACAGACCACTGGAACAACAATAAACTCTATCACAGAATCACATTAAAAAATTAAACAAACAGAGTACGTAAAATAGGACAGTTTCCAACTAACTTGCATCTGAGCATTATTAAGACATCAACATCAAATAAAACAACATAAGACAGTGTAGTTGACAATAACCGAGCCATCCAAACGATGGAGATAATAAACCAAGAAGGTGGTTGGGATTTCCTTTTCTCTAAACAAAGCAATAATTATCAATGAAACGAATATACACACAAATAAGCAAGAAATTGATAGAATGGATGATGATAGAAGGGAACCTCATAAACGATGGATTCAAGTTCAGGCTTGGAGAGATCTTGACGAAGAGCAGCGACAATATCAGACTCGCGTTCGTCAATCATCTTCAACATACTCTTCAACTGAGCCACTCTCCAGTCATAGCTTCTGGTTTTTCCACTGGCGTAACTTGCTCTCAGCTCCTTCACGAGCGAACTGGCCGCCTCTCCATCGAACACCTTCTTCTCCTGCTCCTCGCCCCCCATTGCAATCAACACGAGACTTGCGTATGTGTGTGTGTGTGTGTGTGTGTCTGTGGTTGTTGTGTTGTTGTGTCTATGTGGATGGATTTTGACTGACCAACAATATGTTTATGATAACAATGAATGACAAGCTAGCATGGAATGGAAGATATCATATCGTATGCTGGTTGAGTGGCTCCAATGAAAGCTCTACATGGAATGGTATTATATATAAAATAAACAAATACAAGTAATAGAAGGGCGTTCAGAGAAGTTTGTGTGTCTTGTCGCAACTCGCGGCGTATATCTGGTGGTTTCTGCGGGATGTGATGCCCGCCCGCACTCATTCTTATACAGGCGCGTTTCTTGCACCTTATGTTATGCACGTGATCTATGTGGATAACTTTTCTGTAATATATTATATTATATTCAAGTGTATTCTCATGGAACGGTACCCCGTAATATTAGATTATATTTGATACGGTCAGATTGGAATGAAATTTATTATATTGAATTAAAATAAATGGATGTGATTGAAAAATTACTATATTATATTTAGTAAAAGTTGAGATTATATTAAAATTATATCATATTAGGTTACGTTTGGTAAAATTTGAGATTGGATTAAAATTATATCATGTTAAAACTTGAGATTATACCTCATTATACTAGGCTACGTTTGACATACGTGATTAGAATTGAATGGATTGGAATTGAATGGATTGGATTTGATTGAAAAAATACTATTCCATATTTGATAAAACTTGATATTGAATTAAAATTATATCATATTATATTTTGTGTAGGTTATAATTAGATTGTAATAATATTAATTTAAATATTTTATAATATACCTAAAATTAAATTTTTTTTTAAATCTTTAAAAAAATTTAAAATATAAAAAAGTGAAGATGGAATGTTCACTCTCAAACCCATCAAATCTCATCATTTTGGTTAGAAATGAGCATTACTATGAGAGAATGATCTGAGAGAATTTAGGATTGAGTTTGAAATCCCACATATTACTCTCCAAACATGAGATTTGAGAGTTTAAGATATTTTGAATCTAAAACTCATTTCAAATATTATGCTTCAAACATAGTCTTAAAGTCTATTACTAATGATTTCAAAAGTAATTAACAGTATGAGAAGATGTCCGTATACACCTTAATCATTTTATTAAAGTGTATGTATGAAAAAATTCAAAAAAAAAAAATAAAATAAAATAAAATTATGAGAAGATACCTCATACGCTTTAATTATTTTTATATTCCATCGTATTAAAGTGTATTCCTAACAATGTCCAAAACAATCTAGTTAAAAAAAAATTCAACTCGTAAGTGGAGTGATACAGTGGCGCAACTCCCACCTATTTTTGCTTCCCTACAAGCTAAGGGACTTCGAGTAGGAGTAGAATTAAAGTTCTGCCAATATGTGGGTAATTTTCTCACATTTATGTGGGTAGCTCTCTCTTATCTACTGAGAGCATAAATTCGAACCGTATCTTAGAGTCATATCTTAGAGGGTTTCAGCAATTATAAATGTAATTTTAATGTCAAAAACAAAACCAAAAACAAAATCTCCAAAATAATTATAAATAACACTTACAATTCAATTATGCATTCAGATTATATATATACACAAAATTTTGTACAAGGAGATGATGAATTAATAAAGTTTTTACGACTTTATAATTACGCATCATGATAAATTATCTACAACATGAAATTGTTACCATGTACGTTGCTGCTACAAGTTTTTAATTGAAACTTGTTACGCCCTTTTTTTTTTTTTAAGAAGGAAACTTGTTACTTATTATGCATAATTTATTGTATATATAAAATGAGTTGTTAAGTTATACGAGACAGTTGTTACAATTTACAGTTTTATTATTACATACCACACCAAACTTCTTGCAATGCAAAATTATTATTACAAACGTTGCATTTACAATTTCCAACGTAAAAATTATTACATAATATGAATATTTTGTTACATATGTAAAATGAATTTATTACATGATATGTGAGAGTTATTACAGTTTAAGTTTTATTGTTACACAGCATGCTAAATTTGTTACAGCATGAAACTATTACCACATACGTTGTTAGGGATGACAATTTTACCCACAGACATGCAGATTTCAACCTGCAATTGATGGGTGTGGATGCTAAATTTCGATTCCAAAATAGGTTTAGATTCATATGCGGAAGTGAAAAATATCCCCACCCACACCCACAAACACAATATTAATTTTGTTTATATATATATATATATTATGGTGGGAGAAGGGGATTCAATTCAAATAAAACTACCCATAACTTATGTTTTTAGGATAAGAGTGAAACTTGAGACCATTGACATATTACGATTAACCATTCCTACTAAAGGGTAATATGCAATTTTGTTTATAATATAAGATCAAATAAAATTTATATTTGTTAATTTTATGAAAATTACATTTGTTTGTTATATATGTTGTTTGAAGTCCAAATTTATTATGTATTTGGTCAATGCTTTGGCATATTTTGTGTTGTATTTATATTGATGAAATTTATGTAATTATGTTTTTTATTTTGAATTTATTATATTAGATGTTGAACTTAATTTTTTAAGTTGGATTATTAAGTTTAATTATATTTTGTAGTTGATGTTATTGTTCTGATTTAAAAATTATATCATTTATACTTATTAGGTGATGTTTGAGGAAAAAATTTATATGAAAATTGATATGAATTTTCTTTTTCTTGAAATATTAGGGATTTATAGATGAGATTCGGGTCCACCCGCACTCGAACCCATGAAGTTTTGCGAGTGCGAGTGCAATATTTTTTGTGGGTGCAGGTGCATTATTATTATTTTTTTTATGAAATTTGTTACATAGCATGCACAATTTATTACATGTACAAAAAAAGTTATTACGTTGTACGAGAAAATAGTTACTATTTACAACTTTATAGTTACACACAACGCAAACTTTGTTATAATGTGGAATTTTTATCACAAATGTTGCAATTACAATCTTTAAAAAAAAAAATGTTGCAATTACAACTTCTTACGTGAAATTTATTGCATGGTGTGAATATTTTGTTACATATATAATAAATTGTTACATAATATGAGAAAGTGGTTACAATTTATGGCTTGATTGTTACATACTACACTAAATTTGTTTTAAAATGAAATTATTACCACAAACTTTATAATTACAATTTCATACCTGAAACTTGATACATAGTATAAATATTTTGTTAAATATATAAAATGAGTAGTTACTGTAGTGACCAGGTCACCACAGTGGGCACTAAGTGATATTAGATTTGCAATCAAAATATTTATAAATTTTTGGTTCAAACCTTAACAATGTCACATTGCTCACTTATGGTTAAAAGAGGACTCCGACCATACCTAACCTATACCACACCTCTCCGGAGGCAAAGCCAAAACTTTCCGTTGACAAATGGCCACTGTGGTGATCTAGTCACTATAGTTACGTGATATGAAACAATTGTTGCAATTTACAATTTTATCGTTCCACACTATGCTAAATTGGTTATTATATAAAATTGTTACCACAGACATTGCAGTTATAACTTTCTATGTGAAACTTGTCATGTAGTGTGAATATTTTGTTATATGCATAAAATAAATTGTTACATGATATGAGAGGGCTATTACATTTAACAGTTTTGTCGTTACACACCATACTAAATTATTTACAACTTGAAATTATTACCACAATGTTGCAGACACAACTTTTTATGGGAAACTTCTTACATGGATATTTTTTAATAGCGATGTGAGAATTAACTTACAAAATAATTGATTAGAAGCTATAACAATTATATTTAACAAATTACTTTTTAAATATTATGCACTATGTAACAACTCAGGTTTGGAATAATGTTTTCTATCATCAAGTCATAGTAGATGTATTCATTTTAACTCTTATATGAATAATTCGAGTAATTTATAATTAATATTTAATAAAAACGAATCTTTTCCCACAAGTAAAAAAATAATTAAAAAAAGGAAAAAGTAAACTAAGAAACACATTTTAACCATACGTTAACAATAATACACATATTTTAATGTTAAATTGTCAACTTACATGTTGTTATTACAATTTTCAAGCAAAAATTGTTATATTGTACACTGGTAAATAATATTTAAAAATATATAAAAAATTTGAAATCATAATTCATGAAGCATATACTATTTTTAAAATATTTAATTGAATCAAATTAATAATAATTTACAATATAAAAATTACCATTTAATTCAAAATATTATTACACAAAAAGTTATATAATTTAATTAAATTATTTTTAAATGAAAATATTAATAATGTAATTTCAAAAATAATGGAATTTTCACATTACTATATTATGTAAACTTAAATTCCATAATATAATATTAAAATTTAAAAATTTGATGACGTTACATATACTATGTAAAATTAAATTAATTAAAAATAATTAAAAATACCAAAACTAAATTTATATTTAAAAGATTTTTTTTTCAATAGTGGAAAGAAAATTAAATTTAGAGAAAATTACTAACACTATGTATTTTAAGACAACGGTGAGATTTAAATCATTTACCTTTAAAATCAAGTAAAATATTCTACTGTTACTACTAAGAGATGACGTGCAAAAATCAAGTTGAACCCTGAAAGATTATTTTGTAGATATAAAAAGCTTTTTTATCTAATTACTTTTTAATTATTTAAATAGTTAAATTTAATTATTTTATAAATTTTTATAATAAACTACACTAAAAAAAAAAAAAACACTTGTTAACAACTATTTATAACCAATTGCGTTATTATTTCAAGCGTATTTGATTGTCACATGGTAAGTATATACATTGGATTACTTTCGCAATAGAATCCAATAACTTATTGAGAACTAATTTTCCAACAAAGTAACCATTCCCAAAATGAGAATCAAATTCACTTGAAGAGTAGCGTATTCGCATGTGGAACACGGCTGGAGCGTGTGGTCCACTGCCACGAGATTGAAAGTAGAAATTATAAAAAAAAAAAAAGTGGAATTACATGCTTATTTATTATCCGTCACCATACCATCAGAAGAGTTGACCGATGACTGCTAATCGCGAGTTGTCCATCATCATCATCGTCGCATCGTCAGAGGTTAAATGCGACGACAGATGATTCTGCAAGCCACGCTTTAATGGTGTATCCCTTAAGCAAGCGACTTTTATTCTTACCGACATGACTTAACTGGGCCCCCCGGCCATTTAATTACTATTAACAAACGTTTATCGCATGTAGTCAGTAACCCAAAAAACAAGAAAAAAAAAAATGCGTGTGGTTTCCGCCATCATGTCGCATTTTGCTTTCTATGTTTTCTTCAGGTTAGGTATATCCGTTGAGAGACCGGTCCAGCCGGTACACCGAACTTCGGGAGTTCGCACGGCACGCTTTGTTATACAATTGTGTTTCAATTTCAAACTTCTCATAGGGTCGAATTGCGCGCTGCTTCGAGTTTGATGATAATATTTATTACCCTAGTTAGTGTGTAGAACTTTTCTTTTCATAGATTTATCTAAATGTATGTATTGTACAGCATTAGTGTAGTGTAACGGTATACATCTGTCAATATATTAATAGTTTTTTTTTTTTTTTTTTTCCTTTTAACTATACATAATATTTCGAGTTTGATGATAATATTTAGGGAAAATCCTAAAAAAACCCCTCACTTTTAATAGATTACCCATTCTCCCCCATGCAGTTTCATTTTTATCTATTTTCCCTCATTCCGTCACTTTAATAACTGTAAAGTACTACTGACATATGCAGAGTATAAAAAGACTATATTACCCCTGATATGATTTTTTTGATAGAAAACATATTAAATTAAAAAATAAAGAAAAAAATAAAAAATAGAGATCCAGATTGGATCTCCACCGTCCATACAATTGTATGGACGGTGGAGATCCAATATGAAGATTTTTTCTTGATATGATTTTTCATTAAAAAAGAACACAATAAATTAAAAAATTAAAAAATAATAAAAAGTAGAGATCCAGATTGGATCTCCACATCCCTGAAAACAAAAACGATGAACAGAGAAACAAAAAAAAAAAAAAACCTTTCTGATCCCCTCCCTCTTCTCTCTTCCCATTTCTGGGTTCCCTAGCCTTTCTCATCATCAACCTCCCACAATCATCAATCTCCCATAATCATCACCAAACATCAAAAAACAGAAAAAACCATTCAACAGAAAGAGGAAAAAAAAAAAAAACCACTGATCTCCAACGGTAGAGACCCATTGAACTGAGTTTCTATTCATGGAGGCCCAGACTGGGTCTCCACGAATGGAGACCCAATTGTCTGGGTCTCCGATCGTGGAGACCCAAACTGGGTCTCTGATCGTGGGGACCCAGATCGATGACCCAAGGCTGGGTCACAAACTGGGTCTCTGATCGTGGGGACCCAGATCGATGACCCAAGGCTGGGTCACCGATCTGGGTCTCCACGATCGGAGACCCAAAATCTGGTCTCCACGTCTGATCGTGGAGATCCAGATTTTAGGTCTCCGATTGTCTTGGAGACCCAGACCCAGAACTGGGTCTCCACCATGCCGTCGCCGTCCAACCATGTGTCGCCCCGCCGAACCAACCTGCGGAGCCGGTCGGAGATGTAGAGAGAAAGACGAAATGAGGAGAGAAAGAGAGAGAGCCAGAGAGATAGAGAGAAATGAAGAGAAAAAAAAAAAAGCTGATATATATATTTTTTATTTTTTAATTTTTAATAAAAATATCTTATTTGAATAGGTATTTTAATGTTATTTATTTTATTTTTAATTTTTATTGATATTTTCGTTGAATTTCCTTTTTTACCCTTGAGTCAAACGGTCAATTTTATCACCCTAACGGAATCTGTTACCATTAGGGGTATTATTGTCCTTTTATATGGTTTCAGGGGGTATTTTGAGTGTTTAATTGAAAGTCAGACGATATTTTGGATAAAAATGAAACCGCATGGGGGAAAAATGGGTAATCTATCAAACGTCAGGGGGTTTTTTGGGATTATCCCTAATATTTATTACCTTAGTGTGTAGAACTTTTCTTTTTATAGATTTATCTAAATGTATGTATTGTACAACATTAGTGTAGTGTAACGGTATACATCTGTCAATATATTAATAGTTTTTTTTTTCCTTTTAATTATACATAATATTTAATTTTGATAGTTTTATTATTAGAGTCCAAATTATTTGTATTAGCTTAATTACCTCGTAATTATTTGATAAAAGAATAATAAAAAAAAAACCCTCTTACACATTTTGTACCTCTTATTTTGATATAAAGTGAGGAGCTTGTTTCGTTTTTGTGTTATATATATATGTATATATAACTTCTATGATCAATGTATCATAATTTTTAAATTATTAAAACTAATCATCTCAGACATTCATTACATTCTCTCCCTTAATTTTTTTTTTCTCTCATTCAATGTAGATATAATAAATGATTAAGATAATTAGTCCTAATAATTTAAAAGTTATAACATACTGACTATAAATATATATATAGATATATGTTGCAACTTGAATTATCGTGCAAAGGTCTATGACAACTTCAGGCGAACCTCTCATTGGTCCGAATGTTATCTCCAGACACACCATCTCCAGACACACCGTTCGATGCTTAAGTCAGCATTTATCACTTTAAAACTTATTTATCTCACTAAAAATATCTGGTAATGAAAAATAAACTATACAATCATCTTTTATGATTGGGACAAAACTTACCTTTCTAGGTGTAACAATGCATGCAAGGTGTTTGCCACTTGTCGTTTGAATTAATTTCATGCTTGTAGATACGTTTTGCATGTTGGACATTTGTCATTGTTTCATTAGAATAGTGTCCCCTGAAAGTCACCAAATCCTTCGAAGGTTGGCATTTCTTGCCTTTTGTGATGAATTACTTTGCATAATTTAACATATTTAATGCCACCTTCGCTCGAAGTCTATAAAATGTGCCACGTTTCATGTTTTTGCCATGTTGACGTGTTCACTCTCTATTGGCCCTATTATGCACCCCATACACTATTGACTTGACCCAAAGTTATTCGATTAGGTCAGGTCAGGTCGGTTCAAATCTGGAACCCACACTCAACGAGGGTTACAATTGTCTGGTATTAAATGTTTTAGCCACCCATTACATGCAGATATGGGTCACAGAGTGGGAAATGATAACTATCTCTCTAATTGACGTACAGTGACGATTATGAAGGAACGTGCGCAATGATAACCACTGTTGAAGAGACGTGCACACTGTAATCGAATCACACACGATGTATCTCAACCGTTGATTCTCGCTTATCTCAATGGTTAGGATCAATCCTCAAATTTTATAAATAGGGTAACTTTTTCTCGCTTTTCACCCATCTTGAACTTTCTTGCTTTCTCTCTCTAGGTAAATCTTCCATACTTCTCACTTTAAAACATGTCTTTACTTGTCTTCCAAAAAAAAAAATGTCTGTACCTTCAGAATGATTGTAACCCGCTATATGTGCTGTCAATAGGGGTGGCAAAACGGGTTGGCGTGTCGGGTTGAACTCGATTCGATTCGATTTGTTTATGAATTCGACCAATTCGACACGAATTCGTTTATAAAACGGGTCGATAATTTTGGATTCGACACGAATTCGTTTATAAACGAATAACAAGACACGACATGATTAATTCGTTTATTAATAGAATCATAAAGGATCCAAACCCATTAACCCATCAACCCGTTAATTCGTTTAACCCGTTTAATTCGTTTAACCTGTTTAATTCGTTTAACTCGTTTAATTCGTTTAACTTAAATAATATTTTAAACGCAAATAAAATAAATAATTCACAACTAACCATCTAATTCAATACATAAAAACCAACATATTAAATTAACTACATAACATTCCATATTATCCATATTTAAAAACCATAACATAATAAAATCATGCTCCAACTCAATATAAATACAAATCCATAGAAATTAAAATTAAACACTATCATTATTCATCACAAAACTTTATAATTTAACTTCTTCCCCCTTTGATTCCAATGGGACCTCCAACCTACACAAAAATCACAAGAAAACAACATTAAGTATCTTTGTTATCAATTGATTAAATTAAAATAATTAATTTATCCTTCAACTTAAAATTACAAAACATAATAAAAAAAAAAAATCAAATTCCAATAACAACCTTTTAAGAAAAGATAAAGTCAAAAAAGATTATGCTTTGAATTTACTCTTACATTGCACTCATATAAGAGTCTAGCAAGATTTGATATATTGGTTTAGCTACTCAGCTTATTGACTTATTCTTATGTTTAATTTGAATAAACTAAGCATTCTAGTTACATTAGACACTAAAATTGCTTGCCAGTGCACTAAATTGATAGAAACCAAATTAAGTTACAATATATTAGCTAGCACAACTAGCAGCTTCCAAGTTATAATATGTTAATTTCCAGGAAGCATTTGGTTGCATGTATTTTGTACTGTATTTAGACCTCTAATGCCAAATTCAGTATTTGACACTGAAATGAGTTTGAATCCACAAGAAAAAATCAAAATCAAAATTCCAAAATTGGTCTCATTTCATTTTCAGTTTTCACAATGGGGCCATTAACTCTTCAGTGAATTAATAGTTATTCATAGCCAAGATTTTCATTCATTTATATATAGAATAAATGACTAAAATCTTCAAAATTTTCTGTGTATTTCTAACTTAAAAAAAAAAATTAAAAAAAAAAAGATATTGCCCCGAACTAAAGATAAAAACAAAGGTTCAAACAACATTCATTAATTATGTTGGATCACACATATACTTATAATTTACGATAAACTATACTATTTAAATACTCTATCCAATTATTTTCTAAAAAACAAAGTAAAGTACAAAGTAAGAACCATTCCAAGAGAGTTTCATTCAAGAGGGAAGAACAGGTAAACAATATAAAATAAAGCAATTCCAAGTGAATCCCAAGTTTCTTCGTTTTCTTTTGATAGTTAAGAGAACATCCGATATTTCTTAACTCTAAAACTCAACTAGAAACTACTTCTCAGTTCTACAATACTGGTAGTCAAGAAACTCAAGAAATATAAAATCTCTTGGCATAAAGGTAATCAAACTCCTGATCTAGAAACTAGAAATTTCAAGTAAATTCCAACAATAGAATCCACATTAATGGATCCAAGATTATGTTTCGTAGCATAGAATTTGAAGTTTGAAGTCAGAAATGAAGGAAATGGCCTCCAATTTCTTCAAAATCAAAACCTAATACCAAACTCCATATGATTCCACCACCAAACACAATTTCACAAAATCAGAATTCCAATTTGAGCAATCTCAATGATTCCTTCCACAGTATCTAACCATAAAAAGGGGTTTCTTAACCTAATCTCGAAATTAAACAATGATTTTCAACCTATCTTAATCTAACAGACATACAGCAATCGTAAACAAGGATAAGTTAACATTAATTACCTCAAGAAACGCCTTCAAGACCCACAAAATGCCAACACCAGAACTCTGTTTACAGAGAACCCGACCTTCTGAGACTTGGCTGATTTTCAGTCGTGATGTCTTCCATTGGTAGTGGTCTCTTCTCTCAACTATGTCGCAACTCTGTTCGTGTCAGGTGTGAGAGGAGTTGCAGTGCCGTCGAGTGTGGGAGGAGCTGCGAACTGCGGTCATCGGGTGTGGTGTGGGAGAAACAAAATGAGACAATGAGTTGAGGCGGCTGCTGAAATTTTGAAAGGAATGGATTAGATTTAGGGTTTGGTTAAAGTTTATATATATATAGACGCATAATTATATACTAACCCCTATACTTTTTAATATTATAATTTAACCCCTAATTTAATCGTGTCAACCCGCGATTCATTTAAGCAAACCCAATTCGATTCGTTTAATAAACGGGTTAAGCGGGTCGACACGATTATGACACAAATTCGTTTAACTCCAAGCATACCCATTTATTTTTCGCGAATTCGTGTCGACCTGTCGTGTCGTGACCCATATTGCCACCCCTAGCTGTCAAACCTTTGTTTCCGGTAGGTCATAAAGTTGCCATTCTTGCTGATAAATTCAACTCTTCCACCTTTGCACGAAGTTGTTAAAGCTCAAATACCAGAAGAGGACCCCGAAGCTATCATTGATACAAAGGCATATGAAGAAAAGGATTGTGGAAGAGGGACCACGAAGGCTATGCCATCTTTCGTATCTAAAATAAAATGATTTCAAAATGATTTTAAACAAACTTAATGAGATAAAAGGGAGTTGAGACGCCCCCATCCGGACTATCACTAGACTCCTATCTGAAGGGTACGCTTGGGCGCCCCAGCGAATCCCTCTAAGCCCATCTTGATGGGAAGAAGGCATTCGAGGAGCGAACCCTCTTAACTTGAAACTTAACTTTAACAAAAGCTTAATCTTTTAAACCTTAAAGTTGAAATGGTTTGGGTTAGTTTGACACTATTCATTTGATCATTTTTAAAACTCAAAACCTGACAGTATAACGACTGAAATTTGGATAAACCGAAAACCTAAAAAGAATTTTGGACACTTCAAACTATAATCACAATCCAACCCAACCTCTTGCAATCCAGTTTGTCAACATAAATACAAAAACTTGAAACCTTCAAAGATAATATATAAACATGCACTTTTAAATCTAGCAAGCTTGATTTTACAAGCATAAAATAGTGCACTTTTACACTAACTCAAAAGATGTCACTCTTTTTATACAAAATGTGCAAACATATGCAATATACAAAAGACCCAAAATATACTTATTACATTCTTTAAGAAGCAAATGCCAACACTTACGCCCACTTGAATACGGAGGAGGGAGGCTTCACTAGTTTTCACCCACACTGAGTACCTGAGGAGGTTTTAAAAACAACTTGAAGAGTGAGCTATAAAGCTCAGTGAGTGCAATAGTTTATAACTTACTTTACTTTCTGAAAACTTCCTCCTTAGAAAACTTTAATAAAAGTTTTCATTTCTTAAAATATATTTAAAGTATAAATCTCATTCAATTGCATAGCATCAATATTAACAACTGATAGTAAACTGGTAAAACATAAATTTGAACATGTTTAAAAATAACTGAACTTTATAAAAGCACCATTCGTAACCCTAATCTCTTGACCACACGACGACTTAGCTAAGGCCGCAGGTGTGGTAGGTCACAAGGCGATGTATCTGATATCCACTGCAACCAACTCTCTAAGTCTTTTCAGCAACTATGTGCGGAATTTTGCATCGCTAATCAGTAGTGCAAGACCATATCCCATAAAGTAGGGGCGATACACTCACTCATAACTCTAACCACATAGTTAGTGACTCGTTTCCCCTAACCCTTGCCTTACTAAGTAGGATATACCATACAGGTCTGAACTCAATAAATTGGTAGGTACTTATGACTTTCGAAAACTTTATTTTTCTCTAATGTTATGCCATTCAAATCTTTATACTTGGTGCACAAGCACAAAAGCTTTAACTTGAAAGCTGTAAACTTAAGTCCTTGAACTCGTTTACTTTACAAATACAATACATGCATTTAAATACGAGAACTTATACATGTAAAAGCATAAAATCTAGCTTATCAATGTACAAGCATAAAATCACTTTAGAAAACTCTTTGAAAGTGCACTCACCTTAAGCTTGGGCTTAACTCGGATGAGCTTCAAAAGCCCTCTCGTGATCCGATCGGATGCTCCTCACCTACATATGATAAGCACACTTAGAATGTGCTCAATATACAATATAAAGATGCACTAAAATGCACCTAACTACACTAACTCTATAAAATTCTCTCTACACTAGTAGCTTCTCCTTTCAATTTCTCTTTGATCTATGCTTCAAATTCTCAATTTCTTTGCATGAATCCTTCTTATATACATCAAAGGAATGTCCTCATATGCTTCCCATCATAAATTGAAGCTTGGAACTCAAAATGGTCATTTTTGACCCCTCCAAACTGAATGCAATGCACAGCCCAAACCGTGCATGCTTTTGCTCCAATTCTTCTTTCACACTCTTCTTATCTCCTAATGTGGTCACCCTGAAAAATTTTGTTGAATTTCGATATCGTTTGATAAGTGTTTTGAGCCAAAAATACTACTTTACGATCACTTTTTAAGGGGTTTTTTCACCCATTTCATTCTAAAACTTAACTCTCCTTTTCCTAGTGTTATACATAGTCAAACCTATTCATACAAGTCAATCGAACCCATAAAAGAAGTGGTTTTCGATGACAACTCAATATGTCTTTGCTAGGTACTTTACAATGCATTACAATGGAATAGCTTCCAATGCAATTTTAACATTTCTATAAGTTTATTTATCACATAACCAACCTAAACTCATGCTTAAAACACTTTCATTTCATTGGTTTCTCATACCTTTCCATAGGGCCTTACAAGCACTAACATACCCTAGGTTCATTTTTTTCAAGATTTACATACTAGTTCTTTCAGACATTTTGTCAAACATCTAATTTACATCTCATTCCAATGATTTTTAATCTAAAATCAATTTAAAATTTGTCTCATGCCAACCCTAACTCATCAATTTTAGTAGGTTTTCATGCCATCTTTCACATGCTTTCAAGTCTCAAATAAATCATTTCTTAACATAGGAAAAAACCTCCCATCAAAACCCACTCAAACATCATCAAAATAACCAACTCCAATCTCACAACAACAAGCTTAAAAGTGAGTAAACTAACCTTGATTGGCTTTGTATCTTGCTTCAAATTTGATTTCCTAGCTTAGAGATGCTTGATTGATTGATTAGAAGCCTAAAAATGAGTTGAACCAACTTTGATCATCATTTCCTTGCCTTGGCCGAACTACACACCCCTCTTTTTCACGCCTCTCTCTTTTCTTCCTTTGGTTTCTCACGGTTTGCTTTGTGTTTGGCGTGAATGAAATGAAAAAATTGACTAAGTCTTGTTTATATACTAATATCAATTCCATAAATGGTCATCTTGTCCCTTAAATAATTAACTTATGGCACTTAAGTCTTGCTTATTCCATCTTGACCCATAATTTATAAAACTTCATTCAATTTAGTCCATAGGTCCTATTAGCTTATGAACTCCAATGGAAATAACTAAAATGCCCCTTCTTGGAATTTGTTCTAAAATCATATTCCATGACTTTTATCAAGTTCTCTACACAATTTAAAGACTTGAATTTGACATTAGTCACTTGTTTCTTAATCTCCTTCATCTCTTTATTGAAATCTTAAAAGATTTGCTTATCTCACTTTATGCTCTCGACTTAACTTGGTTACTTCTACTTATCTAGTCATGTATGCGAATGAGGGTTTACAGGAGTTCTCGATCAAATTTTCTATTGAAGTTCGTGAGTTGTATGACAACGAGCCTATGGCTGAATCAAAAGAACGTTGGTTGCCATTCATTCAATATTCTTGGACGTAGGCTTCTAACTCCCTTTCTAGTCGTATATCTCAAAGATGTTAAGGCTAATTGGAATTGCTCTTGCTCAGTTGAATATCAACAGGTGGTGGATCTTGATAAGTCTCTATGCTTTCTAGAACATAATTAACTTCGAGAGGGTAGAAGAGCTAGTGCCTACCTTTGAAGCCTACTCTCGAGCAACTGAAATTTTTCTACAGCCTCCATTCGTAGGCCAAAGGAAACGACTGGTACTAGCTTTTTGCCTAGAAGAAGAAAGATAAGGAGTCTTTGATCATCAGACTTTAAACTTCAATAAAAGAGGGAAGGAATTTTTGGTTTATGACAAAGAATTATGGTGACCACTCAATGATCAACAATATCAAGAAATAGGCTCGAATGATATTCAAGGAACCAAGTTGACTTGCTTTGAAGGGTTCTTTTATGTTTCTTTTTACTTTGTCATATTTGTACACATTAATCTTGACCTTTGTCTTTTTCATAGGTTCCTAGACCTAACTTAAGCTCGAAGATTTCCTATAAAATTCATATAGACGAGTCTAAAAAGCTTGGCTTGCTATCAAGGAGAAATGTTACATCGACTACCTTTTGCTCGAAGCGACTTTAGAGTCGATTGAATTCATCCTTCCTATTAGTAACGAAAGAGAGAAACTGTTCGAGAGGGGCATGAAGAAGAAGTTATAAATTTTTAACCTGCGCTTGCATTTTATGTTTTGTAATTTTACAAAATTCAACCTTCATGCAATAAAACTTATTGTTCCTAAGAAAAGGAAGATGCCCAAAGCAATTGCTTAGATATCGTCTGTTGTGCTTTCGAGTGTTGTTATATCTACGGGAGGACATTTGATTCAAACTTTAGTCACTCGACTAAGTGCTCCGCTTATTTCATTAGCTCTTGTTAAGAAAATGCCTCTGAGCGGAGGTCTAACTTCAAGGGCTGCTTAGAGTGAGGCAACTTCATTAGAGGAATAAAGGCCTTTGAGACAAAGGAAATGGTGCTAGGTAAAAAAACATTTGGATCCTGGTTATAAAAAAAGAGAGAAGTGGTGACACCTTCAATGTAGTTCACTCAACCTCCAACACCGTTGTCTTTAGTGAGTATTACTCAAGCGCTACCGTTGGTCATAGGGGGTAGTGAGCCATCAACAGGCAGACAAACATATAAAAGAGCTAAGGACACTGCTCATTTGAATGAGGTTATAGATAACGTTGATTAAAGTAGCACTATCCTCTCCATCGAGGCCTTATGCCCTTGTCGCATAACTCTAAGGGCAGCAAGATTTTTTAGCCAATTTTATAGACGTTGGTCACCTTACGTGCCCGAAAAAAGGTTTGATTACATTTGCCAACTTACTAGCATCCTGGCCTGTAGAGATGATGTTGGCCGTTGTAACCTTTTGATTGAAAATAAGCTTCATAGAAGGACCTATCACCTTTACCAGGTAACTTCCTGTCGAGGTTTATTCTTTTTTTTTTTTTTCCTATTGTCTACTTAACAAAATTTCACTTTTAGGCCATCGCATCAATGCGACATTGCGAGGTCGAAATATCGAAGACTCGTATGGATTTGGCAAAGGTCCACAAGCTTAGAAGAACTTGAAGAAGGCCAACAAACTAGCTTAAACTTTAGAATTTGAATTGATAATAAAGAAAGATTCAATGTCTTCATTGGAGAATTAGATTTATAGAGCTGAAGAAAGATAGCCAAACTTTCATTAATAAGACTCTTTGCCTCTACAACACCCAAAAAAGAGAGAAGGTTAAGCATAAGGCATAACTTAAGGACACCTATGAGATGATTGAGCGTCTTCATAAGGATCTCCCTAATAAGGCCATTGATAGATACCTAAGGAATATAGTTGAGAGACTCAACTTGAGATTTTTGAAGCAAACATAATGTCGACTATCGATTTCGTACGACAACTAGATTATTTGTTTGATGTTGTTACACTTGAAGAATAGATAAACAAATCCACTGATGGTGTTCATAATCTACAGCCCAAAGAAAGTGGCATAATGAAGGACCTGATCGAAGATGAATAACTTTCCTTCACAACCTTCTTGGAGCTGAAGGAATTTAGTTGAGGAGGATGAAAAGATCGATACTGAATTTGAAGCTCATTATAGCACACTTCAAGTATGATTGAAAACAACAAGAGGAATGACAAACTCAGAAGGTTAGCAGCTTGTACTTTATTTCTTTTTTGTTGTCTATTGTAAGGTTTTTAGATGCAATCCGAGTTCCAATTAATGAAATTTTCTTTTTTGGTTTTTTCCCATTCTTTGTATGTACTTTTATTGAAGTTCTCTTTATTTTTGTTTATAACTTCTGTGTTTTTTCTCATTCTTTGTGTATACCTTTATTGAAGTTCTTTTTATTTTTGTTTGTAACTTCCATGATAAATTTGCAATCATAGAATATTTTTTGTCATAGGTTTTGCTCTGTACTTTTAAGTGTAACTTGGAAAAAATTGAATGATTATAATGTTATATTCGATCATAAATATGTTCCACAGTCGAAGATCCTATGTGATGCTTTTTTCGTTGCAGTTATGTTGAATTTACTCTAGAGGAAGTATGATATATGTATGAAGTATTAGATTCTTTAGAACTTAGAACAATTGAATTTGTGGATTTTTGTATTTCCATTTGCTTCGAAATTGTAGCTTCAATTTAGGAATGAGGAATATTTTTCATTGACTATAACTTTGTAGATATTGTTGAATCAAAGGCTTGCATTCATTTTTTGTAGCTTCAAATATTGTAGATCAAATCTTAGATACCTCAAGCACACCATTTAATCGAAGACATCCTTTCGTTCTAAGATGACTTAAATGCATCATTTTAGGTGCCTCAGGCACACCATCGAAAGGTGTATATTCGTTCTAAGATGCTTTCATGGCATCATCTTGTAACTTAGGTGCCTCCAGCCATCATCTTGTCGAACGCATACGTTCGTTCTTAGATGCCTTAGTTGCATCATCTTATAGCTTTGTTGTCTCTAGCACACCATCTTGTCGAATGCATACCTTCACTTTTAATTGCGTTAGTTGCATAATCTTAAAAAAAATTACATTCGAAGAATACAATATGAAATAACTACCGTTGGATAAACTTTGTTTAGATTACAATTGTACAACATTTTATAAATGCTAAGTATAAGAATTATCAAAAATATTTCTTAAGATGGTCGACGTTCCATGGGTTGCATAGGAGTTGGCCATCCATGCCTTTAGGCGATATGCTCTCTTTCTTGAAGTTGAGATAGCCTAATAAGTTTCTTCCTAAGTATCTACTAACATTCTATAAGCTTGATCCTTTTGATTATGCTAAAATTAAGGGGCAAATTACCCACGACCTACCTGTAAACTTAATATTTACATACGTATATAATTTTTTAATTTTTTTACAATATCCTCCCTTGACTAACGGATTGACTGGTTTGACCGTCACTGAATATGGTTAACTGTGTAACAAATATTAAAAGACGAAATTATCCCTCAACGAATTTATTTTCTTAATTTTCTTTTAAAATAAATTTTAAAAACTTTAAATAAATTAAAAATAAATTTAATCATATCTCTACCGTCCATTTAGAAATGGACGATAGAGATTACTTTAAAAAAAATTAAAAATTAAAAAAATGAAAAATTTAATTAAAATATTTTTTAATTAGATCTCCACCATCCATCTTTAGATGGATGGTGGAGATTAATTTGAGAAAAAAAAAACTTAAAAAATGATTTAAAATAAAAACACAAAATCTAATATTAACATCTCTCTCTCTCATTTCTCTCTCTATTCTTTATCTTCTTCATCATTGTACATCATCTCTCTCCTCTCTCTCTTCTTCTTCATCATCTTCTTCTTCTAATCGGTCACTGTCTCTCTCTTCTCTCTTCTTCTTCTTCTTCTTATTCTCCGTCTTCTTCTTCTAATCAAACCCAGATTTGAGTTTGAATTATTCGAACCCAGCTTGGGTTCAAAGCCTTCGAGCCCAACCAGAACTGGGTTCGAATCCTTCGAACCCAGAATGAACCCAGTCTGGGTTCGAAGGATTCGAACTCAACCCAGTTCTAGGTTCTGGGTTCGAAGATGATTCAAATCTAGTTCTAGGTTCTAGGGTTCGAAGGATTCGAACCCTTTGAACCCAGAACTGGGTTTGGTTGGGTTCGAATCCTTTTCGAACCAGTTCGAAGGTTCTAGGTTGGGTTCAAAGGTTCTGGGTTTGAATTAGTTGGGTTGTTTTGGATTGTTTTAGGGTTGATTATTGATTGTTTTAGGAAATTTTTTGTGATTGAACACTTATTTTTGTTGATTGATTGATGATGATAAATTTGGGTTGGTGATTGATGTTAATGATTTTGTTGGATTGATGATGATTTTGGTTCGAGATGAGAGGTAGGAGAGATTGAAGATGATTTTCAGTAGAGGTTTTCTAGGATTAAAGATGATTTTGGTTGAATATGATTTCAATGGTATATTGGTAATTTCATTTGGCTGCGAAATCAGTCCATGACAATCTGATAGTTCTCAAGGGTAATTAGGTCTTTTAACACCTTTTAAACGGTCAAAGAGATCATTTAACGGTCAAATTCAGTCAATCCGTTAGTCAGGGGAGAACGTTGTAAAAAAATCAAAAAGTTGTACGCGCTTGTGAATATCAAATTTACAGGTAGGTTGTGGGTAATTTGCCTTAAAATTAAGCATGATTGTGTATTCCTAATCTACACTTTTGTGATGAAAAATTGAGTGAATTGCGGTCATTTTTATATTTTCTGAGTATTTTATGCTAGTATTAAAGTGTGGGACTAAAATGTAATGTATTGAAAAAAGTGAAATTTTGGCAAAAGTTAAGGGACCCAAATGTAATTTGGCTACAAGGCATAGTCGTTGGCTATGCACTTGTGGCCAGCACTTGTTGAAGGCCACTACTTGGTGTCGTGGGCATGACACTTATTGGTTAATAGTTTAATAAACTAATTTTATTAAACCTTGCAAGTACAGAAATCATTTATTGAGTACAATGACAAACAAAGGTTGATCTCACAATAAGTTATTATCTTATTTTTAATTATAAGTTTATTCAAAATAATTAAATTAAATAAAAAAGACTTTCAGAATTAGGTTTTAAAATTAAATTGCAATAGAAAAACTAAATTTAATGAGGAAAATCAATAGAGGGAAACCTAGCTAGGATATCTTATCCACCATTTAATAATCCTTCAATTTATGAATGAGTTAATGAAGCATAATGATATTAATGCATGATGAAGACTTCAAGACAATGTGTGATTAACTCATATCGTATGGATTCTTATTAGTTAGCATGCAAATCGCATGATGTCTACATAGATGTGTGTATTCCTAATTATAACCTAGCTTGATGTCTACTTAAGTTTAATAATAGGAATCTATTAAGATCCTAAAAGAATATGAATGTCATACAAATCCTAGAACATGATGTCTATCCTAAGTATTTAGGAATTAATACCCTTTAATTGGTTTGTAAATAATTGATTGTTGCAAGCTAAAAATATTCTCATACAATGTGCAATCTATATTCTTACAATATAATCCTAAACATATTCTCCTAAGATGGTCAATCAAAGAAATAAAATAAATAGAATACAATTAAACTAGAGACATTAATTTCATCATACAAAAATATAAACTTATTAAAAATAATAATAAATTGAATTCATGTTTAGGGCTTTAAGTTAGCCCTAATTAATAAGAAAAATAGCCACTTATGACTTTAAAAGAAAACATAAAAATAAAAATAACTAGAGAAGAATAATTGAAGAGTAGCTACAGCCCACGCCTATTATGTCTCTCTCCTCCTCTTATGTGTGTCTTTTGGAGAGGACTCCTATTTATAGGGGTTGAGATCCACAACAAGTAGATTTTTTGGCAAAAAAGTCGAGCAATTAATATTTGAACGAAATTAGAAATCGACCAAAAATGGTGGTCGTCTCTTTTTAACTCATTCATAACTTGCAACGACAACTCGCAACATGTGATCATTGCTTCCTTCCTGCAATAACAAGCTGCGATGCCTAGTGGTAGGTTATTCACGTCGTTTACACCCCTGTGACTTAGTCATTAGTTTTTTTCGCTATTTGTATCCTACGATTAAAACCTAAAACTAATCCATGATTTGCACAATTTTCAAAAACCCAATTTCTTGATTTGTTTTATTTGACAATTTACGGTCTTGGCCCTATTAGCTTGATCCCCTTGCTACCATTACAGATTCCTAAAAAAATTCTTTGTATGTTGTTTCGATGCAATTGTTGCACCGCGAGCTGTTTGGGTTGGATCTCTAGTTATCTTCTATTAAAATTAAATTTGAAAATCTAACTATTCCATCCATTTCTTTTCTAAATTTAAATTTAAATATAAAACAAAATAAAAGCACCAATTTCACTTAAAAAACATAGCATAAATGATAGGTAAAATTGATATGAAATAATGATAATTATTGACCTAACACATGCACGCAAGGGTAATTATGCATCGATACAAGAAAAAAGGTTGCGCTAGATGCTCACAGCAAGGCATACAAAGGAATGCTACGAGCTACTTAGTCAAGGAAGGCTACGAGGGAGACTTCAGCGAGTAATGCTTATGGGAAAGCCGTTAGTGATAAATGCTGAGGATGTTGCTCGCAGCAAAAGCTCGCGAGGACCAATTTAGGTAGGAAATTGATGCACGAAGAACATGCATGAGGGTATTTGATATTCAAGGAATTTGTAGAGAAAATTATAGATGATTCTCAAATAAAATCATGGTGTTCAATGTGAGATTACAGAGTATCTTTCCTCTTTAAAAATGTTGGTGACTTTCCCTCTTTGAAATTTGTTGTGGTCATGGGAAAAGTAAAGCTTCTTGACCTTATCAACCGCTAGCTACTTACGGGTTTCAATTGATGTGTCAAACAGAAATAAGAGGGAAATATTTTCCCTAGATGTCACTTCAATCTCAGGAACTTCATTTTGAGGCCTTCTTTTGGAGGACTTCTCAGTAACCCTTTCTTGTGGGAAAGTGGTAGAAGTAGACTTCTTGGTTGGCGACTTCGAGATCGTCACAGTAGTATCAGCTCCGAACACGGTGGACTGTTTCTTAACAGACTTATTCTTTTTTAGATGCTCAAATGTGTTGCTTGTAATCGCAGTGAGGATTTTGGCAAGTGTCGACATGATATCCTTTATGAATATATGTTCGATATCAGTAAGGAAGTCAAGGAAATCTACTCCTTTAAACACTTTACTTCCACAAAATTGGAAAAAAAAAATAACCTTGAGAATTAATTTAATTGAGGGATAGACGATACCTCCTCTGTCAATATACCACAACAAGAAACTACTATCGAGCGACTCCTTAATAATTAAAATCTTCCAGTCACGTTCCTTTATTGGAATGGTAAAAATGCTTTATGTACGAGCCTTACTAATATTGTTGTTGACCAACTATTTGAACTTTTTCTAATTAACTGCAAACAATAGAAAAAATGAGTTAGTTAAAATAAAAAAGATGGTAATAGATGTTCAATTGTTGAATAGACACCGACCCTTAAATTCCACTTCTAGGGCACTCTACATTTCTCAAATGCCTCCGTCACCAACTTTCCTTTCACAAGGAAAAACTTATCCTTCCAGCCACGATCGTTTATAGTTAGCCTAGTTATCAAATTTGAAGGACCCGTACTGAGGGTAAAGAAATATACCTTTATCCTTGTTCTCCTTTGGATAGTATGAGTAAAGTAGGTTCTCCAAATTAAACTCTAATTGTTTTCGTTCATAAAGATGGTCAATACCCAACAATATTTTCCATGCATTAGGGATTAATTCGCAAAGGGTGATCTTATTAAAAAAAAAAGGGTTCCTTCCTCGCTAGGTCAAAAATAGGGAGTCTCGACCCTAGTTTGAATGATATTTCATGAAACATTATCCATTTAGGGGCAGTCTAGTCAGCTCATTCAGCACAGGAGGTAACCTTAAAGTAACTTCGTTAGGGATTTTATCAGAGCACCTAATTCGTACGACGACTTTTGAACTGAACTTGCTGGGGACATCATCACGAAGGATGTTAGTAAAAGTGCTGATTACTCTTTCTTTAGAACAGTAGTAGATAGACCACCCACACCTCATCTGTTAGATGTCGACCTTGAAGTTGCACCTATAGAAAGGGTCGACTCAAGAACTTCACCACTAGTTTTGATAGCAATAATGACTTCTTTACTAAACGATTTCATCATCTTGTCAAAGAGCTCTTTGTCTAACAACTTGGTTGACCCTAAACTAGAGGGACTTGTAAATGACTCGCTAAGTGATGAGTTATCGTCTATTACGATGGCCTCTTTTTCGCTCAACATCTTGTTAACAACTGTCGAATGAAAACCTAGGATTAGTATTATAACCTTATGAAATAACTCTACCCTAGGGCTAAAATACTATTTTAGTTAATACAAATAACTTGTAAGGCGTGTGCAGGTGACATTTTGGATCAAAATGAAATTTATTTGAAAAAAACTAGGAAATGACTCAAGTTCAAAATGGAAACTAAAAGTAAAAAATCAAAAAGGGAACTCATCGTGGATGACGAACTAAATAAACTCTTGAAAAGTTGCACAAAAACCAATTGATGGTTAGTATAGCAATCGAAAGAAAAATGGAAGAGATTATGGAGAAAATGATATGCAATGTTTCAAAGGAAATAGAGTAAAAGAAATGAACAAAGGGTTAAGAGATATATATAGGCAAAAGAAGGAGTAGGAAAATCTATTTATAAGATGCGAACCCTAGCAACATGTGTCAAACGCATAGCCATCACAGTAGTTAAAGGGACGTGACCCATCATTATTGATGCAACCGCCATTGTAGATATTAAATGTGTTTTGACCCAAATGACAAATGTTCTGCAATCCAAGGAGTGGTTGTTAAAGCCAAATATCCAATCGACATGTTAAGATCAATGTATCAAGGAACAATGGAAGGTATATGTCATTTAACATAAGGGAGTCTAATGGGTTATCAAGAGTTAAAAACTAAGTAGCAATCTAAATGTACACTTCTCCAATCGACTATGTCAACTGACATAGTGGGAGACAAACTGTAATAGTAAAAAATTCACTGGCCCATATAATGCAAGCCTAAATCAACAATCCAATCCACGATCCGAAAACGTCGATCGAATCAAATAGAGTCTAAAAACCCATAGTTTACAACTATCGCCAGCTCATAATACTCAAAAGGAAGTTTTCATACTGAATCAAGTATGGAACGAGCAAAACATGCAAAAAGGAAAACAAGAGTAGAGAATTTTCCATGCAATCAAACAGTAGCAAGAATCAAAGGAGAGCAATTCCCTTGATTCTTTCTAACTACTCCTTGTGATCCACTTTTCATCCAAGGACACTGCTACCACTATTAGTAAGGAGGGTCACCCTAAACAAAGGCATTCAAACTCTCTCTAATTCATTCTATTACTATGCCAAAATCAAGCATACTCTTACTTCAGAAATTCATCATCTTTAACCTCATTGTTCCCGTGTTGCCAGCTTTCTATCTTGTTTTATAGGTTTTAACTCTCATCTCAAAGACATTGATCAAGATATCTTTGGAGGAATCCTGTTGACTTGCCATTAAAGGTGACAACCCTTCCGATGCCGGATCATTGCCATTCTAACGAAAGATTTGTCATCAAGTACAAAGTACAATAACAGTTTCTTTCTACCAATCAACATTACCATGTCGAACAGAACCCTGGTTAACTTTTTTCTTTCTTGTTTGCTTTTCTTGCTTTCTTTATTTTTACTTGCTAACTTGAGCGTTGAAATGTTTTCGGCTGATATGACCTCGTTGTCAAGATCACTTGTGCTCTCTTGTTTGATTTGTGTAAGATACAGATTACTAGATTATACAAAAATTGATCGATAATATTAGCTTAAAGTCAACATACTATAGATCGAACACGCTACAAGTATTAGGCCAACCTCTTCTTCTCATCATAATTTCCTAGACTTATCCATGTGAAAAGGTGTGAAGTGTGAACGGGATTATTCCATCTGCGTGGTTCTTTTACATTGAAAAGGTGTGAAGTGTGAACGGGATTATTCCATCTACGTGGTTCTTTTACATTGGTCTACTTGGAGCAAAATAAAAGGGTACAGACGAACATAATTGACTTTGTGGGGAGAAATGGTTTGAGCACTGGGATTATAGAATCCGATTTGTTTTTGACTAGTGAGGCACAAGTACAGCCGTGAGTATAATAACTATATATAAAACACAATAACAATATAATGACAAAGTAACAAATTGGTTTGGCTCTTGGAGAAAGCGAAGGGACGGAACAAACCCGTTTCCAAGCAGCAAAGACCCAAAAGGGCGTGTGGTGTGGTGTGGTGCGTGTGGCATCGGGGCATTGGGCCTTGTAATTTGCAATCCAAAACAAAAGAGAAGAAATGGCAGAGAGACTGTCACTTATACCACACTCTCCATCTCCAACAACATCAATGGCTTCCTCTTTAAGCAGCGCCGCCTCTTCTCGCCTCCTCTCCTCCACTTCCACAGCCGCCAAGAAGCTTTCTCTCTCTTCTGCTTCTTCTCTTTCTTTCTCTTTCTCTTCTTCCTCCTTCAAAGGTCTCAGATCATCATCTACTCTCGTTTCTCACCACTTGCCTAAGCTGGTACGGTTTGTTTTACGTCTCAATTCACTTTTTAAAACTTTTGAAATGTAGTTGTAATTATTAATGCGTGTTTGTTTATGATTCATAGAAGCGATCTCCCGTTCATGTGAGGAGTGGAGGAGGATACACCACGGTGGCTTCGCCAAAATGTGCAGCTTCTGATCCCGTTCAGTTGAAGAGCGCTAGAGAAGATATCAAGGACCTTCTCAAAACCAAGTTTTGCCATCCTATTCTGGTCTTTATCTTCCTCTTCTTTTCGCTTTTTGTTTTTTCTATTTAGTTTTAAATTGTTCATTTTCATATGCTTCTAAGTGCTTTGTGCTGCTGTTCTGTGCTTGGTTTTATTATTGCATTATTATTACGTTAGTTAGATCGGAATGAAATAGATACTTATTACAGAGTCTGGTTGGAGAAATCGAGATGTGGTTTACGGATGCCTGATATTTGCAGGTTCGCTTGGGTTGGCATGATGCTGGCACTTATAACAAGAACATTGAGGAGTGGCCACAAAGGGGTGGAGCTAATGGAAGCCTTAGATATGAAGTTGAGCTTAACCATGGAGCCAATGCTGGTAACAGTTTGAAATATTATGTGGATTGAGTTTGGTTTGAGAAATATAATTGTTGTCTAACAAGTCAGCAAGTTGGCATTTTAGGTCTTGTGAATGCGTTGAAACTGATCCAGCCTATCAAGGACAGATACTCTGGTGTGACATATGCAGACTTGTTCCAGTTGGCCAGTGCTACTGCCATAGAGGTCTCACTGACTGTGATTCTCTTTTCGGGATGACTCAAAATAATTTGTTGTCTAAATATACTATCCATTTCTTTGAATTTCAGGAAGCTGGAGGACCCAAAATCCCCATGAAGTATGGAAGAGTAGATGTGTCAGGGCCTGAGCAGTGCCCTGAAGAAGGAAGGCTTCCTGGTTAGTGAACCATATGTGTGTATATCATATTTTTTTGTGGTGTATATTACCCATGGTGTGACAAGATATAACATGACAACAGTTACAGTGGGTTAATGCATGATTCTCTGAATTGTGATGTGATGGATGATTGCGTGGTAAATATGAACATGCATGTTTTGCTCCTTGGTGAGTGCACTTGTTTACCTGTGTATTTAGGCATACAAGTCAGCTATGTGTTTGGTACTCTAGAAGGCAAGGCATATAACTCAAACATGAATCTTAGACTTTATAGTACAGATAATTGGACTAAAATACATATAGTCCTTATCTCCTTGGAATGAATTGGATCAATTATCAGTCATCAAATCCATCTTCTTCTACCTAATCAACACCTCACAACCCTCATCATAATTTTAAAAACTGAAGACAGTGCTTAGGAGATAATTTGTTTATGTGTATATATATGTGTGTGTTTGTGTGTGTGTGTGTGTATCTGATGTGGATGGTTACTCCAAGACAATGAATTTGTACTTATAGAAATCAGCTAAAAGAAAAAATTCCGCGTGGAAGTTTACACAAAATTTCCCCAAGACAATGAATTTGTACTTATAGAAATCAGGTTAAAGAAAAAATTCCACATGGATGTCCATGAGAGAGAAGTTTGCTTAATTTATTACTTAGGACAGTCAAAATGTACTTATTCATAGGAGGGATTTTACATAATTTTCTTGTGTACTTGGAGCCCTATAACCTTATGTATTGTCTGATATTGATCATGGCAGCCATTACTGAACTGATTAGAAGTTAGTGAAGTAGTTGGATTTTGAGTTCTTGTCTTCGTTGAATTGTCAAACTTTGTATATGATTGAGTTGTGTGCACATATCTTGTGTCTTAGCTTTCGATATTATGTCGTTAGGTTCCCTATGCATATTTCTAGATTAGTGTAATTTTTTTTTGCTGTTATTTGCTCTCTGCTGTTTGTGAAGCCACTTCTGCTTCAAATTTAGCAATTAATTTGGAGTATCATTGGACTTTTAGATGCTGGTCCCCCTTCACCTGCTGATCATTTGAGAGAAGTTTTCTACAGAATGGGATTAAACGACAAGGTAGCTTTAACTGTAAGGTGGATTCGTTGATCTGTTATCTCAATATGCATATGATATTCATTATATACCTCTTTGATCTGTAGGAAATTGTTGCCTTATCTGGTGCACACACATTGGGAAGATCTAGACCTGAACGCAGTGGTTGGGGCAAACCAGAAACAAAGTATACGGTACAAAAACTTATAAATTTAAACAAATATTATGAAGGTCTTTTGGTGAAAACATCTATTGGCAGATATCAGAAACTAACAGTTAAGTGCTACCTAGCACTAAGTAGCTATAAAGAACAACCAACTATTTAAACGAAAAATGTTGATTACAGAAGGAAGGACCTGGAGCACCTGGAGGGCACTCCTGGACAGTGCAATGGTTGAAATTTGATAATTCCTATTTCAAGGTTCGAAGTCAGATCACAGTCTGTGTATTCTCTTAATATAATGGCAGAGATGGGGATGCTATATTCAGCCTACTGACTATGATTTATGTATACAGGATATTAAAGAAAGAAAGGATGAAGATCTGCTTGTGTTGCCTACTGATGCTGTTCTTTTTGAAGATCCTTCATTTAAGGTAAAATGGGATGAATTTTCTTATAAGAAAGTGAAATAGAATTATCCTTCGTACCTAATAAACATTGCTTACCTTGCAGGTATATGCTGAGAAATATGCCGTGGATCAAGAATTATTCTTTAAGGATTATGCTGAAGCCCATGCCAAACTCAGCAACCTTGGGGCAAAATTTGATCCTCCAGAGGTTTGCTAAATTTTTAGTGCTTGTGTTCTGTGCTTTGTTTAACTAGTACATGTTACATTTTATAATAGTCAACCTCAAGTTCAGAACAGCTTCCTTCTGATTGAAAAAGAATTTGCTTTTTAGAGCTTAATACTCTACCTTTTGAGCCCTCACCTACAAGTCTCGAACTATTTTGTCAAACAGTTATTTAACATTTTATCAAAGTCTTTCACCAAGAGTTCCTAGTTTAAGTCTCCTCGTGTGTATTGTTAGTTCAGTTGTTTTGGTTCATCTGAAGCTTTGTTAGCTTTGGGCTTTTTATTCGTAACGCTATTATTTTTGCACATGTAGGGGTGTGTTAGAGTTTAATACTATATTTTGGTTCAGTATCTACAATTAAAAGGTTATGCTTGTAGGATTAGCGGTTGCTTAACATTGTTAATTTTAAAAATATCTAAAATTAAAGACAAATATTAGCTTAGTTAATCCTATTTTTGCACGAAAGAGGTTATGTGTCATATTATCTTATTTAAATTATTTCCGTGATAGAGTTTGGATAACTTCATACCAAACTTGGATAATTAGAGTGCTGACTAGCTGCAAACTTAACACGCACATTTAATTCTTTATTTTTGGAGGTTAACCTCACCATCTATTATTAGCACATTGTCAATTGGTTGCCTTTCTTGTCATAACTTCCAAGGAATTTATATCACTAAACTAGTTTTAAAGGACATTGTAAGAGCATTGAATATTTTCTTATGTTGAATTTGGTGACAGGGTATCGTGATAGATGACGGTCCCACAGGTGCTGCACCAGAGAAGTTTGTAGCCGCCAAATATTCGTCAGGCAAGGTTGTAACTATGAATAACTTATTTCTGCATTTAGCTATTGTCCAAAATATTTTGCACTTAATTTGTGTGAAAAACTCTTATGGATCAACTTGTGCATATGCAAGTCGTTTATTTTCTCTACTCTTCATGATTTGCTGCAGGATTGAAAAAAAAAAACGTATAATGTTTTCTTGTGCCGTGTCAATTAATAACACAAGATGAAGCTTTTTTCAAATCGTGTGAACTCTCATCTAAAACTTGGAAGTCTAAGTGAAGGAGAGCAAATAAATTCAATTGGTATTGCCTATTTGAATTTGCAGAGAGAGCTGTCAGAAACTATGAAGCAGAAGATACGAGCAGAATATGAAGCAGTTGGTGGAAGCCCAGATAAGCCTTTACAGTCTAACTATTTCCTAAATATCATGATTGTGATTGCTGTTTTGGCACTTTTGACATCTCTCCTTGGAAATTAACTTGGATTTTGGAGTTTTGTCGTAGTAATAGCATCTTTTGTTTCCACTATTCAATCAATAAAACCTTCTTTTTTTCCTAGTTGAGGTGTTTCCTGAGGGTAAAATAAGCTTCTGCTGCATCAGCAAATTATAACATGGTAAGGGATTTTAAAATTAAGGGTTTTAATTGGATATAAATGTCACAAACATCAAGCTTAATGTTTTCAAAGGGATGGTTTGGTAGCTTTAGCTTCCATAAGTCCATTACAGAACTAGGCACGGGTTTGAACAGTTTTACATGTACCTTTAACTAGCTCTGTTCCCACACTGGTCTTAAATCTGAAATTGAATTTCAACTTTTTGTTCTGATCATTTTGAAGGTCATAGATTCTTAAATTTAACTGTGATTCTTAGTCATATATTGAAGATGATTCAAAGGTGATCAAATTCCGCAATCAACGCGGTAATGCAATTTGTTTTCCATAAAACGATCTGCATGACTGCTTGTGACATCATAATCATGATAGTGTACACTGTTTCTGGTTTGTTATTATTTTCTTCATTAACATCTAATGAAAAATGTTTCGTTGCGTCACAATGTACGTAGCAGTTCCAGTACATAACTAACCATGTGTAATAATTAACGAACCGCCATGAAATTTCATACCATGTTTGCTATGAAGTGCGAAAAACTGCACCTATCTTGGCGCATGCCTGAAATCGAAGCTTCTCTCCATCTAATGGCGGCCCACTAGAAATTCACAGCTACAGCCCAACAAAGCCTTTTCTTGCATAATGTAGAAAAGGGGTAGGAGTAGAATGGTAACAATAATAAATTATAAAAGATTGAATGACAATAATTTAGACAATAGTTATAAAGTTTCCAATAAAGATGAATTAATAAATTGTATGCAAAATGCTACTTCTCAAAATTTGATTACAAAAGCTGATTTTGGTATGAGTTCTATATCCAATAAAAACATCTCTCATCAATTTGTGTGGGCAGACCCTCCACCCTTATGTGAATGCTCTTCCACCTCCATATGGATTGATCCTTTTTGTATGGGTGCAGCTCTATAGATTGTACCATCAGCATCCCATCCCGGTTGATTCTAGTATTTCCTTGGATCAGTTCCAATAGTTTTTTAAGTCAATCCCAGTAATTAAAAAAAAAAAAAAAAAAAGTGGATTTTACAAATTAAGTGAAGAATCTATCCCTTGGATAGCTTTTAGCTGTTTCGATGGACATTATGAGTGGTTAATAATGCTTTTTTTATTAAAGAATGCACCACAATTTTTTCAAGAAAGAATAGATAAAGTTTTAAAACCATACTCTCATTTTTTAATAGTTTATATAGATGATATTTTAGTATTTAGTCATAATAGGATTTAATCATACCTCCCATATATATAAAATACTAGATAATTTCAAAAACAATAATATAATAATCTCTAAGAAAAAGATAGAACTATTTAAACAAAAAATAGAATTTTTAGGTTTATTAATACATAAAGGAAAGATCTAGTTACAAAAGCATATAGTAATAAAAATATTAGAATTTCCTGACAAAATAGGAAGAAATAAAGGGTTACAAAGATTTTTAGGATTATCAAATTATAGTATCATATAGGTTGGTGGTTAGTGGTTACAACTTACAAGTAGTTGCCGCATCAAAATCAATAGTGAAAATTGCAGATAATCTCTAAGTTTTAAAGAAATATCAAATCGAATCATCTAATAGTAAGAAATCAGTGAAAAAATCCCTATCATTAGTTGAATTTTTTATTTTTTCGACATACATTAGTTGATTTTGTTATATTAAAATAAAGTTATGAGGTCCTTTATTATATAAATAAATACAAACATAGAAAAATTAATTAATAGTATTATAATGAAGATAATATCAATTTGAAATTATAAACTATATTATGAGTAAAAGAATAAAATTAAAAAATAATAATAATATCATTATAATTGACAAAATTACTACTGGATAAGTTAACTGATAGTACAGTACACTTTTCTAAGTGTAGTATTAATATGCGCCTTCAAGGCATACACCAACAACCTAAAACTTCAGGAAATAATGCATATTTATTCTTTAAATGCATTATTACACAATTTTATGTGTTTAAAAAAATAAATATAACTCTTTTATTCAATTTTTCAAATATTAACATGTGTCCTAAGAACACATTAATATTTTTGCTTTTATAACCAAAACACCCATCTGATGGTGAATTATCAACATATGTTACTGTGATGAAGGAATTACACGATAACCCCTAAGTTAAGGCCTTCTGCACACTAGAAATAGGTTTTCGTTTTTGTAACATGAAACCCTCATTCCATTAGTAATCTCTATTACTTCTAACGGTTGACCATGATTTTTAGTAAAATGATGAAAATGTCCCTTAATATTTATAAATAAAATAGAAATATCATGATTTTTTTTTAAACTTAATATAAAAGATAGATCTTCACTACCCATCAATCTGGATAGGCGGTGGAGATTAAATTAGAAAAATAATTGGTCTATCAATTCAAAAAAAAAAAATTGAAATTCTTTTAACAAAAATGGAAATCCAATCTCGAGATTGAATCTCCATCCACCCAAAAGACATCTTGATAAACATTATTGTTCTTCAAGCAATGAAAAACATTGAAGAAAAACACAATCAAACACAGAAATCATCATCACCACATCCTAGAAATCAAACTCATTCGTTTATCAACATCAAATTTATCTCTCCAAAATCAAACTCAAAATCACCATCACACCCATGTCTTTTAATCACTCCCAAAACTGTTAAGCACCTTAAAAATCCAAAAAAAAAAAAAAAATCATCAAGTTCATCTTTAAGATGGCAACCCATGAATCTTTAGGCTTAGAAACCTAGAGATTCATGGGTTTCCATTGATGGAAACCCATTCTAGGTCTCCATGGTTGGAGACTCAAAAGCTAGGTCTCTAACCATGGAGACCATGGTGAAAGTGATGATCAGCGAGTGATGAAGAGAACAATGTCAACAAGTGATGAAGAGAGCGATATCGGTGAAGGAGAGAAAGAAAATAAAAGAAAAAGAAGAGAAACGAGAAAGAAAAGAGAACAAGAAAAGAAAATGGATCAAAGGCGATGAACGTGGATGGAAGAGAAAGAAAAGAGATGAAAAAGTGATGTTGGTGTTCTTCGATGAACATTGATGGATTAGTAGAGATCCAATTTCTAGATTGAATCTCTACCGTCCATCATACATATTTAATGGACGGTAGAGATCCAATCTGAAGATTGGATAGATTGGATCTCTTTTTTTATTTCTTATTTTAATTGATTTTTTAATTTATATTTTTAATTGATTTTATAAAAATAAATAAATATATTTTGAATGTGATTTCCACCATCCATCATGGATGGCAAAAATACTCGATCCGATCTAAACTCGTCTAAACCCGATCTATTCAAGACAAGTTTGACAGAAAAAGTAACAACCCATTTGAGGTATGGATCGAGTTTGGGGCAAGATTCAAAAATTTCGAATTAGATTTGGAACAAGTTCTCTTACCCCAACTCAAGCTAGTAACACCTCCTATATAAAAATATTTAAAAAAAAAAACCCTAAATCTACGATTGTGTATTAAAGAAAATTATTACATGATGTTCAAATCTTATACTGTTAACTGTTAGAGTTTTTATATGAATTTGAAACTCTCTTAGAAAAATCATGGATTTCATAGTCAATTTATCTCTCCTTTTTTTAATTTGTATATTTGTTTTTTTTTTTTTATATTGTCAAATTCGATCCAACCCGACCCATTGTCATTCTTAATCAGGATGGTGAAAACAAATTTTTCAATAAAAATATTTATTTGAAAAAAGATGAAAATACACTTACATCAGTTAAGTTTGACTAATTTTGACCAACGGAATTGGATTCCATGTTACCAAAAAGCAGAACCTATTTCTATAGTACTGAACGACTTACTAGGGTTTCGTGTAGTTCATTTAACCCTAATTTGCCCTAATCCTTAATTTGTGAACTGGGGTCTGAGGAACTCTCTTAAGAAATGTGATGGTTTGATACTTCGAACTTTGAAGTTCCAATTATGGGATTCCTTAAAAGGCCTGTGCAGGGGGCTGGGAGCATGATGACGTTTTACAGGGGTGCGTGCTTTGACTGACAAGACTACGGAGAGGAGGAGATGGGGGCCAAAAATGTTGACTTTTAACTGTTTTTTTTTTTTATAAATGTAGACTTTTAACCTGTTTACTCCTTTATGAAAGTTTAAAGCAAGAGAAAGTGAAGGACATGATTGCTCTGCTGCCAGTTAGGCAGCAGTTGGGTCGTTCGGGTAATAATAGCTCTCTACGGCTGAGACCATGCATCATGTTTTTGAAGCTTTTTCCTTTGCGGTGCCCTTTGTTTATTGTGCCTGCATCATGGGATTAATCCTGATTCAATCTCCTAATCGTGCATAGGCCCCTGTGCCATCATAGGTTTGGAAGGAGGTTTTGGCTTTGACTTTTTTCTTGAGTGTTAAATATATCGTAATTTTAAATGATTGAGATGTATATCAGTATATCTCAGTCATATTAGAACTTTTCGTCTTCCATAAACTTAAAATTAAAACTTATGCAAAACAAGGCCTCAGCCTGGAATTTGTCTTTTTGGACATTTGGCTAAAGAGAACAAATAGAAAGAATTAAAAGAAGAGCAAATAAATAGTAACAAGTTGGTTACTTTGACGAAATCATAACCTCCACAAGAAGTCAAGAACTATCAATAAAAGTCTCCCATTATCGTTCGCAAGATAGTGATTCCTTTGACGAAATTAGATTGATTTAATGATAGAACTCCAAACTTTAGAAGTTGTGAGTTCAAGTATTCTTAAACTTTTCTACAGAATAGAAGATTAGGTAGCCCACAATTCTGCTCTTGTTACAACTGCTGCCGAGATATCAGTTAACAACTACCCAAAAGTATTTGCTATCAACGGGAACGTTTTAAGTCCAAAAAATATCAGCATCAAGTCTGCTAGTTTATTATATAGTTCTTTAACGGCTAGCTACTGCTCATGTAACATTCCTTCCCGCTCCAAGCGAGTTGGTGTGATGGACACCAACCCACTTACTCAGCATATGTCATGCATAGAGGGATAGGTTCAAGCACCACCGCGCATAAATATGTGGCAATTTTTATAGTAACCATGTGGGTAGACTTATTCTACTTTTGAGAGTAGTTTCATGGACCGCACGATAGTATTATATCATTATTAGGTCCTAACAGTTGTTTGAATCTAGTGTTAGAGTGTCAAAAAAAAAAACAAAACAAAACAAATGCCTTTGCTCTCAAAGGACTTCCTTGACCTCAAGGAAATGATCTGAAAATTGCAAAATCATAATCTCAAAGCCTTCCCATGTGGCATCTTAGGCGAAGTCCTTGCCAATAGACTAATATATCCTTTTCCTGACACTTCGCTTCGAATCTGACGCTCCAATATGGCTTGTGATGTAGGTACTGAAAAATCAACTTCTTCTCACACCGGCTGTAGTTGTGATTGTATGATAGCTCATGCATCCAACTTCTGCTTCGATACACTAACATAAAAAAACTGGTTGAATTTTTTATCTAGGAGCCAATTCCAATTTGGAATCAACTAGGCCTTTTACTCACTTTAATTGGTTGAAAATACGTAGAAGCTAACTTGGTATTTCTTTTTGAAGCCACATGTTTTGCCTAAGATCGAAGTTTTAGATATATACCCTGTCACCTATAGCAAATTCCCTATCTCGATGGTGCGCATCATAATACTTCTTCATCCTTCCTAGTGCCCCTGCTAATTAACCTTTACTTCTTGACAATTCTTGTTCAACCTGCATCAACCTTGGCTATACCAGTTATATAAGTGAACATAGTTGGAAGGCCAACGGTAAACCACCTCAAACGTTTCACAAAGTGAGCAATATAATTGAGTTTCCCTTTGAACCAGGCACACCTTCCACAAAACCAATGGATATGCCCTCCCAATCTTGACTGGGAATTTTCGCCTATTCTTCTGTGATAGGCTCCAACCAATTTGGAATTGGATTTGAAAAAGGCTAACATCTTAGATTTATTCATTTTCCTCCCTATTGGAAAGAGCTTATGTTGCTATGTTCTCCTTTCATTTTTTGTACTCTATAGAGAAGTCAAATCTCATTAGCTTGTAGAGCCACCTCTACCGAGCTGTGATAAAAGATTTTTGGGACCAAAGATTTTAAAGACTTGTGATCGGTTCGAACAATAAAATGCTGACCAAGAGAATATTAGCGTGAGTTTTGTATATTAAAAACTGAGGCCAAATTCCTTTTTCATTAGTCAGAAGTACCAATTGTCTTCCTTGCAATGCTTGGCTAAAGGAGGTAGTTAGTTTCTATTAGCATAGTACAACGCCCCCTGTTCCAGCAAAATCATATTCAACAACAAACAACTTAATAAGTGTAAGGTTGATACATCTTGTTTACTAGCTAGAAGAGCTTTCTTAAGTCCAAAAACTTTTTTAGATTTATTTTGTGTTGTTTGGTTGTCATCTTGATGGAGCTTTTAAACAATCAAAAAACCTAAAATACATCTATTAGGAAAAACTCTAATTTAGGCTTGTGATCCGTTCGAACATAAAATGCTAACCAAGAAAATACTGGCGCCATTTTCATATGCCAAAAACCAAGCCGAAATTCCTTTTTCATGAGTTGAAAGTACCAACTGTCTTCCTTGCAAAGTTTGGCTAAAGAAAGTAGTTAGTTTCTCTTAGCATAGTACAGCACCCCTGTTCTAGTACCGTCACATTCGACAGGAAACGACTTAATAAGTGTATGTTTTGTACAACTTGTCTGCTTGTTAAAAGAGCTTTTTTAATTCAAAAGCTCTTTTAGATTTATTTTGTGTTATTTGGTTATCATTCTGATGGAGCTTTTGAACAATTAAAAAAATTAAAATACATCTATTAGGAAAAGCTCAAATTTAGGCTTGTGATCGGTTCAAACAATAAAATGCTAACCAGTCATAAGTTGAAAGTACTAATTGTCTTCCTTGCAAAGCTTGGCTAAAGAAATTAGTTAGTTTCTCTTAGCATATTATAGCACCCTTGCTCTAGCAACATCACATTCGACGAGAAACTACTTAATAAGTGCATGTTTGGTACATGTTGTCTACTACATAAAAGAGTTTTCTTTTTTAATCCCAGAAACTCTTTTAGATTTATTTTGTGTTGTTTGGTTAACATCCTGATAGAGATTTTGAACAATTAAAAAAAGTTGAAGTACATCTATGATAAGAAGCTCAACTTTTGGGTATTTTCAAGTAGATATTTATGAGTTTTTAAAAACATTAAAATGTCAATTATAGTCCTTTTTTATTTTATTAATTTCACTCTAACGTTATAAGTTAAATGATTAATAAACTTTTCCTTAAAATATTGTAAATACTTTATCTCCCTATCTATTTGTTTCAACTAAAAATTTTGAAGATTTTTTTAACAATAAATTTTCTAAATATTTTATATTTTTTTTTCTTTTAAATTTTCTTTTTACCTTGAAGATTTTTTGTTGCACATATAAGAATAATATGATGTAAATTATGGAACATTAATAAATTGTAACCTTTTAATTTAGAAGTGAAAGCATGTATATGGATTTGATTAATTTACTATATTTTGAATGTCCTTTTTGATAATCTTATCACATAAAAAAACTTTTAAAATTAATTCAATCGAACAATTCATCATTTAAAAAAGCTCTTTTAATTGCAACCAAACGACTAAGTGATTCTCTTCCAAAGCTATATTTATAAAATATCTACATCTAAAAGATATCTTTTGTAAACATCTACTTAAGAAAACTCTACCAAATGGAGCCTAAATCTTGTAGTACTAGGAAGAGAGCTTGTATCATGGTTTGTTTCAGTCTCTTTACTACTAATTCTGCAGCTCTAGTCATCATAAAATTATTATTTATTTTAACATATGGGCAAAACAAGCAGCAATTTTGCCTTAATCTCTTATGAATTTTATATAGCATCCTGTAAGCCTCAAGAATCCTCCTCATTCTCTTGACTGGATTGGGTTTTCGCTAACTCATAATTGCATATTTTTTTAGTCAACTCCAACTCCCATTTTTTAGGCTGTTATGCTTAAAAATAGCACCTAAACTTTGAGCTCCAAAAAATAATTGAAAAGCTCGAAAATCTAGAAGCCTAAAAGGGGTGACGCCATTTCTAAGGCCCACAAAGCTGGCCACGTCAGCATAAGGCACATCACTTCAAGCAGCGAGTAGCTAAGTAACGGGCAATGTTGAATCAAGCAACAAAGCAAAGAGCAGCGAACAGCTGATACCTCCCAATGACAGTTTAATAACAAAGTCGACATTATTTCTTATCACCACAGGATATTGAAAGTGGAAAGAATTCTACATCAAATAGGAAATTGTTTGAAACCTAAAATTTTCAAAATGTGCAATTCAACTCCAACAATTCATATTTAATGTGGTTTAATATAAAATAGGAAAACAAATCCTAAATCTTCCTATAATATAGAATTTTATTTGTATAAGAATAAGGAACCCTAACAATATAAATAGGGTCCTTTAGGTAGAAAAGAGGGATCTTCGATTGCTAGATTGTCCTTTAATTCGTTTGAGACTTTTAACCTTTAAAAGCTTAATGAAACCCTAATTCTCTGTCTTCTTCTACAAGCAATAACATAGCCATGGATTTAGGCTTTATTTAATATAGCCGAACCTGAACCACATTAAAAATTATTGTCTTTGATTTTCTTCTTACTTTCGCCTTAATTATGCCATTATTGCTCTTAACTAATTACATTCAATTTCACATTAATTGAGTGTTTGCTAATTTTTAGGTCAACAAGATCATATGGCCTAAGTACTTGACACCTCTTTGTCCAAAGCGATATTTCTCTTGCCTTAAAAATAAAAAATGGTGAGAATTCAAGGTTGACAAAACAACTTCAACATGTTTGTCATGCTTAACATGTGACCAACTATGAACGATGATATCAGGGAAAAACATAATTTGTTTCCTCGAAAAAAAGAACAATAAGAACTTTTGTAAATGCTTGAAAATTGGACGCTACATCTGAGACTAAAAGGCACAACTAGGAATTTATAATGGCCATGGTGGTTTCGAAATATTGTCACTTGAACATCCTCAAATGCCACTCGAATTTGATCATATCCAGAATGCAAATCAAGCGTTGTGAGGAATTTAGTGCCATTCAAATCATCCGACAATTCATCAATTACTAGTATACGTGTTAGGTCAACTGATTGTATTGGCTTTATTTTGATGACAGAACGCTAATTTGTGTAATTAGGTTTATGTTTGTGTCATGTTGAAAGTTTGGCAATTCTGAAGAGATTATCGATTCTCCAAAATCAAGATGGATGCATATAAAAGGGTACGAGTTCTTAACTTTCTGGAAAAACTAGGGTTGCATTTCATTCATGCATTTTTGTATAGCATACCTATGTTGGAAAAATAGTTTTTACTTGAAAAAATTTTTGCTATTTTTATTTATTTAATTTTGTGTTAATTTTTGTCTAGAGATTGCGACCTATATCTCAATGGATCAGATTGTGAATGAGGTGACCTTTTTGGACCATTATCGTGATGTTGTCATGATGGTTCGCGGTCACAGTAAAAAAGTACTCATTTTGCAAGCACTCGATCGTAATTTATAAAGCACAATGATCTACAATCCTCGATTGAAATTCGAGTGCTTACTACCATATTCCGCGACTTTCGTGTGACTTATTGTGACTGGTTCACAATTCTTTTCGATCGCGAACCATGACTGTTGTAATCGTTCATGACTGTCTGTGATCGCAATAGAAGGGTATTTATATAATTTGTCATCATAAGAGTGTTTTGTAATTTTATATCAGGGATAGTATGTGTAATATCGTCTCAATTTTTTTTAAAATTTCCTATATGTATATATATTTAAAATTCCTTTTTTATGTGAAATTTTGATGGCTTGTTTCTAGAGTTTACTCTCCTACAAATAGAGATCATTTTTTATGTTGTTCTTTTAAAAGAGCATGGAATTGTTTTTTTTTTTTTTTTTTTTTTTGTTTTTATCTAAAGACTGAAATCTGAAACTTATATGAATGTTTAATATTTTTTTTACTCTTGTTTGAATATGCATGTTGACTGTTTTTAAGAGAAAAACATTTGAAAATAAATAATTTTACATTTATATCCTTATAAATAATAATTTTTATGTACTTTCGATTTAAATTATATATGTAGCTAAAACTAAATCATTTGATAAATCCTAACCAAATTTATTTATATATTTCTAATTTTACATAAATTAATTTTTTATTGATAATAATAAATATATATTATTTAAACTATAATAGTTTAAGAAAATATTAAGTTGACGTAGTTTATATATTCATTTTAATTTATAAAATATATGTTGTTAAAATTGTTATACAAATTCAAGTTACTAGTAACATATGAAAAATGATAATTTGTAAGATATTAATGAAGATAAAATTGAAAATATATATTTTTAGAAGGTTAGTTATGAAAAAAAATAATTTAATTATATTTTAAGTGATGAGGTGTTAAGCGATAAGTTAGAATTTCTAACTTTTTATTTTTAGTTTTTTTTTTTCAATAATTTTAAATTATTTAACCACTTAAAAATTAAAAAAAATGACTTAATAAGTCTAATTTAAACTCATTAAGTTGAAAAAACAACAACCACTAAGAGTTTGCAATTCTTTTAGAGTTCTCTTTAGGCATATTAATACTAAAGCTTTAAGATTGCGTTGTTCATTATTCTAGTCATTCTACTTGTTTGTTCATTCATTTGAGTATTTAGATCATTCTTTCGAATTGTTGAGAACTTGTTTTTCGATAGAGGTATGAGAAGACAGGTTGAAGTTCATCGATTCGTGCGAAGACTAAGAGAGCGATCTAATATGGTTGGGAATCACTAGTAAAAGGGTTGCAGCTAAATAGAATATATTATAGGCTAATAGGAGTATGGTTAAGAGGTCAACTTAAGGTTTTAATTGTTTTATCAATTAGTAAATTTTGAGACTAAGTGGCCATCCGAGATTTTGTCTCATGATTTTACCTTTTGGGTTTTCCTTGTAAAAATCTTGTGTCTATTATGCAAAATACTAGGAATAAACAAGAATATAATAACAAAATATAAAATTAGAGAAGAGAGAAACTATAGCCCAAAAGGAGAAGAGATCTTATATTTATAAATTTCCATCATATATCTATAATAAAAAGTTGATAACTCCTTATATAGCCTTACAAATATAACTATCATAATTATGAATATTGTAAGTTCCATGATTTTTATAGTTGTCCTATTTCATGTCAAAATATTTTTTACATATATATTCATTAATTTCATAGATTTTGAGTTAGTGATCAAAGACAAAAGAATGAATATTCAAGCTCAATGAGATAAGACATAAAATTGAGAAAATTAACAAGACAATACTGATCGTTGTAAGAAGCAAGATCATATTAGGACCTTTTTAAGGGAATCGAGAACCAACTCTTCATATTTTTCTCTACCTATGTTACTGTTAGGCTATGTTTGGAACATAAAATTTAAGGTAGGTTTAAGATTCAAAACATTTGAAACTCTCAAATTTCATGTTTGAAGAGTAATGAGTTGATTCCAAACCTAATTCCAAACTCTCTCAAATTCTTCTCCCATGAGAATGCTCATTTCTAACCAAGATAATGGGATTTGATGGGTTTGGGAATGAGCATTTCATCTCCATTTTTTTTTTCAAAATTTTTAAAGAACTTTTAAAAATTAATTTTAAGTATATTATAAAATATTTAAATTAATTTTATTCCAAACTAATCTTAACCTTCACCAAACATAATATGGTATAATTTTAATCCAATCTCAAGTTCTACCAAATATAAGACAATAATTTTCAATCTAATTCAATTCATTCCAATGCAATATAATCCATAATATAGTATAATTTTAATCTAATCTCATGTTCTACCAAACATGGAACATTAATTTTTCAATCAAATCCAATCTATTTCATTCCAATCTCGTGTGTCAAACATTGCCTTAATTCAAAAATTAGGGATATGAACGAATCACTTACGAGTTAATATGGTATAATTTTAACCAAATCCTAGGTTCTACCAAATATGAAACAATAATTTTTCAATCAATCAATCAAATCCAATCAATTTCATTTCAATCACGCATGCCATAGACAACATTTGGTTCATTGGATTGGGTTTTGAATTGAACAATTTCTAATCCAATTCCCTTTTTGTTTCTAAACAAAACTAAATAATCATTTGTCATAACATAGACAGTAAACCTCAATTTTTTTTCCTTTTTATTTAATTATTTATTTATATATAAAATAATTAATATATTTAAAATTAATATAATAGATTTTATTAGTATATTTTTAAAAATTGATACTTTACTATTATTTCTAATCTCTCAAATACTATGACGAGCTTCCTTAGGTGTGTTTAGCGCACAGGATTGGATTGGACTGTTTTCATATTAGACTAGATATGATTGGATTATATAGGAAAATTAATATTGCAATGTATTTGGTACAATTGGGATTAGCCCAAAAATGATATTATCTTTGTTTGACATAACTTAGAATTGGACAAAAAAATAATTATATTTCATGTTTGATGCTAAGTAACTAATTAATATACTATTCTCAAAAAAAAATAAATTAATAACTATTATATTAAATTAATTTAATATAAAAATAATCAAATCATTTTGAAAAATTAATTAAAATTATTTAAGATTAACCATTGATTAAATAATATTTATTTTAATTCAGATTGAAATATTTTTAAATTTATTTTTAATAAATATATTAAATTAATTTTTAAATGTGTTTAACGTTTTATACAAAAAAAAAAATTACAAATAAAATAACATTGATATTTTTATTATTAAAAATATTTTAAATAAATGCTATTAATTATTTTAAAGATTTTTTATACGCTAAAAGTAATAAAAGTATAGTCATGTCAAGCCAGGACTACACAAAACTCGCCAATTTGGTGGGTTTTCATGGTCCTGGCACCCTAGCACTTTGTGTGGTCCTAGATGGATTTAATCCAATCCTGGTCAGCACCAAACCAGGGATTAACTGGAATTTTTAGTCCAAACACGCCCTTATATTAATTGTTTGTGGGGCAAAAGATTGGATAATTCATTTGTCCTATCCTAGAGGGTAAGACTCAATTTATTTTATTTATTTATTTAATCAAATCATGTATACGTAAAATATTTCATATAGTTAAAATTAATATGATATATATTATTAATATAATTTTAAAATTGGTGCTAAGATGAGATTCCTTAAATCCTTATGTATATATTGTTTGTGGGATTTAAATCTTGTAGAGTTTGATGAAATTCAATCCTTAGAAAGCACGGAATGCTATTAAATCATATCTATTTGTACCCAATCCCATATTTTATATGATGCTCGTGCTCCAATCGGAGCCTATATTCTTAAATTTTAGAACAAGGGTATTAATCAGTTGGGCCTGTAATTTTTCTTTTTCTTTCTTTCTTTGTTTTTTTATTTGTTTGGGATGACAATATGAAGTATGAACCCCACCTTTGATAAAGTCATTTTCAAAACTTGCAGGAAGAAAAAAAGAATCACTTTAATCCGCAACCTTAATCAGGTAGGTTTTGTTTATTCCGGACGGACTCTTGTTTGACAAGTAATATTCAATTGAGTTCTATCTCCTTAACGCGTGAACTTATAAAGTTGACGGCACATGGAAACACGATGCAGTTTTATTGGAAATCCATGCGAAAGCGGATCGTTCAAATTGTTGAATAATTTAGCCGGACCTTTTTTATGGTTTTAAATTTTAATACATCAATTCAACTCTCGAAAAATTCTGATATTCTGTGGTCCCGCTTCTGGTTGTAAATATAGGTTAACCGGTTCAACGTTGCTGTGATGTTAGTCCTAGACAGAAGGCTCCTTAGAATTCAAAATTCAAAAATCATAAGATTAATTATCAAGGTTCTTTGTCAGAAAAAATAAATAAATATCAAGGTTAACTCCAAAGAGTTTTGAAAACCCCACCTCCCTATTTTATTATTTAAAAGAAAATTAAAAAAAAAACTCCAAATTTTATGTTAGAATTTTCACCAGATTTGAAACTAAAATTTTGTATTAGAATTTTAACTAGTTTGAAATTAAGGGGCTGTTTGTTTTTCCACGTAAAATATTAGATTTTTAAGTTGTTATTTTTGTTTTGTAAATAGTTAAAAGAAAGTAACAAATTTTTATTTTTCACTTAATTCTAAATCATTTAGCTACCTGTTAATATATTTTTTCCAATACTATCCTTCCACATTCAATATTTTTTATTAAATTAAAAACTTAGAATAAACAAAAGCTAATTGCTCAAGCCTTTTCCTTTTTTTTTTTTTTTTTTTAAATAACTTGTAAGTTGCCATCAGTGAATAACATTTTAACACCACTACTGAACATTCCTTTTAATTTTTATGTAATATAAAACCATTTTTTTGTCGCTTTGTTTTTTTTAATTACATCTTAATTATGAATCTTCTTAATATTTACATGAAAGTGGTTTCAGATTTGTTAGATTATTTATTTTTAGTTATGTTTATCATATTAAATAAAAATTTATAAAAACTAATCATAAAAGGTATAAATGTTAAATTCATTGATTTCTAGATAATTTTAAGTTTAGAAAACATACATTCAGAAAAAATAAATAATAAATATATATATATATATTATTCAAATTCAAGTTACGTCTTTATTCAGTTTTCAATCAAATTTAAAACTGATTAGTTTTTCTTTTTTTTTTTATTAAAAAAAAAAAAAAAAACGTGTCCGTCTTTCTGGTCTGTCTTGTGTTCACTAATATAATCCCCTTATCCATGCATTTTTGTTTAATTTGTGTGATTTTATTATAGGGATTTGTGCATCTACCAAATCTTTCCAGAAAATCCTCTTGATTTTAATATTTTGTTTTTGCACTATTAAAAATTTGGAAATTGAAGAAAGAGGACATGACTCATATCCTTGAGATTATTAATATATGTGCAAACGGTTTACTTGGTTAACGTCCGTCAACCTCATGGTTTTATTAACAACTACTTTAACATTTAATATTATATATATATGTATGTTTTTGTTTTTAAAATCCAAAAACATTTTAATATTAATCACATTTTTGCATTAACACCTTATACTTTAAGTGAAATCGTATGCAGGGGCAACTTTTGTTTTAATTGCGCAAACATTCTTTAAAATATATTGATTATTGCCTAACAAAACAGTCCAAGGGTAAGAATATCCTTCTACAACATAATTAAAACCAAAGGAAATTGTAAAAAAAATCCAAATATTTATGTAAATATAAGCGTACTCAGATATAAATTATGAAACAAACTAAAGAGTTTTAAAAATTGCAGAAGTTAAAAGAGAAAATTGGTGGAGTTGTTAGTGCTTTTAATCCCCTCCTCCTATTTTTTTTTCCTTTTTATTTTTAATTACTTAATTAAATTTAATATATTTTTAAGTTAATATTTTAAAAATAATATTATTCTGGTTATGAAATACCAAGTCATGGGTAATTACTATTTAAGAGGGTAGTCAGAGGTTAAACAAATGATGTTCAATGAAAATCAAGGAATTTTTGTGCAATTGAAGTAAAAAGTGTTGTTGGTTCAATTTCACTTAAAGTCAAAGAGTGTTAGTACAATTAATCCTTAACAAAGATACAAAGTCTATTCAAAATTTTTTGAACCTACTTTTAAAAAAAAAAAATAAATTATGGTTTCTATATAAATAGTCCACGGTAATTGAATTTGTTTTTTTATAAGTATTCTTATAGTACTAAAATAATATTGGGTGTTTTATTTCAGTTAAATATCTTGGTGAATATTGTTTTATTATTCAACATATTTGACAATCAAATAATTATGAAAAACTATTTTATATTTATTTTATAATATTTGATTATACAAATTATGTTGCAGAAACATAAAGTTTCTACGTAGATACAAACTTTAACATTTTACAATCTATTTACTTTGCTATGATTAATGGTTAAAGTAATTTTACATCATACCATATTTGAACGGAGCTTTAAAAACGATGTAACACTGTATAACCCTAGCTTTCTCAAAATATATATATATATATGTTTAAACCTTAAATTCAGATGTAAAATATATAGATATATAGATGTAAAAATAAAAACAAAGATAAAATACCCAAGATAGTATAACACTTGATTAAAACTTAGAAGTATGAAAAGGTGCTCTTTAAAATTATTTAAAAAGTCAGAAACAAAATCTGCATAATCAGACAAATAATATAATTTTTAGCATCACATGTCTTGAAAATCAGTATTATAGGCTCCTAGGAAAATTATGGTTGAACCAAAATTATAATATCAGCAATAATGGCTCAGTTCTTGCATGCATGCAGGCATGATGCGAATGCAAGGCTAGCTATCCTATCTGCCCATTTTATTTCAATGACAACAACAACAAAAGTAGGCATAGTTGTTATAAGAAAGGGACATGTGGATGGGAATAAAAGGGTAGTTGTCGTTGTTAAGTACAGATTTGATAGAAACTCAAACCATTTTTTTCTCGATTGGATCACCAATTCCATCCCCACCTTTACTTACTTATTTGTAATGCATATTATTTGTTTTTAATTGGAATTAATAAATAAGTTTGGGTAATAATGTTGAGTTTTGACCATGCATGGTCCATGGCCAAAACTATCCATGTATTTAATACTAATTAGATCTTCTCCCCACACCTATTCCCACTCTTAAAGCAGATCCATCTTTACTTGTTCAAATGTTATAAAATAGTTATTAAAAACCAACAAAACTATCCTTTATTATAATGTTAATTATTTTTGCTTCTAAAAATCATACAAATATGGATTCTTAATGGTCCATTGTTCTTTTTTCAAGAGCTCACATTGATAAAAGTGCACTGGAAATTTCTTTTAGTTATTATAAATTTAGGAGTTAAAATACATAATTTAAATACACAATTTTTGTTAATAAGAGTTTAGTGGTCTATTGTTATTAGACCAATTCAATTTCAATAAAAATGCAATAGAATTTTTAATTTGTAAACTATAGGTAAATTAATCTTTTGAATTTTTGGGGAAAATTTTTATCTAATGTTTCTTTGTTTTTCTTTATTCTACTTGTTGCTCTTAAGTCATTGTAGACATAATTCAAGTTTTATCATGCCCATAGGTAGATTTCTGAAAGATTAAATACTTTTAATTTCTTACTCATCCCTATAAAACAGTATCTACTTATAAAAAATAAAATAAAATTACCAAGATTTGCATCCTTATCCCCAAACCCATTCAGTGATTCTCCATCCTTTCCCTTGTAGCTGTCCAGACCTCCATTTGGGGGCAATGGGCACGGGCATATTTGGGGGGATGGTTTCCTGTACTCAATGTTGTTACTCATAATCTCATTTGACTCTATTTGACTACATAGGACCAAAAAATTTAAAAGAATAATAAAATTTATATAATTACATGCATATAAATTAAAACATAATTCACTAAATGATTTTATTAACTCACTAAACCCATAAAAACGTGAAAAATAAAATAATATTCACCATCATTCATTACCTTCCAATTTTACATGAATTACAACTCATGATAAAACATAACAAATATATATACATATATATAATTTACTAATCATATATGTATTAATAATTATTAATATATTTATTTATATATATTAAAAAATAATTTGATGGAAATGGGTAAATGGCTATGGCGAGGGCTTTCCCGTACCCATACCCATTTGCAAATGGGCATTGAAGTTATCCCGAAACCCATGCCTATACCCAAAAAATTACCACCAAATGGGTATGAGTACCCGAGCATTTGTATTATACTAGCACTATATTAGATTATACCATTATATAATTTATTTAAAGAAAACGATGATAAATATATTACTAGTTTAAGGGCCTAATATATTAATTTATAATGTCATAATCCATCATCTACATCAAAACATAATATGACATCTTTACGATGGAATTAGCACTTTCTAGTTCCAACTTCCAATCGACCAGGAAAGCTACATTCCTCTTAAATTCTATCCAAACAGAATAATCATGTTGTGTGACTTATTCTGAATTTATAAATTTACGAAAACATATGACAAATTTATGAAGTTACTTCATTGTATTGTATTTGATTATACTGTTTTTATATTGTTGGTTCTTTATTCTTCATGCAATTCAATTAATTTCTCCCAAGAAATTGACATCATGTGTGCATCAGTGCATGGTGCAGTGCTTGTTTGCAATCTAATAGAACGTTTATCAAGTTAAACGTAGAGGAAGTTATAGTCATAAGTTATTTGTTATTATAAAAAAACAAAAATAAAGCTATGAATTTATAGTCATAAGTTATGGGTTTTGAATTTAAAATTCAGGAAGTTATATGAAGCTCAAGGTTTAAGAAATCAAAACATGAAGATTGGATGAGGTAACAAGACTTAAAGAGCACTTGGAGAGCAAGTTCGTATTGATGTGCTTAATCAATGTTAGATTGCATTCATGGGCATTCATATAGTGATTGATGTCTTAGGAACTTGAGCATGTAGTTTTATACTCATAAGTGTGCATTCATTACATACAATGTGTGTTTGAATATTGTTTTTAAGTGTTCATGTTTGAGAGTCTATTTCGAAAGGCAATTTGTTATTTTAGAGAAATTTTTTGGAAATGAATTTTTCATGAAAAACGTAGCTCTAGGTGTTAGCTAGCCATAAAAAAAACCTGCGAGTCGATATAAGATTGGACAAAGGAGTATGAGAGTTACTATAAAATTGCACGTAATTGAATGAAGAATAGTGGAAGATCGTTGCCCTACTGTTAGTCTATAAGTACGATATCTAGCAATGCCAATGTGAGGTTTTGCTATGCTTATTGCTATGGTGATAAGGCGGCGGTCACCCCGCCGTTGGCTAACTACCATGGTGGTTTGGAGGACATTCGCCCAGGTTTTCTACTAGTTTTTTTTTTTTTTTTTTTTTTTTAAATTTTTGACTTTTCCTATTTAAACTTTTTTAATATTTATTTTTTAGGAAATATATTTTATTTTTAGGACAAATATTTGAAAAAGTAAAATTTATTTTGACTTGTTTTAAAATTTCCTAATTAGTGTTCAGGATTGAATTTAAAGTCCTTTTTGAACCAGAATAAGATTGTAACTTACAAAAGTTTTGTAAACTCTTTTGTACTCTAAATTAATTCTACTATAATATTATCTTTCTCACTAATTAAAAACAGAACTTATTTGCATAATTTATTTTGAAAGAGCTTTGAGAGACTTTTTTTTTTTTTTTGTGAGAGCATTATTGCAAAGTAGTGTTTTTTTATCAAGCATATTACTTATGTCGCATGTAGAAGCGAAGTCAGAAAAACCTATTTAGGAATATTTAAAGGGGAACAATGAAAAAATATATTATATTTAGAGGGGACAGAACATATTATACATAAATCTAAGGGTTATCTATATATTTATTTGGGTATATTTTATAAAAATATAGAATTTGGGGGGTGTTGTGGCCCCTAATGGCACCCCCATAGTCTCGCCTCTCGTCACATGCATAGTCCTGTGTGTGCATATAAACCGTTTGATTGATCATTTTGTGGCATTGCTTTCTTATGGAATCAAGAAGTGGGAGTTGCCATCTTAGTTTGTGAAAGACAAAATTGAGATTGTTAGTAAATAAAGAAGGTTTAGATAGCTAGGTAAAAAGGTTGTTGTGAACACTATGTAGTATTTTAAAAAAAAAAAAAAATCACTTACACATAATAAACCTATTCATAGGCATGAAGTGATGAAGAGTTTTGTTATCTCTTTAAAATATAATGACAATAATTGAATAATAATCTAAATGGTGGTAAATCTATGTTATCAAACTAATAATATCTAATGATCTATGTGGTGAAAATTTATACCTTCACAACAATTCATTCATTTTCATTCTTAAGTTTAAAGATTTTTCTTTTTTTTTTTTTTTTTTCTAAAATGACAATGATAATGCTAATGATTGCGTTGACAACGTATTAAAGATCAGCAAAAAATTGTAAAGGCTTCAGTAAATAAATGATAATTATACGCTTGAATTATTATTTATAACATGAAAATAAATGAGAAATTTGAACTAACATTGAATTTTCAAAATGAGTTTTTTTTAACACTATTTATATTCACGAATTATAATTTGTGAACAAATGGTCATAAAGGATGGTAATTCACATCATTTATTCGGACACTATTGCCTCTGTTCATGATTATATTACTACCACTTGTTAACTATTGTCTTTATAATTTTAAAAGCTAATTCGACTAAAATAACTCATTTTTAAAGTTTGGTACTAGTTTAAAAACTCACGCTAATTTTATTGTTATTTTTTGGTCTTTAAGTTTTATGATTGTTACCATATCGGTAGTTTGATTTATCTTTTTTTATGCACTAATATTGGTTTTGAAACAAAAATCCCTTAATTCCCTCCTTAAACCACAAACTACAGATTCTAAAATTGAGAAATAAAGAGTTAGACGTCAGAAAAGAAAACAAACATACTTCAGTAAGAGTGACAAAGATTCTAACATTGTCAAAAATCATTTCTAGAGACTAAAAAATATTGCCAAAATGGAAAAAATACAATAATGAAGGCCGAAACATTTGAATTTGAAAATAATGAACTTCATTCTCCTAGTAAAGTCAATTCAAAAGATACATTATAGGTCCAAATCTAATGTCATTTTAGTCTGCAAATGCCTTTTGAAAGTAAGGGTGGACAAAAAACTAACCTAAATCGAACGATCCGACCCAACCTGGCTTGAGGGTGTTCGATTTGGGTAATGCACAAAGGAGGGGGGGGGGGGGGGGGGGGGGGGGGGGGGGGTTCGGTTCTTCTGGGCAAAATCAATTGTTTTTTAACTTGATTCGGTTTGGGGTATCCAGAACCAAACCGAACCCAAAACCTAACAGTTTAAGGGTAGCACATGCATAAATTCACATATGCCCTTTATAAGGTTAACCCTAAATCTCCCCATTTTGCTTGTATCCATTTTGTTCCTTCTTCTTTGCATCGTAGCCAATTACCACCGTTGCTGTACTCCTATTGCTTGCATCTCATTACTAATCAAAACCCTATTTTGCTTGCATCTTGTTGTCGATGTTATCACTGGACTCTTATCATTCGTAGGTTTTATTGTTATTTTATTTTTCATTTTGGCTAGTATTTTTTCTTTTTTTTTTTTCCGTTTTGGTTGATGACAATCACCATGTCAAGCTATTATCACCCAACCGTTAACAAACCTGTTGCCTAGTCACCGTACTCTTTTGTTGTTGGTTTGGCTTTGTCGCCTTCTGTAAGCAGCTCTCTCTTTATCTTCTTATTGTTTTAGCTGCATCTAATGTTGAATAATATGCTTTTTGTTGGTTTTGTTGGTTTGGTTGAATGATATGCTTCATCTAGATTTGTTGGTTTTGTTACATGTCAGCTTTTAGGATACAACCGAAGAGAACCAAACTGACCCAACTCGAATCGATCATGTTTGGTACAAGTCAGTTCAACTCTCAATTTCTCCGATGTTTGACTTTTAATGTTGCGAACTGAACATCCTTATGCCCACCCTTATTTGAAAGTATCTTACACTAGTCATGAAAATTGAATGTAGTAAAAAAAGAGTTCACGATGAAAGAGTATAAATCATCATCAAATGAAATAAATCTTATCATTTCATTTACCTTGATGCCAAAACTGACTCAAATTAATTAGGGATATATTCAAAATTTCATAGTTTCTTAGGGTCAATTTGGATAATTTTCACTATTTATTTATATCTCAACAATTACTAAACAAATTTCAAATAATCTCAAAAGTTAAAAAAAATAAGAATTATTAATTATTTGATACTCAATGACACATTCACTTATAACTTAAAATGGTTAGTACGTTTTCTTATTTTTCATGTTATAGAAATTGCATTCCGAATTGTGATAATAAACAATTGATTTCACAAACTTTTGGTATCTATTATAGTGGGAAAATTTGATATATACTAAAATTTACACCATCTTTGAAATATCAAAAAGTATTTATTCCTTTGTTTCTAATAAAAAAGTTGGTCAAACTTGTCGAGAATATATACTAATGGAACTGATTCAGATAACTATATAAAAGAATAAGTACTCTCATAATCAAAATACATGTTAATTAAAACTGGCTCGGATAACTACACGGCAGATTAAGTACTTTCACAATCAATCGAAAGAGACGACGACCTATATTTTATATTTCAAAAAAGAAGGATGAAACTTCAACCCTGGACCCCTTAGGGATAGGGAAGTGCTCAACATTTCCTAAGGAGTGATGTGCGTATATGTACCTCAAATTTAAAATTACATTTTATGTCATAGAGTTAAATTTTACATACATATTGTAATTAAAATGTTAAATGATTGTGCCAGGATGGTTGTTTTTAGCATCATTGTGGATGCATCCACATACACGGTATTAGCACAGTGTGAACCGTGAAGTCTTAAAAGTAGGCACGAGAAAGAGCACGTGGAGTGGAATTATAACAGAGCATTTACTGTGCAGCCGAAAATAACAATTAACCAAAGGCAGAGTAATAATGACGATGTCCCTTGCCAATGGCGGGTTCCACGAGCATTCTTCTCCTGCAGCAAAGTCTGCCGTGGTGTCTGCACCAGCTCTGCTGCATTCAAGAAAAGGTCCTCTCTCTCTCTCTCTCTCTTTTGTTTTCTATTCTCCACCACTCTGCTTCTTTTATAATTTCATTTCCTTTACACATCCCCAGCACATTCACCGATCTCCAAGCTAATCAACTTTTGTTTAATAATTGTTTTTTAATCGACTGACGACAAACGCCGGAAGCAGCGTACAAAAAAAAAAGGGCGTATCTCTGTTTCATCATTCGCAATCGCATGGACGGTTATCCTTCTCTCTCATCATATTCAACGGTCGGATTTCTCTCTGACTCTTTACATGGTTTGGTTGGGATTGGATCTTCTACTTAGAATTTCTGACATGCTCCACAATGCTTTCCTCTCTTGTTACGCATTACAGGCACCATGAATAGTACTGCAGCGAATCTCTCGTCGATCTTGTAGTTGTTGTTGTTGTTGTTGTTGTGAGATACCATGGGCTGCGGGGGATCCAAGGTTGATGACCTCCCTCTCGTGACTCTCTGCCGCGAACGCAAGCAACTTGTCAAGGCGGCCGCCGAGCATCGCTACGCATTTGCAGCGGCACATGTGTCCTACTTCTATTCGTTGACAGAAGTCGGTGAAGCCTTTCGAAAATTCGTGGAAGAGGAGCTGGTGATCGGCGGTGGATCATCATCTCCGGACTCGCCTGTTCTGACCTTGCCCTCCGACGAAGGGAAGCCCTCTTCCAAGTCGAGACCTAATCGCGAGTCTTCCTCTTCTACTTCCGTTTCGCATTCTCTTGATGACAAAGTAATCGACCAAGACGATTCGCATTTCGCATTTGCATTTGTCTTCTGGATCCGATTTGGATTCTGATTCGGGTCATATCCACATCGACGACGACGACAGCCAAGAAGAAGAAGAAGAAGAAGAAGACGAAGACGAAGATGCACCAAAGCAAGATCACCACCCTTTTTATTCTCCTCCTGACTACAACTACGGTCACCAAAACTGGGTTTATCCTTCTCCAAACGGAAATTTCAATTTTTATTATATGAAGAAATCTCCAACGCCGGCAAAATCGGTTGTTTACGAGGAGCCCAAGAGACAGTTTGCTGACTCGGGTTACGGGTACGCGTATTCGGGTTACACACCACCACCATATTCAAATGGTGGGTATTTCGGGTTTTCAATGGGTTCACCGTCTGCGGGTCAGCAGGCAAGTCCACCGGCTAGGCCACCACAACCACCGTCTCCTCCTAAGGTGTCTACATGGGATTATCTTAATGTGTTCGACACTTATGATAATAATAGCAATTACAGTAATATGTATCCGGGTTACTTCAAATACGGGTACAGGTCGAGCACGAGTAGCCCGGACTCGACGGTGGTGAGGGAGCGAGAAGGGATTCCCGAGCTGGAAGATGAGACAGAGCCTGAAGTTTCGAACAAGGGAAAAAACAAAATAGAGGAAGAAAAGAAGGTAAATTTTGGTGAGGGTACTTCGAGATCGGTTCCAATGAAGAAGCCAAGTAGTGAGAGTGAGTCACTAGACGCTGAAAAACCAACTGTCGTCGCTAGCAGCAGTGCTAGTGTTGATGGTACTAGTATTGTGTCAAAGAGTTCTGAGGAGGATTATAGTGTGAGAAAGAAGGGGGTCAGTTTTGAGGTTGAGGAGTCACCAACAGCAGCATCTACAGCTGCAGTTGAAATTGAATCTTCCAAGCCCAGTAGTACATTGTCTGTTCATGGTACAAGGGACCTTCAAGAGGTGGTCAAGGAGATTAGAGATGAGTTTAAGACTGCTTCTAGTTTTGGGAAAGAGGTTGCGTTGTTGCTTGAGGTTGGCAAGTTGCCTTATCGCCGTAGACCTGCTCCACTTAAAGGTAGGACCATATGTTTGTCAAGTTCTTTTCAAGATTTCATTTTTCTTTTTTGGTGGGATACTTATTTTTTTCTTGTTTTCCTTTCTGCCAGTAGTTATATACAATGATATGGCTTTCTTTCATTTCTTTTTGTGTTTGCTTGCATTTACATAATTTAAAGTTCTAGACCTACAATTGGGGCCTGTGATTAGCATCAAATAACGGACAATGTTGACTTATTGACCCAAATCCACTAAGCAGATGTCATCTCTGTTAACTGTTTGGTGTCTAGGACTGAAATTTAATAAAAAAAGAGTTACGGCAGGATTTTCTATGTGGAGCTATTTTGGGAGAAACATATAACATTTCACTCAATAATGTGGAGATGTCAATTGATGACACCTTTTTTGGGTTGCCCTCCTGTTTGGTTGGTTTTCTTTCTGGTAATAAATTATGTTGATGAGCTGCCTAGCTACAATTTTGAAAGAAAGCAACTATAATGTAAAGCTTGTAAGATGTCGTTTTACCTATTAGATAAATAAAATTCTTGGCTGATCTATCTAGTGCTGTGAAATAAAAGCTCCGTTATGATATGCTGCATACAAGAAACAGATGAAGCATTAAGCTTGCTTAATTCTAACCTTCATGTTAATTTATGTTGCTTATTTATTTTATGGCTATAACTGGATAATTTATTTCATATTGTTCTTTCTCGAGAAGCATTTAATATATTAGTTGAATCATGTATACAAAAATTGATACCCTTTACTTTTTATTGAAACTTACTTGTTATTTGCAGTGATCTTTTCCAGGATCCTGTATCTGGTAGCACCTTGGATGTTATCATCACATCCTCCATATAGATCTTCAGTACGAATAACTTCTAGGACTATGAAGATGGCAAAAGAATACTGTGAAGAAACAGGGAAAGACTTTGGAACGAAGTCTGGAAACCTTTCATCAACTTTGGAAAAACTTTATGTGTGGGAGAAGAAACTATACAAGGAAGTTAAGGTATGGATGCATAAATGACATTGGAAATTAGTCTACATATTTATTCTGCTTTGATTCTTCCTTCCTGAATGATTATTAAGTTCTCCAGGTCATATGTTGCCATGCCTGAAGCTGCCTGAAATAAGCTGATTCATGTGAAACAAAGTTAGTACTATATATATTTAAAAAGAATTGTTCTTTCAATATCATGGACAAGTACGTTATCATAGGATAATCATTCAATACAATTGAACTATCACAATTCAAAAGCTGATCCTGGATGACATATGATCAAAATTGCGTATGTCAAATGTGACCCAGAAATGAAAATTGTGAACTTGTTTTAAATTGTTTGATTTCATGTTCTTTAGCTTTTAGTTGTTGTAGAATATTGTTTAACATGTATAGGTATTTCTGTAGACTTTAGGATGAAGAAAAGCTACAGTTGTCCACTGAAGAAGAAAGTGCAAGGACTGAGAATGCTGTATCAACTGAACTATAATGATATCTCAATTGTTTTGGAAGAATTTGAATGCTCATCCTAGATCAAGGCCTAATCTAAGCTGTGTACATATAAGTGTGACCTGGATGTGACAATTGTTAGCTTCACTGCTTCTTTAATTTTTAACATGTTTGATTTCAAATTCTTTGGTGCCCAAGTTGTTGAATAACTATAGATATTTCTGCTGACTTTAGGATGAAGAAAAGCTACGGCTTATTTATGAAAAAAAGTGCAAAGAATTAAGAATGTTGGATGACCAAGGAGCAGAGGCCAGCAGGGTTGATGCTACTCAGGCTTCAATAAGAAAGCTGCTGACCAAAATCAATGTTTGTATCAGAGCTGTTGATACCATATCAAGCCGGATACATAAGTTGAGAGATGAAGAATTACAGCCACAGCTCACTGAACTAGTTCATGGGTATAAATTATCCTCGCTTCTCATTATAGCTAATGTTTATCTTTTTAGTTCTTATTGAGTATTTATCTTATAGGTCCACAGTCAGAACTTAGATTTATGAAGGAAATTTTGCTAGACATGTTAGCCCTTTTCTACCTTATTGGTATGGTGTGGGTCAACTCGCACATATTATCTTTTCCTTTGCATGGGAGGAAATAGAGGACCAAAGAGAAATCGGGGGAGGGAGGGTGACTTAGTTTTTAACAACCTCTTTTAGAGTATTCAATCACTAAATGGCAAAACTGTTGTTTTAAGACTTCCAGGTTGTACGATCTGTCCAAACAAACACGGTGCTAATTATTTGCACCTAAGACAAACTACACAAACATCTTTTATAAGTATATTCATTCTGTTTTTTGTTTTGGTGAGATACTGATATAATTATAAACTTAAGTATGCCTGGACTTGTATTTCTCTCAAAACTAAAGATAAAAGCTTTACATAAGCTAAAAAAATAGATGATAAATCATATGGTACTTTTCATTGGAAATGAAGGAGAATGAATCGTATTTGTATTGATTTGATTGTTAAGATATGTTTATTGTGATAAGAAATCTTCATTTTCCTTTGGATTGGTGGACTTCTACATCTTAATCCTTGTTAGATCATGATGTTGGGGTAGTTCAATTTATTTTTGTAATGACTAGGCACTTACATCTATAAAACTTTTCATTTTACTTTTTCAAAATTTTGGCCAATATTGTAACGGGAACTTTTGACAAATGATGCTTAGCCAGCACCCAGACATATTTGATCCTACTGGTGGTTGTTTGCTTGTTGGGACCTTGGACAGGTTTGGGCTGGGGTTGTTTGACACTGTCCTTCCAAAACCAATAAGGCCCCTGTTATTGTTGTGTCTATGATAAATGCATAGTAGGAGATCACAAAGCTATAAGTTACTAAGGGAACACTAATCTCCGTAGTGGTTTGCCATAGTTACCCAAGACAAGCCATAGTGGGAGACCACAAGCTAAGAGTTACTAAGGGAATTTACTGTAATCTCTGTTGAGGTCTGCCATAGTTACAAGAGATAAGGTTAAAATTTTTATACAAAACTTGTTGTTAAAGACCTTTCGTTACAACTGAATGTCTTAAGGGTGTATCTTTGTCAAGACAAATTACACCAACTTTTCCTGGTTTGAAAGTATTTATATTTTCAAACAAAGTTTGCTAATAGTGATACTGACCTCCTTTAAATCCAGTTTATGACTTGACCTTTTAAGGGCATTTTTGTCCTTTGAGATATGGAAGAGAATTAATAATCTTAATTAAAATATTGAAAAATTAAAAATTAAGAGAAAATGGAAGAAAAATGAGCTCTGTAGGCATTAGAAGAGGCTGTTGTTATTGTCTTAATTTTAAGTTGTAGTACATCTGGTTCTGGTTCTTAAAACCAAGAACTAGAAGGGAACACTTAGGTCTAATGTGAGTGTTCCTCCATTGACGTAAAGGTGCCTTGTGGTGTCTGCTATGGATTATTTTTCTTCTTTCTTTCTCAATTTGTGAATTCCTTTTCGCTGTAGTGAATTCCATTGGTGGAGAAGTGCTCAGGTCCAACTCTAGTTGTGTTTGAAATTTCTATTTATTTTTTTTCCTCTTTTTATACTTAAATGTGTAATTTAATTTAACCTATTTTTACTTTTCACATTTAATCATAGATGGTATTTTAGTGATTTCATATTTTATGATAAAGGTAGTCTTTTTCTTTTTTGAAAGAAGGATATTTGTCTTTTAAATAGTCAAATTCAATCCATGGTTAAAGTTAATGGACATCACTCTGTTAGTTTGGGCAAACTTTATTTCTGAGTGCCAGTGGTTTGATTTTAAGGGTTGTTTGTGTAACTTTGTCTTATTTTTAATCATATTTATAAAAATTAAAAATAAATTAAAGAAATGCTAAAAATTATTTGAAGTAAAAAATTACAAAAAAAAAATTTAAAACCTAAAAAAAAAAAATCTGGTTTTCCTCCACCTATGAGTCTTCTTTATGCGTAAAGGAGATCCAAGTCTCCACAAATGCAGTGGAGGAGATTTGTTGGTTGTGGATCCAACAGATCTCCGTGTAGAGGAGATGTATCTGAACCACCATTGGCAAGTAAACCACCTTCATCAGACATGATGTGTTTTGATCTTTCAAATGTCAAAATTAATCATGCTGACATTTTAATTGGCATGCACTAATGTTTGGAGAATTTGTGTAATGATGTACAATCCTTGTTTTTTGCTTGTAATTATGGCAAATTCCAAGAGAGGTTAGTGTAATTTCGCTTAAGTTAGTGTTAGATGGGGTTCTTGAATCTTGATGACCTGGCAAAAGGTGAAACAAGTTCAGTTTTCCGCATTTATGGTAAATATTTTGGTTTATTTGTGTAATTTAGACTAGGAAGGTACTAATAGTAGTGTTCATTATTTATTTATTGTGATTAGTCCTGCTAAAAATCATACTAACAAAATATCAATTTGGTAAGATGTAGAACTATGTGCATGGTTCAAAACCGGAAGGTAGCATCCTACTACTATTGTAGGAGTGGGATATATCTATATATAATGATTTCTGAAAATCTTTAATGTGTATATGCTTGTGTGGCAGAATTTGCCCTTGTTGAGTTTGTCAAATTTCATAAAGTAGTATTTGACTTTTTTCTCATCAGTTGGAAATGATCGGGGTTCTACAATTAATTTTTTGAATTTTGTCTAATGATGGTTAGTTGGTGGTCTGTTGGTTATGATATATTGGCAACTTGCTAACGGTTCAAACTTGATTCTTTTGTTCTGGTTTAGTTGTTTGGTTTCTTTTTGGACCTTAAATATACTTGGATAAAACCAAATTTAATGTAGAATATCTATGTTCCTGCATTTGTATTATTTGTTTGATTTTTTGGGTATTGTTAGTACATAATTGGCATTTTTGTTTGCAGACTGATAAGGATGTGGAGGTCCATGCTTAAATGCCACCAGAAACAGTTCCAAGCTGTCATGGAGAGCAAAGTGCGCTCTCTTAAAGCTAATACCGGTTTTCAGAAAGATTCTGGTTTAAAAGCTACTCTTGATCTTGAGATGGAGCTTCTGAATTGGTGTGACCGGTTTAATAGCTGGGTTCATACCCAAAAATCCTATGTTGAGTCCTTAAATGAGTGGCTTTTAAAGTGCCTTCTACATGAACAAGAAGAAACTCCGGATGGACCTGCTCCTTTCTCTCCAAGTCGTATCGGTGCTCCACCAATCTTTGTTATTTGCAATGATTGGTACCAAGCCATTGTTAGAATTTCTGAAAAAGAGGTCTGTGGTGCCATGAGTGGTTTTGCTTCTACTTTACATCAATTATGGGAAAAGCAGGATGAGGAGCAACGTCAGAGGCTCAAAGCAGATTATCTGTCGAAGGATTTTGAGAAGCAGCTTCGAACTTTACGTATAGAGAGGGGTAAAATAGAACATGAACAAGATGCATCGTCAGATAAAACAGCTGTGTCTAAGGTCTCTGGAAGTGGGGTCTCGCCTCTTGATGATTTGAAAGTGGATTTGGATTCAATGAGGAAGAGATTAGAAGAAGAGAGAGTTAGACATAAGGAAACTATTCAACTAGTTAATAATGCAGCTTCAAGTAGTTTGCAAGCTGGTTTGATCCCCATTTTTGAGGCATTGAACAAGTTCAGTTCAGAAGTAGTGAAAGCTCATGATCAAGTAAGACTTGATTATGTCGGAGGTTCGTAGAAATGCATAATTTAATGTCTGGCTTCAATCTGACAAATTGGGTTCTTTCAGGAAACGAAACCCGCTTGTTTATGTACAGGGTTGCAAAATCGTTTCCTATATGTAGAATAGAATGTTAGATTGCCAAGGGGACAGAAGGAACTAAAGAAAGTGAAGATTAGGCATGAAGAAGAGGGACTTAATGAAGATGCGGAAAAAGGGGGGTCATAGACTTTCAGACAAAAGGTGAAGATTGCAGGGGATCAAGATCATTCTGTGGATCATTCGGAGATTTTAAATATTGGAGTTGATTACTTGAAAATTTTGGTTATGCTTTTAACCCCTTAATTCAATAGGTAGGAGTCTGTACAGAAATTCATTTATTGGTTGATTGGTGGTCTTACAGGTGGATGTGTTGGTTGTAGCTAGAAAGTATGGGAGGATTGCTGTTGTAGTTGTAGATGAGTAGTGAAAAAACTTCAAAATTTTGACTAATCTATTTGATTAATTGGCAAGTTATTTTTGTTTGCACCCACAAGTATACATGGTTGATACATCTATTTCTATAATTGGAAGATTATTATTTTCGGATTTTTCTTTTTAAATTACAAGTAGTTTGTGGCTTCTTAATTTTTGAACAATTTGGTTCTCATTTTTTTAATAAGTGCCAAAGGTTTCCTTATCTTAGAAATGAATAAATAGGTCCCTCTCTCATGATTAAAAGATCAAATTACAATTATATAGTATTGCCTTGGAGACATACATTTTGGTTCTTAACGTTTCGAGAAATGTGTTTTTTTCTTCCTTCTTCTTTTTATGCACGACGTATGTGTGTTAGTCAATTTAGTTCAAATCTTTTAAGAAATACATTTCTTTAGTCTATTTTACATAAAAATTAACATTCAACCTTATTAAAATTAATAAAAAGTCTATTTCACCCTTAGGGTATGTTTGATACGTGAGATTTAGGATGAGATTGAGAATTTTTTTTTTTTTTTTTCCATTCTCCCAAATCCCATGTTTGGAGCCATTAATAAGAATGAAAACATTCCTAAACCCACCTCCATTCCCATTCAACTTGGAAAATGAATCTCAAGCTTACTTATGACTTTCCAAAATCCCAATTTCATAGGATTCTGTTTTTTTTTTTTTTTTTTTTACCTTCTAAGTTGGGATTTGGTTTCTGGGTTCGATCATAATCACCATTCTGATAGTTCTTTAGGTCATGTTTTAATGTTGTAGGATTCTGATACTTATGACTTTCCAAAATCCCAATTTCATAGGTTCTGTTTTTTTTTTTTTTTTTTTCCCTTCTGAGTTGGGATTTGGTTATGGGTTCGATCATAATCACCATTCTGATAGTTCTTTAGATCATGTTTTAATGTCGTTGGTATTGATGAACTGTATTTGATGATATTGAATTGTGGAAGATGTTATGAATTGGATTGATGATGAGATAAAGAATTGTGGTTTTTTTATTTTTTTTTTCAAATTTTTTATAAAATTAATTTTATATAATAAAAAATTAAAATTATTTTTATTCCAATTCAATCCTAGTCTACACCAAACATGATATAGTATAATTTTTAATCCAATCCCAAATTCTATCAAATATGAGACAGTGATTTTTCATTCTAATCTAATCCATTTCATTCCATTCCAGTCTCATGTGTCAAACAGAGCCTTAATTTCTTAAAACTTGATTGAAATAATTATTTTGTTCAACTTATTGACATATATTTATAAACTGACCATATAAAAAAAAAAAAAAGGCCTAGATGCCCTTACAGATAATAATTTTATAGTACAACATAATTTTAAAATATTTTTATTCGATCAAATTGCACTAATGCCCTTGACTTTATTTGAACTTATACTCTACCCTGAGATATTGATTCAATTACACTAATAATTAACTAATGTTGGTGAGTAATGATAGAAGGGCAATTTAGTCTTTTGAACATCATCAAATGAAGTAAATAAATTGTCTTTGAAAATTAAAAATTAAACTTTTGTCCAATAAGAATTTACCACATTAGCCCAAAAATAAAAACTTAGAAAAGTAAAAACACAAAATATAAAGGTAAAAAAATCAACCTCTTCTTCATCTTCACCAATCTTCTCTCTTTGCCAAAACCCATAGCCACCACACCACCCCGGCCCCCAACCTCCAGCGTTCACATGAGCCGCTTCCGTTAGAGATAGTAGCGAGCCTATATGGGTGTCCATAGGGGCCATGGCCCTTCCAAGCCGCAGCCCATTAAGTTTAATTTCTCAATAATTATTTATTTTTTTTACATATAACATATATATTACTAAAAATCAATTAATTCATATAATTCATTATTATTGCAAAAAGCCACATATATCAAATTATATTTTGTCTAGAAACATAAAATATTTTTCTCTCATTATTTAATAATATTTAAATAATTTCATCATTCCTATTTCAATAAGAATATTTAGTTTTCATAATTAACATATTATGCTATTGTTTATATTTTTCTCTACATTTTGAATATTCATCTTGGTTATGAATTTAAACTTGCGAAGTTTGAGCTTATAAATTAATAAATTTTTATATAGGTTTTAAAAATTTGTGTTATTCATTTTTTTTTTTTTTGGTTAGTTTATTAAAGATTAAGTTTGTAGCAAGTTGGAATATGACTTTTTTATAAACTTTTTAATCATTTGAAAGAGAAATCATAAAAAAAAAAAAATTAATGCAATTTCTATATTATAAATGATTTTCGTGATTTAAAAGAATGACCAATTTCATATGAGACTAAACGGTATTTATTTAGCTTTTTTATATTTTAATATTTTACATAAATCATTGTTTTGCATAATTTAAATACTTCTTTTTATAAACTTTCTATCATTGTTTTGCATTAATTTAAATACTTTTTTTAAATATGACTTTTTTATAAACTTTTTAATCATTTGAAAGAGAAATCATAGAAAAAATTTAATGCAATTTCTATATTATAAATTATTTTCGTGATTTAAAAGAATGACCAATTTCATATAAGACTAAACAGTATTATATTTAGCTTTTTTATATTTTAATATTTTAACATAAATCATTATTTTGCATTAATTTAAATACTTCTTTTTATGTTGGCCCCCCCTAAAACCAAAAAGAAAACTTTATCGTAACTCTTAATGTTATGAAAATGTCATTTTTTTTTTTAAGAAAAAACTCGTCAAGGTCCCTCAAGAATAATGAAATGTTTAATTTTTAACAACATTTGGCAGAACTCGGTGTGTGGTGCTTAATGTTTTAGGAAATACATCAATTTGCTCCATCAGTTGACCGTCAATCAAACTTAATGGTTTTAGAGGTATTATTGTCTTTAAACATATGCACTACACATGTCATCACCAAATAAAAGCTATATACTTTTTTTAATAATTGATTATTGAATATAGAAATTTAAAAAAGTTAGAAAAAAATAATTAAAAATTTATTTTTTTTTGAAAAAACAACAGAAATAAAAGATAACAATTTTAAAAATTAAAAAAAAAAAAGGTTTTGATTCTATCATTTATCTTGGATGGATGTTGGCAATCATTTTTAAAAATAGAAAAGAAATTATAGAAATTTTAATAAAAATAAAAATTGATTTTAAAAAAATAAAAAATAAGTTAGAAAAATAAAATGATTAAAAACAAATCATCTGGTAAAGAAACAACTAAAACAAATGCTCAAAATCTTGTGATATTATATAAGTTTTAGTTTAACCAGGTTGGTGGCCCATAACATAATATGTATGATATGTGTAAAAATAATTATTTTTATTAGTTTAATTCCATGATAAAAGAGCCTTTACTTGTATCATTTCTTAGCTAAGTATTTGTGGTTATAATGGAAGAAAAACACACATACAAAAGATATATATATATATATATATAACAATTTATCATTATTGTCTTTTAACTTTAAAAAGTTATGACAAACCAATCAAATTCATCCATTGTATTTGAATTAAATAGGAGAGAGAATTTGTTTTAGAAGAGAGAATACAATAGATAAATTTAATTGGTTCGTCCTAACTTTTTAAAGTTTAGAGGCATTGATGATAGAAACATTAATGTATATATATAGATATCCTTAACGCCTTATGGTCTGAGGCGACTGCCTAAAGGCGAGTTCTTGCCTCAGCACCTCGCGATCTGAGGCACCTTGAGGCGACTGCCTAGAGGTGAGGCGTCCAGAGGTGAAGATGAGACGCCAAAAACAAAATAGATCCTCCAGAGAGGAGAGAGAGAGAGAGAGTGTGTGTGTGTATTAATCAGATCTTAAAAAGCAGAAGATAGCTCGGTCAAGATCAGAAAAGCACACTAAAAACAAGTGATGCATTACGTGAACTGTATTGCAATGAATCGATTATCAGTAGAGAATAAAAAGAAGATGAGCTTAAAAGTTCTATCCTTGTATGCATGAGAAGCCGTGAATCCATATCGGTTGTCGCGAGCGGGAGAGAGATACGGAAGGGTTAGATGGGTTGCTTTATGGTGATATTTGGAAGGTGAGGATTTGTTGTCATCATCAGGATTAACAGATTTGGTTTTTGACTTTGATTTTAAACGATATACAAAGAATCTAGAATTCTGCCTACTGGTGGATCACATATGGACCACAAGACAAGGTTGACTTGACCCATTAAATGACATCGTTTGGCTCCACCGAACCCCACCTTAAGTTTAATCAATATTAATTAAGTAAACTAATATCCAAAATTTAAATATGAATTTATGTGAGCTAATATATAAGTAAATTAATAGCCAAAATTTCTAGAATGCCCATATTGTCAAAGTAAACTAATAATTAATAAGTAGACGATATATGATTTAATCGATAATTAATAAGTAAACGATATATGAATTATCAAAGTAAATTAATATCCAAAAATTCTAAAGTACCCTTATGATCACCTATAAATATGATTTACATATTCATTTATAAGTAAATTAATATCCAAAATTTAAAAATTAGATTATTACTAAGTTAATTTTTTTATACTTATATCTCCGACATTGGTTATCACTATCTTTTCCAATATTATGTAGGATTTTATAAGTTAGGATTTTTTTAATTTCTTTTTTCATTAAGAATTGAGGTGACAGACGAGATCACCTTGAGGTTAAAACACTGTACATATTGTCATCAACAACTACATTCACTTGCTTTTATTTACTCTGACTTGTGCTATGTTTGAGATTGCTTTTATTTATAAAACAATCACTTATAACTTAATTTATAAAATAATATGCTTAAAACACAAATAGATAGGTGTTTAGTAAATTAACTTTTTAATTAATCAACTTAATAAAAAAGTGAAGATAATGTGTTTGATAAATTTTTAGTGATTATACACAATTACTAGAATGTACATTATTATTAAAATGTAACATACTTTTTTTTAGCTTATTCTTTTTCCCCTTTTTTTAATTTTTATTTTTCAATTTTTTTTGAATATTTAATAAAAAGAATTATTTTATTAATTTCAAATAAAATAAATAAAAAGTAAAATCAATTTTAAAAAACATATGGTGGGCGTTGTCATGCCCACCAATTGTGCAGTTGATAGAGGCTTCCTCAATTACGGGGCCTCTTTCGACCATTGTAGGAGTCGTCGAAGAAGGCCAATCATCATCCGACAATGGATGATCACCTTCTCTAACAAAATGGAGGAGATGATTGACTCCTCCAACATCAAAGGAAGTTTGATCCTTCTCCAACGACATCTTGTGATGACACTGAAGGAGGATTAGACCTCCTCCAAAAATGAAGCCAAGTTCAACTCCTTACGATGGAGGAGGCGAAATGATGAACGAGGAGATCTCGCCTCCTCCATCATCAAAGGAGGATATCTCACCAGCTCCATCACTGGAGCCTCCTCCATTATCAAAAGAGGAGATCTTACCAACTTCATTACCAAAAGAGGATTGACCTATTTCAACTAATAGTCGTCGAAGGAGGCGTCAACAATGGATCCATTGTCGGCACTAGTGACCGCCATAATGGCCACCTTTTTATTTTATATTAATTATTTAATAAAAAAATATAATGATTTAGTTTGAATTTGGAGTTTTCGATTTTTAATATGTTATAATTAAAATGGGGGGTATTATTGTTTTTTAATTAAAATGGAAAGGGCAATGTAGACATTTCAAAGGTCAAGGCTCAACTTCTCCAAAAATTGGCTTTCAAAAGTAACCCAACCAACTTCTCAAAAGCTGATTAATAAGTAAAGTTGATTATGAAATAATCGGATTCTGAAAGGTTTGTCAAACACCTTTTTGCTCAAAACTTATAAAATAATAACTTATTTTGTAAGTAAAAGTAATCATAAGCACACTCTTAGATGTTGAATCGATGACCTACAAATCATGTACATGGGGTGTATTTAAATCTAGACTTTTATAGATTTTTTTTAAAAAAAAAAAAAATGAATGACTTTTATAAAGTTCATAGATTTTTATCGACTTTAATCTATTTTATAAAATTATGAATGATTTCTATACACTTTTATAGAATTCATTTTAAAAGTCTTTTAAAGATATTAATTGACTTTCATCGACTTTTTTAAAGTTTCAATTTAAACGACTTTCATAGAATTCTATTGATTTTCATATACTTTAAAAAATTAAAAAAAAAAATTGTTTATAGATATTTATAGATTTTCATCTTAAAAAAAATATAAATAGGGTAAATTGCACAAACCTCTGTTGAGGTTTGGTGAAATTGCACAAAAATGATGATGTCTCGGGTAACTCGCACTAATCTCCACTAAGTTTTCAAAAACTCAGCGCAACTATTCTGCTGTTAGTAAACCACGATTAAATTCGCATAGTCAAGTAGTCAAAGACATAAAAAGACTAAAATATCCCTCAAGTCAAATTTAAAGTCAATATTTTATCTTTTATAAATTTAAAATTAATATTATATATTTTATATTTAATTAAAAAATTAAAAAATATATATAAAAAATAAAAATAAAAACCTTTGTGGGAGACCAGATCTTAATAAAAATAAACACCTCCATGGGAGACCAAATCTTGGTCTCCTATAGAGACTTGGCCTCCACTTCATCACTGGAGACCTTTAGCGATAGGCTGGAAGTCCAATGATGGTCCGTCGCTGTACTTCCAGCACTAATCCTTCGTTGGACTAATAGTCTCCATCGTTGGAGATCTCCAGGTCTCTACCTGATGAAGGCAACTCCATCACTAGAGGCCTCTAGCGATGGAATAGTCTCTATCACTGAGACGCACTGGTCTCTAGCATGAAGACCAAGTCTTCATCGTCGGAGACCGGATCTAGTCTCCGGCGATAGAGACAAGAGGGTGACCATTTTTATTATTATTATTTTTTATTTCATGAGCTTTAAAATTTTTTAATTTGAGTGATATTTGGTTTGATGATGATAATTGATTTGGGCGATATTGGTTTGATGAAAATGATGGAGATGATGATTTTGATGATGGAGTGGTAGAATTTTTTTCTTTTAAGGGTTCAAATATTATATTATTATTTTATTAATTAAAAATATATCCTTTTTAATTTTTTAATTAAATTAAAATATTTATATGGTGTGTATTAACCACTTTACCCTTGATAATTTTGACTTAGTAGAGATTGACTAATGGTTGACTAACAGTAAAGGAGGTTTATGATGAGTTTTTGGAACCTCAAGAGGGGTCATTACAAGTTACCTGAACATTGTTATTTTTGTGCAATTTCGACAAACCTCAAAGACGTTTGTGTAGTTTGCCCAAATAAATAAGACATATTGATAAGATTTTTGTTGATAAATTTAACATAGCTTCATAAATTATATTTTCATATTAATAAAATATTTTCTTAAACAAATTAAAAAATTATCACCATTGAATTTTTTGTAAAACTTGATTAAGGTATTCATCTTTCTACTTTTTTTTAAAAAAAAAAAAAAATCATAGAGAAAAATTATCCCATTAATAACATTAATAGATTGTACATGCAACTTGACAAATTATTAAAAAAATAACATAAGGAAAGAAAAATGTAAGAGATAATTACTGCATACGAACAAAAACAATAAAAAAGAAAAAGAAATATATCATAGCATGTTCGTCACAATTTAAATAGATTAAAAAAAATGTCTTTAAGGAGTAAATATTTACTATGACTATCTCAAGTTTGGGAAAGTTCAAATATGAGAAAGAGAGAGCAAAAAAAGTATGAGAGGTTTGATTTATTCATTTTGCCAAAAATTTACAAAAATCTTTTGGAGGAGGGGAAGAGAAATTGATATATATATATATATATATATATTTCATATTTATACACAAATGTCAACAAAAGTCCTTAAACGTCATTGATATTTTAAAATCTATGAAATCATTAATAAATTAAATATCTTTTAACTTTTATAGATTCTTTAAAGTGTTGACTGAATTTTTAAAAATCATTAAAAGTTTATCTTGAATACCTTATAACTTTTATAGTCTTTAAAAGTATAAAATGAAATACATCAAAACTTTAAAAATCTTAAAAGGTTTGGATAGAATATATCTCCCCGATATAACTAATTTTAGTACACACTTGGGAGGTTATTATTATTATTATTATTTTCATTTTTTTAAGAGAGCTACAATTTAAAATTTTTATCATAGGCATTATTAAAACTAGAGTTTTTAGGAGAGTGTATTCAATCTAGAACTCATTATAGTTTAATGGATTTTTTTTTTTTTTTTTAATGATACATTTTGGTGGAATTGAGTCCATATTGATTTTGTTATAATTTTTTATGAAATTCAATGAAATCTTTGAGAGAATAGTAAAATTTGTTATAGACTTTTTTTCTTCATAAAAATCATAAAATCCATCTAAATTCATTACTTAAGTAAAATTTATCAAATCAATGACTTTTTGGACACACTTAAATTTCATTGAACTCCTTATAAATCATAATTGAATGCAAATAGATTGCATTGGATTCCATATTCATGACAAATTGAATACACCTATATTTTAATGAATTCTATACAAATATAAATTGGATACGCCTAGAATTTAATAAAATCTATTTAAATCTGAATTGAATACCTAAACTTTTAAAATATTTTACATTTTAATGAATTCTAAATTGGATACACATCTAAATTGAATGCATTTATGTTTTAATAGATTATATACAAATATGGATTGAATACAAATAGAATTCAATAAAATCTATTTAAATCTGGATTGAATACCTAAATTTTTAAAACGTTTTAAATTGTAATGAATTATAGATTGAATATATTACCCGTAATGAATTTGATTTAAAATACAATTTTACTCCAATAATGTTATATTAGTAAGGACTTTAAAAAGTGAGGAACCAATTTGATCAAAAAGGAAAAAACCATTTTGATCAAAAATAAAAATTTAATGCCACATTTCTCAACTTTGTATCATAACTTAATGTGTCAATTAATAATTATTTACTTTTTGTTTAAAAGTAAATATCATAACTTAATGTGTCAATTAATATCATAAATTTTTGTTGAAAAGTAAATATCATAACTTAATGTGTCAATAAATAATTATTACATTTTGTTTAAAAAACTATATCCTTAATAATAGTTACATTATGAGTTGCAATCAAAATTTATTTAAAAATGGGATGTTTTAAGATAAACAGGTCATAAGGACAAAATATATATATATAAAAAAGTCTTTTTTATTAGGAAAAATATCATTTTTAGCCCTTAAATTTTAGAAATTTATAAATTTTAAGTTTGTTTTCATTCATAGCTTTTATGATTCCTAAAATTTTATAAACCCATAAATTTGGTCCATCTGACAAGATTTTTAACGGTTGATCATGACGAAAATTATGAATTGACCTTTTTACCCTTGACCATTTATAAACAAGCTAAATGTACTATTTTGCCCTCTAATTTTTGAATTATTTACACTAAAAAAATATGTTTATTTAAAAATAACAAATTTAGATAAAAATTTTGATTGATCTTCACTATTGATGAACATCCATCACTGGTTTGGATTTTCTTACAATGACAAATAATGAAAAAATTAAAAAATAAAAATACAAAATATTTATTAAATCTATAACGTTGATGGATCTCCATCAACGGTGCATAATTTTTTTTTTTTTTAATAAAAATTATAAAAAAGGATCTCCATGGTTGGCGGTCGACACCAGCCATGGAGATTGAACCACAATCTAAGTGGGTGTTTCAATAGATCTCTAGAGCAAGTTTGATTATGTTCCCAATGAAAGACAAGACAAGTGGTCTTCTCCCTTCGCTCTTTCTACCTTTAAACACCTTAGTTATCACCTTTCCTCGTCTAACTCCTCCTCCCATAATGCCCAACTCCTTATCAATTTCATTTCTTACTATGTATTCTCTCTCTCTCTCTCTCTCTCTCTCTCTCTCTCTCTCTCTCTCTCTCTCTCTCTCTCTCTCTCTCTCTCTCTCGTTTAGATTGAGTTGCTCGTCTTTGTTCCATTTTTCTAGAGAAGGCTCCTAAGGGCTCTTTGAAGAAGAATATTCATGGATATATTTAAAGATTTGATTTTTATTTCATTTGGGTGGTTGATGATGATTACTTTCTTATTAGCTTTAATGGGTGGTTGTGGGATTGTAGTGTGGTGACCCAGATCGTTGATGATCTGGGAACCCAAGCATTGAATCCAGATTGTCAAGCAATGATCTATGTTCAACCCAGATCATGTGCACAACGATATGAAAACCTAGATCATTGACGATCTGGGGTCCCAAATGGTTGAACCACAATCTGGACACCTATTTAGATAGTGGTTTGATCTATATGGCTAGCATCGATTGTTGACCATAAAGATTTTTTTTTTATATATATAATTTAAAATTTTATCACTTCATTTTTTTTTTTTCCGTTTGTTTAACAACTTTTGATTTCCATCATCTATCTCAGAGATGACTGATGGGATCCAATTTTTTGTTTAATTTTGTTTTTAATTAGTTTTTATCATTACCATTCGATAAAGATCTATTTTCATTTTTTCTAATCTTCTTAAATTATTTTAACTAAAATTAAAATAACCTGCTAAAATGACAAAAATAACCCTCTCTCCGTTAGTTTGACAACGTTTGACTAACGGTAAGGATCAAATTGATAAACTTTTTAAATTTTAGGGACCATAAGAGTTATTAATGCATGCAGACTTAAAAAAGTGATAAATTTTTAAAATTAGGGACTAATAAAGTTTCCCCTATTTATTAATTACCCTTCGATTTTATTATCCTAATTGCCCAGTCATTGAATTGTGCAAATGTCGACGGTTGACAGCCAGGGGGTGTGGATCTCAGTAGAAGAAACACATCACGGGATCATGTCCGTCCAAAACTGTGGAGGCTGCAAAAATCAGATGCCACATTCCCACCGTCCCTTTGTTTACTCTCACAATCAGTATTGTTTTTTTTTTTGAAATAAAATACAAGCTTTTATAGACCAGAAATATTAGGGAATTTACTCTCACAATCAGTATTGTAATTAAACTAATCAATCCCTCAAAACTCGAAACCGTTCACTTTTAAGAGAAATTTATTTAACTTGTCCAATGCGTTTTCAAATGGGAAAAAATTTAAAAAATATCAATAATGACATGGCACAATTTAATTGGCTCAATTTGTTAAACTATTTTTACTCTGATGCTAAGATCTCGAAAAAAAAAAAATCTGACAATTAAAGTCTCTAGATATACTTGCTATTTTACGCTGATGCTAAAAATCTCGAAAAAAAATCTAACAATTAAAGCCTAGATATCTCTTTTTTTTTTTTGGAAATAAAGTCTAGATGTACTTACCTAAAAAAAACACCTTCCTGTTTAGAATTGGGGTGACGGAACTCAACCAATAGAAGAGGTCCACGTGGATAATGGACCACAAGGAGAGCGAGTAGACTTCTAAAAGGAATACTCTCGCGTTTAGGCACAGAGTGGGTCACGTGCGATTTTTTATGTTTGTGTTGTTGTACCTCTAAACCATAAAAATCCCATCAAGACCCTCTCTCATCACAACTCAGTAGACGGAGAGAGATTTGTTGATGGTAATGGCGATGTCGACCAAGTGGTTGATTTTACCTCTAGCGATCGCGTGTCTCTTAACGGCGATATCCGCTGAAGAGAGTAGCGAATCTAAGGAGAAGGAGTTCGTGTTGACTTTAGATCACTCTAACTTCACTGACACTGTCAGTAAGCACAAGTTCATCGTCGTTGAATTCTACGCGCCTTGGTATGATTTCGATTTTCGATTCGCTCCTTTGTTTTTCGAGGATCTGGTTGATCTTGTTTTAGTTTTTCTTGGATCTTAATTTGTAGATGTGGAATTTTTGGATTCAAATCTGTAGAGATTGATGTATGTATTTCTGTTCAGGTGTGGCCACTGTCAGAAGCTTGCTCCAGAGGTACTGACGTATAACAAATTGGATGTTTTCTTTTGCTTTTTAAAGATCAGCCGATAATATTGATTTTTTATTTTTTTTTATTTTTTATTTTATTTTTGTGTTATGTTGTATAGTATGAGAAAGCTGCATCTGTATTGAGCGGTCATGAGCCACCGATTTTTCTGGCGAAAGTTGATGCAAGTGAGGAAGTGAACAAAGAGATCGCTAGTGAACAGGAGATTAGGGGTTTCCCCACGCTGAAGATTTTTAGAGATGGAGGGAAGGCTGTTCAAGAGTACAAGGGCCCCCGCGACGCTGATGGTATTGTTGCTTATTTGAAGAAACAAAGTGGCCCAGCTTCTGCTGAAATCAAATCTGTAGAAGACGCCGCCAGTGTTATTCAGGACAAGAAAATCGTTGTGGTAAGTGCTGCTGCATCATCAATGCAATACATTCATGATCTGGTTGGTTGGTTCTTTTTTTTTTTTAGCTTATTTATTATATTGTTGTTTTGTTGTAGGTTGGAGTGTTTCCCGAATTCTCTGGAGAGGAATATGAAAACTACACAGCCCTTGCTGAGAAGCTGCGTTCCGAATATGATTTCGGTCATACCCTTGATGCTAAACTCCTCCCTCGTGGGGAGTCATCAGTGGCTGGGCCCGTCGTTAGGTTGTTCAAGCCATTTGATGAGCTTTTTGTTGATTTTAAGGTATGTGTCTCTAAGCTTTTAATTGTGTTTTTAGTATATCTAAAAACTGTGTTTAAATAATCACAAGGTGTTATTTTACTGAAAAGCTTCGCGTTGCTTGCAGGATTTTCATGTGGATGCTCTTGAAAAGTTTGTTGAAGAATCCAGCATTCCAATTGTGACTCTATTTAATAATGACCCGGACAATCATCCTTTCGTTATCAAATTCTTTAACAGTCCAAATGCGAAGGTAAACCAGTGAAATCTAAATTCAAATGCCATTTTTCGCTGATGTAATTGACTGCATGCCATGTCATAATATATTTTCTTCGAAATATTCTGTTGGAAGAAAGTAATTTGTTTTCTGTATGTTGTGATAAATTGTATCAATGGTCAATGGGGGGGGCTGCAACTTGCTACTGCTGTTGCTTGTAATTATTGCCTCTCTGTCCAAGATAAAATCTGATTGTTTTCTTGATGATTTAATGAATAGAATACATTGAGAAGAAAAAGGGTTAAGTCCACTTGTCTTCATGGTATGCCTTGTTAAAGGGAAATAGAATAGAAAAATAACTTTGAATGTGCAAGAGAGAAATCCTCTATGGATATTCTCAAGACCAATCTTTATTTTCTTTCTTCCTATAAGTTGAGCAGAAATTCTTTTATCAAGGACAGTGTCCACATCCACTTCGATTAATTCATGTTAATTGGAAAGGGGTTTTGGTGTGGGCTTGTGCACATTTGAATAGTTGTTTGATTTTTTGGGGTTTTAATAAGGAAAGGTATTTTGGATATTTGTTTTTGTTGTCTTTCAGGAAGACCTTTCTTTTGGAATGTATGTTCCCTTTGTTGAAACTGTACGTCTCTTGTTAATAAATGTGTTTTTCTGTGCAACTCTTTTGCATCTTCAGATCTTCCTTTGAAAAATAAGTCCATACCATGTCCTGATGATGCTTTATGGATATTCTTGATTTATTCTTGTAGATACTGTTATGATGGATTGCAACATTTTGTTTATCTCTCTCAAATTTGCAATTTGTAGGCAATGTTGTTCTTGAACTTAAGTGGTGAAGGTGCTGAGTCTTTAAAATCAAAATATCATGAAGTTGCTGGGCAAAACAAAGGAGGGGGCATTAGTTTTCTGTTGGGAGACCTTGAGGCTAGTCAAGGTGCCTTCCAGGTTAGTATATATTTTGCTTGGTTTTTTGTTTTGGTATTTTGAATTTAATGTAGTTCTTTGAATTTGATTGTTTTTCATGGATTGAATAACAGTACTTTGGACTTCAAGAGAGCCAAGTTCCTCTCATCATTGTACAAACTACTGATGGGCAGAAGTATTTGAAACCTAACTTGGAGCCTGATCATATTGCACCTTGGGTGAAGGAATACAAGGTGATACTTAATGCACTTGATGATAAATTATAACTTCCAATGTTCATATATTATAGGCGAGGTGGAGTTCTGTTTATTTCTTTATTTTGATGTTTTCATTGATAAATAAATTATTTGAGTGATATGTATTATATTTATAATAGGGGACCTGACAAATTATATTTTTGCAGGAAGGTAAAGTTCTACCATACAAAAAATCTGAGCCTGTGCCCGCAGAGAACAATGAACCTGTGAAAGTGGTTGTCGCTGACACCCTTCAGGAGATCGTTTTTGATTCTGGGAAAAATGGTGTGTATCTAATAGTTCATTCACTTCATTATTTCTTACCATTTACCTTTTCTAGTGGTTTGTATTGACTAGTTCCAAAAATTCTTGATATTTGTTTTTTTTTTTTATGTACTTGATGCAATGTGTTTGAAAAGATGAACTTATTGCTGGTGATGAAGTTTCATAACCATTGTTCATAGAATCAGTACAATATTGATAGGTTCTTTTGTAACACAGTTTTAACAATCCTCAACTTCAATATTTTATTTATTGTGTGATCACAATGACTTGTTATGGTTTGTGATCATAGACTAATATGGGCCTGTGTTGACAAGTTTAGACTGGACTAATTCAGAAACATTTTTGGGAAATATTAGCATCTGCACCTAGACCACTCTTGTTGACGACTTGAAATATTTGCATGTGTGTGTGCACCCTCCAAATGAAGTGAATAATTAGTTTACATGTAGCCATTTAATTTTTAAATTATTTTAAATCTATAGTATAAAGTTTACTTATATAAAGGAGACTTGAGGAGGAGTCATTGCCCTCAAAATCGTTTTGATATGAAGCTTCTGCCCCATAATTGAAGCTGGGAGCCAACGGCTTGAAAGAGTGCTTAGCTGATATTTGTGATGGAGGGATGGTTGAGATGAAACTACTGAACAACTCATCATTCTTTAATCTTTGTATCTTATATTGTGACATTTTACTCTCTGCAGTTCTGATTGAGTTTTATGCTCCTTGGTGTGGACATTGCAAAAAACTGGCTCCAATCTTGGATGAAGTTGCCATCTCATATCAGAATGATGCTGATGTTACTATTGCAAAACTTGTAAGTTACATCCATCAAGATCATACTTCTTACTAATCCAAGCTGTAAGATTCTTTTAGTTGGTCTTGAGATGGTACTCCATTAGAATTTTTTGCAAAACTTGGTTGCTTTGAGCTTAAATGCCTGATGCAGTTATTTTAGCTTTTCATTGTATTTTTCAACATGTAAATGCCTTTGCATGAATTCTAATTTTAGCTTATTTGAAAACAAATAACTTATGACGAGTTTTACTTCTGTATTTCTCAAGGATGCAACTGCAAATGATATTCCAAATGTCCCTTTCGAGGTGCAAGGTTACCCTACTCTGTACTTCAGGTCAGCAAGTGGAAAGATAGTGCCTTATGAAGGGGATAGAGCAAAAGAAGACATCATTGACTTCATTGAAAAGAACAGGGATAAAATTGGTAGTCAAGAACCAGTAAAAGAAGAAACCCCAAAAGATGAAACAGCGAAAAAAGATGAGCTCTAAAGAGGCAAGTACTGTTCACAATCTTTCTTGTAGAGATTCAGATTTTAGTAATGCCAGTTTACTAATATCCATTGTAAATTATGCTTCTTCTCTACAGGAAGGTTAGCCTACTCTTTGGAGTTTGGAGTATACAGACAATGCTCGTACCTGGTATGTGCTGGGCGGCTGTTATACCTGACAAAAAGATAGAAAAACAATGCCTGATGTACCTTCCCCTTCCCTTAGGTCCCCCTCACTTAGTTTAGACTTTTCCCTTCAAAATATGTTTCTATGAATAAAATGGGGAGGCATTTTCGGCGATTGTAGCTTTATTATCACTTTTTTGGTGTAGCATGATCATAAGAGTTATACTTCATGTTTTTGTTTATTCGCTTTAGGAACCTTGCAACTACTTATAATTTAAGAGGGGAGAGGTTTGAAGTTTGAAATGCATGTCTATCTATTTTGCATCAGTGTTTATGAAATGACCAACAATGGCTCTAAATTAAAAGCTAATTATTAAAATGAAGTATAAGAGTCGGTTTCAACCGTCAGCATCCTGTCTTTGGATGAAACTTATAAATTTTTATAATCTATTTGTCTACTTATTTTCTGAAAAGGCAAAACCTTCATTGCCCAAATTCCCCCCCTTCCAACAAGAAAAAAAGAACACTTCATTACTCAGCCACAGTTGCAAACAACTTTTGGACATCAACCGAACATCCTCTAACGCTGGGATCATAATATTAGAAACAGCAGATTTTGCAAACTTGGCAACTTGAATCATAATGATTAGAAATAGCGGACTTCGAAACTTGGCGGAAGAATGAGCCATAAAATTGGTTATTGGAGAAGCAAGAAAAACCTCAACAAATCAGTGCCATGAAGACTAGCTTGAGCTTAAGTGACTTCTACCGTAGGACAGCCTTCAGAACACTTGCACGGGAAGAACAGCGTCCGGAACAGTTCCTGCCAAGTCCAAGTCCAAGTCCCTGACTACAAGAAATCTAGTATGTAGAATAGCCTCCAGATCCTGCCAAAGCCTTGATTATTAGAAATCTGGTTTGGGGCGTACCAGTTTAAGCGGTATTAGAAATATAACCAGGGCTTGTCAGGTTCTGGAGGGTGAAAAACCAGCACTTGGAGTGTAAAATCATCCAGTTTCTTTGAAATTAGAGTCATAAAAGACATAACAAGTAGCTTCTCAAAATCCTTCATCCACAAAAGTTGGAATAAAATCAAAGAAAGAAGTTGACGGAGACACCAAATCCTAACATCTTACAATTAACTCGTATAGAGGACATCTTCCTCGATTGGCACTTTTCTAGCGGCACTTTTCTAACATGACAGGCTTTCCAAAGTTCGAAGCAGAATTGTTGAGGCCGTTTGTAATTTTGCATAGTTGACGAAGAAGCCATTTGTAAATTTTAGAAATGCTTTGGTCGGATTGTAATTAATAGAAAGGTTAAGCTACTTCGTAATTTGTAGAAATGTTAAGCTAATTTGTAATTTTGAAACATATTGAGGCCAATTTATAATTTTTCACTGTATTGAGGCCTAATTGTAGTTGGTACAAAATGGTGAGGCTGTTTCGTATTTTGTAGAACAATGAGGCTGATTTAAAATTTGCAGAAGATCGAATTACACTAGAATCCCTCGGGGTCAATTTATAATTTTCACTATATTGACGCTAAATTGTAGTTTGTAGAAACGTTAAGGTTTTTTCGTATTTTATAAAAATGAGGCTGCTTTAGAATTTGCAAAAGAGCAAATTACACTAGGTTGTTTCGTATTTGATCGGTGTATTTTTTATGCATATTAAAGTATTTAAAATTTTGTGGTCATTTTCGAGTATTTTTATATTTTTGTTGTGGTTTTCAAGAAATAAATCTATAAATGATGTGTGTGCTTAATTGAAAAAGATTTGATGTGAAATTAAGTCGAAAAAGTGTTGGGTTTAGGTGTTGTAAAGAAAGAGGCGTAATTGCGGGTTTCCAAACTAGATAGATAGACTGTATTGTGAGAGCTTATGTGAAGTCATCAATTTGAGTTGTGTGAGCTATAATCTATCAAATTAAAGCTATGGATGACTAGTTGTTATAGCCGCTGACAGTTCGTAAATTAGAAGTTTGTAGTGAAAGAAATTATTATTTTAGTGAGCAAGGGTCAGATATGGCGCCCCCCTGCATGCCGACCTCACCATGTGCTCAAGAGAGCACCAGACCTCTAAAGGAGCTATTTCGTCTTTTCTAACTCTCATTTTGTGCCCTAACTTCTAGAGCCTTTAAATACACTCATTTTCACCATTTTAAGGGAGTTTTGAGGCGTGGAGAATAGAGTAGTAATGCTTCTTTTCCAACCCTTGATTCTCACCTTTCATTCACCTCCACACACCTTCCAAACCACTACCATCAACACCTTTCACCCATTTACTAGAGACAAAGTTTTGCAAGAGCGGAAAAGAAAATGCAAAGGTTCGAACTTGAAAGAAATAAGCTCCATGGATTCAAACTCAAAGGATGCCCAAGGAAATTCATGGGTTGTATTTTTTACTTTTCCTTTTGTATTTGTAATATCTCAATTTCCTTGTAATTATTGTGTATATGTTTTGTGTTAGGATGATGATGGATATTAATTGAATGAAATAAATTTGATTATTATTGCTTGATGATTGATTGTGCATGTTGAGTAGGTGTTTTAGTACTTAATGATTGTATGTGATTAGCTACCATATATATGATATGAGGTTATGTGTCAAGACCGAGTGGAGATGTACAAAATGTGCTCGATAAAATGCTTGCCTTAGGTGTTTAAGAGAGGAAAATGGGTCACCTGTGTGATAGTTGGGTCAACCATGAGTTGCTCGAGTGGCAATTGAGTATTCTCATCATCATAGACCAATCCACTTAAAATGTAGATTGTCTTGCCTATTTGATAATCATCGGGAGATAGGTGTTGTTAGATGAGAGTATGTTTAATACATTATTGAAAGAGATGTATTGAAAAGATTAGTGATAAACTAACAACAACATAACCATTATAGACTTCATAATGTCTTCCATGTGTCAGTGTTGAGGAAATATATCATTGATCCTTCACATGTCTTGGATTATCAACCAGTACAAATATCTGAAGATTTGTCATACAAAGAGCAGTCGGTGGAGATTTTGGATCGTGAACAACAATCTTTACGATTAAGGACTATTTTGTTTGTAAAGGTTCGGTGGATGAATCACCCTACAGAAGAAGCCACATGGGAAAAAAAGGAGGAAATGAAAGAGAAGTACCCTTAACTATTTGAAGACTAAGGTATGTTGTAAATTTTGAGGATGACCTTTTTTTTTTTTTTTTTTTTTTTTTTTTTTTTTTTAAGGTGAGTAGAATTGTAACCACCATATTTTAAATATTAATTATTTATTTGATTAAGTATTATATAATTGGGAAGGAGATGGATATATTGGTTAATTTAGGTTACTTAAAGGTTTAAGGCTTTATACACATTATATATGTTGCGTATACTCAGTCACAATTAAAAAAAACATATGCAAACATATGATTATGTTTTCTCTTTGTATCAGCATCGTTATCAAAAAGTGATTGCTAACAACATCGAAAGACTTACAATTGATTTGAGGGGCAATAAAAGTAGGTAAATTTTCTTTTTATTTTTTCCTTTCATCTCAAATTCATGATTTAGTTTTAGGAATATTAAGCTTTGATTTGGTTCTTAGGTTTTTGCACAAGGGTGTGTTAGGATGGATTTTTGGACTTTGACATAACAGCCAAGGTTAGAATTTTTTTACTAGGTTATACTTAACAAAAAATTTTGAAAATTTGTATGTGATGAGGTTGATATGTCCACTACTTATATAATAGATTTTGTAATTTTCTATTAAACGTATTGAGAGATATAAATTCGGAATGGGCTGTGGTCAAAATCGAAATTTGCAAGACAAATTTTTAGTCTTTAAGGTTTTGACATTTTTGAGCATGTTAATGAAATGATTTGAAAAGTTTTTGTAGGTTATATTCTATATTTCTTGTGTCGTCATACAAAATTTCGTAGCGATTGAACTCTTAGATAATTAAATAGGAATATAGAGTCAGGATAAGATTGATTAGGAATGTTCGACACTCAAGGCAAGTTTTTAAATTTAGAGTGAGTGATTGTTTTGATCATTATAACTGCTATTTTGGTGGTGTGTTTGTGACAATTTTTCAGTTATAATTATATAGGGCTCAATTGATTTTTTGATATAGAAATAAGTTAACTCGGATTGTTTTAGGTAAATAAATTATTCATGACACGTATTATATTTGTTCTCTTGTAATAAATTTAGTCTTTTATAATTGAATGTTTTATATTATTTGTTGTCATTTTATATTACACAAGCATAGTTTATACTTTAATTATTGTTTTCTAAAAATGTTTTCAACAAATGTATTTTGAACGATCTTTTACAAAAAACATTCAAAAGTTAAACATTCACTAAATGCTAAGTTTTATGAAAATATATGCAAAAGTTTGTTTAAGCTAATATGGAATTAGTATTGCATATTTTCAATTTATTTTATCCTTAAGATTTGCGAAATATGAAAGTACATTGTGCTTATGATTTCAAAAATTATTTATTTATATGAAATGTTGTAAAATGTTTTGACTAATTGTCCATGGTTTTGCTACCTTTATCATCATCCCAACTGAGTTATTGTGTGCACACATACCATTATCTACCATCAACTCTGAGTTAGACAAATATACATGGCATACTGTTATTATTATCATAAACATTATGTGACATAAGCTACTAGATTTTATTTAATAAATATTTATATTAAATGTTTATTGTTATAATATGTATTTATCTTATATGGTTCATTTATTGAAAATGTTGCAAGTTTTTTTTTTTTTTTTTTTTTTTTTTTTTTTTTTTTATTGTTTTCTAATATTTTGTTGAACTTATTTATTTAGTTAGCGTTCACCCCTTGTCATAATATTTTTGCAGATCAGTAGGCATAGTTATGTCAAGTTATTGATTTTCATAGCACTTAGGGATTGATTTCAACAAGAAACTAGCTAATAGAGCTTGTTTCTTAATGATTCAATTAGATAACTATTTTTTTTTTTCGTATCTATTTGTAAAAATTGATTTTTATTTGGTTTTTGTTATTTCTAGAACATTTTATTAATTGGAGCTTGACTTTAAGCTTTTGATTGAATAAAATACATTCTGAAATTTAAATTTTATCGAGTATCATTTTAAATTCCTTATATCTGAATTTGGGTGTTACAATAATTGATACTTTTTTTTTTTAATAATAAAATCTTGTATTTTTATGAGATCTTTTACATGAATATATATTAAGGAAAAAGAAATATATGTATGAAAAAGGTTTTATATTTTTTTTAAACTAGGGAACTATTTTTTATAATTTTTATTTTATTTTAATTTCAATTTTTAAATTTTTTGAGAAACTTCGTTTTAATCATCAAGATTTTGAAAAATATCAAGTTTTTAAAGCCCTTTTGCAAACCGATCTTTTCATCTTTTATTTTTTCAAAACTTTTCAAAAAAGTCCAAACCATTAATCAACTGACAGTTAATGGTGACTTTAGGCCATTTTTAACAACTTAAATTCAAAAATATTTTAGATAATTTAATTTATAAATTCACTGTTTTATTATAATAATTCGATACTTTAAGTAAAACCAACAATCATTAAGGTAAAAATATTTTTTTACTCATTTTGTTAATGTTGACCGTCAGTTGACTAACGGTTTTAGACTTTTTGAAGAGTTTTTAAAAAGTTTGGGATGAAAAAAATTATTTTTAAAAGAGCTTTAAAAATCTAATATTTTTTAAAACCTCGGGATTACAATGAAGCTTCTTTTATTTATCTTTTTTCTTCCCATTTCCCCTTCATTTACATCTTTTACAAAATATAGTAGGTTGTTTCTCTCTTCGCTCTTTCACTCTCCTTTTGATGTCTCTTTTTCTCTCTTCCTTTCAAAAGACTCGGTTTCAACGTATTGTCCCAAAAACATTAAAGATGGCTAAAGACAATGGAATATGTAAAATGAATAGAAATAAAGAAAAAAAAAACTATAAATTACATGAGGCTATTTATAAATTTTTTGTCCCAAGTTGAAGAACAGGTACAAATGGCAACATTTTCAAACCAAAATAAGGACTGTTATCCTGCCATAGGGAACTTCGTCCCCATGGTTCACAAATATAAGGGAGCACGCCTTGATACAATTCTTGCTCTTGGAGTTGAAACTTGACTTTCTAGTGGCACAAGCTACACCTACTTTCCGGAGCCAAATCCATGCTCATTGAGGTATCTCTCCGCTATAGTTGCATGAACTGCTGCACCTATAGGAAGAACATCTTCATCAATCATGAAATATGGTGAGTGACCTGTGTGTATTGAGCCCAACGTCTCATTCCTAATGCCAATATAAAAGAAGGCCGCAGGAACCACCTCCGAGTAGAAGGAGAAGTCCTCAGCTCCCATCATTGGTGGGACAACTCTATAATTTGTTGGACCCAACAAATCAATGGCCACCTTCCTTACATGCTCATACATGTGGTCGTCGTTAACTGTGGGGGGATAGATTGTATACTCCTTTTCGAAGAAGTCCACTGTCGCCGAGCATCTAAAAACTCTAGCTTGTTCTACAATGACCTGTACGAGACAATGCTAATAAGGTTAGCGAAGGTAAGAGTGTTTAGATTATCTGAAGTCTGAGGACAGGTCATGACAAACCTGTTCTATTCTTTGAAGAAGTTGGTAGAAGCTAGCATTGGAGAAAGCCCTGAAGGTACCACCAATGACCACTGTTTCCGGTATTATGTCTAACTGATTGCCTCCATTGAATGAGGTCACTGACACGACCTGCAGGAGAATTTGTGATGGGAAATCACAATGATAAATAAAGGTTGATCATGGCAATATATATAAAGAGTAACGACCAAGTGAAACATACCTGTGAGTCCAGTGGATTTGCTTCGCGAGACACAATGCCCTGTAAGCTAATTACAGCAGCTGAGGCAGCCAAGAGGGAGTCAACTGAGTGGTGGGGATTCCCAGCATAACCTTTTTTCCCACTAATTGTGGCTCTAAAGAAGCCACAGCCAGCCAGTAAAGGTCCAGGCCTTGAACCAATGACACCAGTAGGATGCTCATGGGATACATGAACAGCAAATATGGCATCTATGTCTTCTAGAGCCCCATCTGCTATCATCCGTTTTGCACCATTCCCAGCTTCCTCAGCTGGTTGGAAAATCAGTATTATGGTTCCCTGTCATTACATAAAGCTACTTGTGAACAAAACCAATCAGCAAGCAAATTTAAATGGGCCAAACATCTATGACTGTGACGGGATGGTTGTTTTTTGTCACTTTAACACTTACATTAAGCAAGTAGTTCACCTACTCCGTTTAAAAAAAATCGAAAAACATTAGAAGAAAAGAAAAATCCTTCTATTCAGAAGTTTTGTTTTTTCTTTTTTCTTTTTTAACCTAATAGGTATACATAATACTTCTATAATCACGATATCTTAACTTTAAAAAGTAAAAATCAACTAATCAAATTCATCTCTATCCTAAAACAAATTCTCTCTCATATTTAATTCAAATGAAATAGGTGAATTTGATTGATTGATCCTTAATTTTGAAAATTATGACGTTCTAATTATAAAAACCCTCTAGGTATATATATATATATATATATATATATAGATATAGAGAGAGAGAGAGAGAGAGAGAGAGAGAGGGCGGGTGGAAGGGTAATTTTATAATCAAGTATACCTATTTTAAAAAGTAAGGACTAACCAATTAAATTCATCCATTGTATTTAAATTAAATAGGAGAGAAAATTTGTTTTAGGAGAGATAATGCAATAGATGAATTTAATTGATTGGTCATTACTTTTTAAAATTAGATATACCTGATTATAAAAGCTCTCTCTCTCTATATATATATATATATTTGAAATAAGGTATGTATTGGTATTATTAAGTTGGTTTTGTTTACTTTTTTAAGCTGTCACTTAAGATATATGAAAATTGTTTAAAAAATACTGGAAAATAAAAAATGAAAGGTTTTGGCTTATCATTAAACTCTAAATTATTGAATTACATAATTTTTGTCTAGAAGTATTCTCCTCAAAATAATATCTCTTTTCAATTTTATACTAATTATATATCCTACAAAATTTATCTTATTCAAACTTAAGGAAAGAAAGAAAAAAAACACACAAACACTTGCAAATTAAATTGCTGCTACTAAATTGGTATGTTATTCAGTGAATCTAACCATGCACTTTTTAAAATTTTAATGAAATATTTAGATAAAATTTCCAGCAATAATATTAATTAAATTAGACAATATTTTAAAGATAAAATATTATCAACATTTAGATAATTCTAGTAAGTGATTTAATAAATTATTTGTTTTATTTATTCATACCATATCAAATAAAAGCACCTACATTTAACAATTAGAAAGGTAAAAATATATAAATTAATTATTTTCACATAATTAGAAAGAGAATAACAAATCAATCATTCATTTATTGTAGTTCTTATATGTTATGAGATTTAGGAAAAGCTTAGGTCAAGGAATGATCCAAGTCCTTTTTATATAGTGTATTTATGGGATTAGAGATATTATTATTTTATTATAAAAAATAATTCCATTGCATTTGAAATGTTTCTTTAATGTTTATTTATTACATAACAATTCATAAAAAAAAAATTATTTTAATTAAAAAGTCAATAAAATTTTATTTTATAATGAACAAAATTTATTTTATAATCAAATTATGTATAAAAAATATTTTACTCATATTTAGTTTAAAATAATTTCATTGTATTTAAAAATAACTGATACTAATTAATTTTATTTCAAAAAAAAAAAATTAATTTTATTACAATTTAGTCCAATTTGATAGTACATTAAACAAAAATTTGTATTCGATTTAATTCAATCAATTCTAACCTATCCAATGCTACATGATACAATCCGGTATATCAAACCCAACCTAAAGATTTCCTCCCTTCTGGAAGGACATACACAATCTCTTATTGTCATAGAAAGAAGACCATTGACTTTTTTCAATTTATTTTATTTTATTTAGAAAGTAAAAATTTAAAAATAATAATAAAATATTGATTTATAGTTTGATTTATGTATTCTTTTAATTAATTTCATTAAAATGATTACAATTTATAATATTTTGAATTTAAATATCAACTCCCTCTAGTATTATGATGGTCTAATGTAAAATAAAGTCTCTACATCACATATGCTACCTAAAAGAAAAAAAAAAAAAAGATGTAGACTTGTTATATAAGTTGCATAATAAATTCAAGACTGTTAAATGGTACAGTAGAACCGGCATGCAAAGTAATAACATTAGCTTCTTTATATTTAAGAAATTGCAAAGCAGGGAGCCCTGCCATGGAAATAAGGATGTTGTTAGGACCCAACCTTGTGATTCAGAACATGAGATTCATGCACCTACGCAGACTTTTGCAATTAAAAACTATAAAATGTATCATCTACACCTGACTATTTTTTGTTTTTGAAAGATACACCTAATAGAACTTGTCCACAAATGCGGCACACGTTTCAATTTGATCGAAATTTTGAAACTAACTTTATTATTGAAACTATAGAAGAAAGCCTGTTCAAGACTCCAAAAATAAAAAAGATGAAAGCCTGTTCATGTGCACGATGACCGAGTAACTATACAACGCAAAATGTTTTTAAACTGCATGGGAAAAAGACTCGACGGCACTCCTTATTTGTGAAGGTGGGAATGGGATGGGCACAACTGATCAATGGCCCATTACTTCGTCCTTAATTGCTCTTTTCGCATCACATTATCAATATCATTACACTTTTTTTCGTATAATTATTCGATTTTTTTTTTTTAAATAATTGACATAGGATGTAGACATAACCTAATTGATATCTACATCTGTCATTAAAGTTAAGGTCTGATTTTAAATCTTCCCTCTTCCAAGTTAAAAAAAAAAAGTTGCATTGGTAAAAAATTTGTTGAAATCTACCGAAATATTTAACTATTTGTGTGCCCTAAATATTTAAACTACTACCATAATTTGGAAACAACTACTCTCACATAAACTTATTAAATGTGTACGGTAAGAATTGATCCCTCACCACCTTGGTGATGTACTATTAATTTCTTTTCTAATGTTTGAATTATTTTCTTTAAAGATATTTAATTATTATGTTGTAATATTTTTTTTTTTCAAAATTAAATTTTATAGTGTTTGCACTCCATCTAACTCTCTTGTGGAGTCAGCCCCATTTTGTATGAAATTTATGATAATTTTGGTATAAAAAATGTGTCTAATAAAACTTTCAAATGTGATTATTTGATTTAAATTTTCAAATGTGATTATTTGATTTAAAGAAGTAAAAAATTTTGCAACAATTTTAAAAAGGTGTATTCAATTAAGAGTTTGTTAAAGTTTGATGAATTTTTTTAATGATAGATTTTGATAGAATTAACGGATTCCATAAATTCCACATAAACTTGTTTAGAATTTTTTATGAAATTTATAGAACTATTGCAAGATTTATTATATAATTTTTTATTTATAAATTTCATTTTAAAATCTATCAAATTCCATCACTTAACTAAAATTTGTAAAGTCAATGACATACTGATAAAACTAAATTTGTTTATGCTTTTTAAAAATTTAGATTGAAATTCCTAAATTTTAATGGAAATCTATATAAATATTAACTGAATACACTTCAATTTCCATGAAATACAAATAAATCTTGATTAAATACATTCAAACTTTTATGAACATTTAAAAGTTCAAATTGAATACACCTGAAATTTTCATTTTCGTCCACATGTTTTTGGCAAAATATTAAATTTTTACTTATGAATCCTTTTTTGGTCCCTGTGATCCTTAAAATTCTAAAATTTCATTAAATTAGTTTTCCATTAGTTGATTGTTAGTCAAATTTGATAGTTTTAGAGGTAACTTAGTCGTAAAAATTTTAAAATAAAAAGAATTTTTCAAAACATTTGTTCAATAAAAAATAAAAAATCAATGGAGGTGAACATTAAGATTAGTTTGGAACTCTATCGTCCATGTGGATGGATGATGGAGATCAAGATGCTTGGGACCTCTAAAGTAGATGTAGATCCAAGATAGAGATGGAGATCAAGATTTGATCTTCATCATCGAAGCTCCATATCGAGAAGAGATGCAAATTTGAACTCCATCTCCACCATAGATGAAATTCGAACCGTCATCTTTGAGTAGAGATGGTGGTTCGATTTGGACAAATATGGATCTTTATCTTTGCCCAAAAATGGTAGTCAAACCTATATCTTTGTACAAAGAAGGTGGTTCAATTTAGGCAAAGATGGACCTCCATCTTTGCCCAAAAGTAAAAGTTGAAGATCTATCTCTGTATAAACATGGTGGTTCGATTTAGGCAGAGATGAACTTCTATCTTCACCTAAAAATGGAGGTCAAAGGTCCTTTTTTATGTAAAATGATGGTTCGGTATGCAAAGATGGATCTACATATTGAACTAGGTTTGTTTAATGATATACTAAGTTTGCTTGATGATGAATTTTGTTGATTTGATGATGATGAACCTAGGTTTATTTGATGATGATATGCTTGGGTTTTATTTGATTACGAATTGTGTTTATTTGATTATGAATTAGATTATGATAAACCGGTGTTGAATTGAGAATGAATTGATGTTGAATTGAAAACAAATATCTTGATGCTGAACGGATATGAACATGTTTGCTAAGTTGAATTGGCAACGAGGTGATGTTGAAAATTAGGTTTTCAGATGAAGATTCAAAGAACATATGAAAATTAAAGTTTTTCTCCTTTGTAATTATTTTTTCACAAAAATCTCCATCATTAATGGTTGTAATGGATGGTAGAGATTCTTTTTTATTTTTTAATTTTATAAAATATTTTAAAATGATTTTATTTCTATATTGAGCGCATTTTGCTAATAACAAACTAGGTTAAATTGAAATTTTATGATATTTTAAAAGGTAAATTGGTATTTTTTTAATGCATTTAATGGTCTTTCAAAGGCGAAACGGTTTTTTATCACTTTCTACAACACTTGACGAATAGAATGGACTAATTTGATAAAATTTTGAATTTTAGGGATCACGGAGATAAAAAATGGATTCAAGAGTAAAAGAGTAATAATTCTTCAAAACATAATTAAGAAAAATGAAAGTTTCCCTTATATAATTAATATTAAATAAACTAAACGTAGGCACACTGCTTTTAAGATTTATAATAATTTTAAAAACAAAATTAATCAAATAATAACCTGATTAATTTTATACTTGTTTTTTTTTGTTAAGCTATAATAACCCTTAAACTCGATCTAATGGGACGATGACTTCTCCGGGAAACAATCGGTACACCTATGGCTGGCCAATGCCACTTCCACTTTCCTTTTTCATACTTTCCTTTTTTCGATTTTTTTTTTTTTTTTTTGGGGTTCGTGTTATGTTTATGTTTATCTTTTTATATTATTTTAAAGTGCATTTATTTACTTTAAATTATTCTTTAACATATTATTTTTTTTCAATTTCTATTTTCAATTTTATTTTATTTTATTTTTATCTTTTTAGCTTTTCTTTTTTTTTCTTTTTTTTTTAAGTTTTGAGACACAATGAATTTTCATTGTATTGTCCACATTAAGGTATATAAAGTGGGAAGATAATAAAAAATTAGAAGATAAAATTAACCGTTTAACTCAATTAATTACTAACACAAACAAAATCATAATTTTGTAGTTTCTATTAGTATCTGAGTGATTTAAAAGTTATTTAACAAAATTAATGGCGAAAAGAGTTAATACGACATCGAGTCTTAAACCTAATGTTTTACCAAGCAATTCAGTGATGTACAAAGTTCATATATCCATAGTGAGAAACAAACGATTCTACCCTCTTGTTCTAATCAATCCTACTTTGTATTTCCACATATTCTTTCCATATCTAGTCCCTTGATCAAACCAAATCCTTTCTATTTGGAAATAATTTCAAATTCTATGTATATGCATGTTCATGAGGTAGCGTTACCTATTTATTATGAAATTGAAGACAGGCCATGTGTGGGCAGTGTGGCTGTCTGCATATTCATGATGAGTTTCAGCCATATTCAGAAATTTTAATTTGGCCCCACCTTAATTTTGCATACAATGTTTATAAAAAAGGAAGTGACAACTGAAACCAAAATTGAAAAACTCTATTATTAAAGTCTCTAACAAAGCAATGCCAAAGCGCGTCCGTGATATATGTATATTGGTTTCAAGCACATATAAAATACCCACAAATATAAATATATATAATATTTGAACCAACTCTGTAAAAGACTTGTAAGGTCACTTCTAACTCAACAAAGATTCTTTACGTACGTCCATGGGCATCCCTAAAAGTTTTATTATTATTATTAACTTTCTTTTGGTAAAATAATATTGTTCACAGAATGTGATACCCCATTGAAATTCTCCTAGTTTTCGTTTGCCATATTTGTTGTTTTTATTTTTATTTTTTATTATTTTTGTTCTTGGGAATACAAAAGTTTATACAAGTGATTGTTCATTGGCCTTATATCTTAGGTCTAACATATAGAGCAGTTAAATCACGCAATGAGAATTGATCCTATCCATATCTTATGAAGAAAATCTTTCATTGGAAGCTCTCACCATTGAACTGGTGTAAAATGGCGAGACTGTCCCAATAGCACCATGCTACATTCCACAGTTTACTTTAAAAGGGAAATTATTCAAAGACCTCAAGTTTATGTGTAATTACAGCTAGACGAAACTTTTGATTATACGTGCACAAACATCCCCTACCATCAGTTGACTTCCGTTAACTCGATATGTAGACCACCATTTTAATATAAAATTACTATAATACCCTTATCTATTATTTTATACTTTATCTATTACTTAAAATTAATAACTTATATTATAAATTAAAAAAAAAAAACTATTGATTTGATTAATGATGCTCAGCCAGCTGATCATCACCTTCATCAGTCAAAATGATGATGGTCAGATTGACCATCATCAATCGAAATGATGGTCGGATGGAGGAAAGCGTCTACTCCATTTGATCATCTGGGCGAAGGATCTCCTCTACCTTACTTAGGTAGAATATAAATCTCCTCCACCCAGATCGAGTGGAAAAGATTGTCTTCTCTGCCAAATTAGAGTAGAAAATATCTCTTCTACCTTATTTGGGGGCAAAAGACATTGGGTGGAGGAGATGATCTCTTCTGCCCAGTTCGAGCAAATGAAATCGTCTCCTCCACTTGATTAAATTTGGAGGAAACCATTCCCTCTACCTAGAGACGATCTATAGACAGTCTTCTCTTTCGATGGAGGAGCTTACATCTGCTCCTCTGGTGGAGTAGATCTACTCCATTGGAGGAGCAGATTTGATATATCATTGGTGGATATTTACCCCAGTAATGTTTTTTCTTTTTTTTTTTTATTTAAAAAAAAAAGTTTTTAATTCATTGAAAAAATTTGTTTCTATTATTAATTGATTAATTACTTTTTTTTACTCTAAAATACATTTTTACCCCTAACCTATTAAAAGTTGACAGATCCCACTGATGGTCGGGAATGTTTGTTTGATTTTGATAAAAATTCCATCTAGCTATATTCGAGGATATCTATGTAATTTACCTAAAAGTAGTAAAGTGGGGACCTAGTCCCAATATAAATTATTGGGATGTGACCCATTTTATTGAAGTGAAAAATCTTACAAAATATTTTACCTGAGATATATATATATATATAATATAATGTAATCTAATATACTCCAGTGCTGAAAAGAAAACGTGCGTCTTTAAATGTTACTGAGAAATAGCAGAAAGCCCAAAATAAACAAACATCATCATCTATATGGCAGGGTCAAACAGAGAAAGATATCAGACCTTCAAAAGGTGTTCGCGGCTCTTCAAGATCTTGGCAGCTCCAATAAGCATAGCCACGTGTGCATCGTGCCCACAAGCATGCATTTTGCCTGAGACTTTGCTTTTGTACTCCCATTCAACAGCTTCCTAACCCCACTCACCCACCATACCCGTCAATCAATTATTTGCTTCAAACGACTCATGATCTCATAACACCAATTAATAATTTACCTAAATTGGCATAGTCTCTAAGATTTATATTTATTTATTAATATATAACATATTTGGAAATACAGATTGTCTAACTCTTTTTTAGATTTTTGATAATTTTATGATATATCAATTTATAAAATAATGAATGATTAAAATTATTATATATATATATTTTTCATTACGTATCATTTAAATTTACACTCTATTTATAAAAACTTCTAATAAGAAAAAATTTCAGTAGAGAATCTTTTCTCTATGTTTCGATCACTCTTCGCGAAAAATATATTCTTTTATGTTGCAGATCAAAAACTAAGTACATTTTGACAAATCATTCTGACACATATGAACTGATTAGTACGAGAGAATAATATCAAAGATAACCTTTAATTTATGAATTTTCAAGTCAGTACAAATAAATGATTCAAATAATCATCCAATTGTTTATTACTTATGGGAAAAACTAATTTAGAACCTTTTTAATTTTGTTGCTTAATTTAGTATATAGATTATAAGTGAAAAAGCAAATGTAACTACAATAAATCCAAGTATAACAGGGAAACCAAACAGTTGGACAGATACGAAAGATTAAAATAATAATAATAATAATAATAATTTGTAAACTCAGTTTTCACCAAGCACATACTTTCAATCAAGTTACCCAAGAAAATTATCTTAACTAAATATTCCCAAATCCTTTTTTTTTTTTAAAAAAAAAAAAAAAGAAGGCAAAATTAGGTTTCTAAAATTACACCTTAAGAAATTCAGAAAATTTCATCCAGCAATCTGCCTACTACATGCATGCTATCTAATCCAAAAAATTTCTGTACATAGATACATGTATGTATGCATTTATACATGAACACATGTATTAATAAAATGTTGATCTAGAAATAATTAAAAAAAAATGAAAAGCGAAAAACAAACCTGAATAGGGAGTGCATCCATATCAGCTCTGATGGCTACAAACGGCGGACCACCAGTCCCGAGCCAGGCCCGAATACCCGTTTGGGCCAAAGGGTACTTGTATTGAATCTCCAAGCGATCCAACTCAGACCGAACCAACTTACTAGTCTCAAGTTCTTGAAAAGCAAGTTCTGGGTTCTGATGAATTCTTCTTCTAAGAGACTTCAGCCAGTCAACAGTATCAGGCCGCTTGGCCAGGCCCATGACCTCGTTGGAGCAGACCCGGCTCCATACCTGACAGCCTGAAAACGGCGAGAAGGATGATTGATTGTTGTTGATGTTTCTAGAGTTGAGAGGTGTGGAAGAAGTGAGAGTATCAATATCAAAAAAAGAAGTGTATTCGTCATGAGAGACGGAGGGAGTTAGAGAGTGGACATGCAAGAGTATATTACTATCAACAAAGATGTTAACGGTTAAGATTGAGAGGGCGAGAGAGAGTCCCTGAAAATTCATTTTTGGGTGGCTTGGACTGGGACTGGGACTGTGAGAGATAGATATAAAATAAACAAGCAAAAAGAGAGAGAAAGTTGCAATAATACGAGGGCCGACGAACAGCAGAGTGAGAGAGACATTGGAGGGAATTTAAGCACGTGGGTATAAAAGGCAAAGACAAAATTGTCAGGTGGGTTAATACGTATGAAGAGTATTGAAAGGGTTGTTGATTGAGGCGTCGAATCGCATCACTTTTCGAGCCCACCAATTTTAATGAGACAGGTCGACACTCTGCTTATTATTCAAATGTGGATTTCATTGTTTTACTTTTCTTCTCTTTCAGACTTGAGAGACTGATATTATTACTATTATTATGATTTTAATAATATGTGATAATTACAAGATAATTAATTTTTCCTTTTATAATTTCAAGTAAGGCCGAGTGCTTGCTGATGCTAATCTAATCTATGAGCAGAGTAGGCATTATAATACTGTTATTTTTGTCTTTTTCCATTGGAAAAATATATATTCCGATATGAGTGGTACAGGTTTTATTCACATAAGAAAACCAAATAATGCCAAACCAATGAATGCTAAGAAGGAATATTTCCCGCAACATCACATAATAAACTCCGAAACAGTAAATTAATCAGAACATTATTAAGGAGTGAGAGTTGATAATATATATGCATCTCAAATGTTCTTGATAAACTAACGAGCATGTATGGTGTGCAAAATTCCATTGACCTCTTTTAATAAGATTTGATTGAATATAATTGAACTAAGTTATTTAAAAAAAAAAAATGAACTAAGTTAGTATGAGTTTTTTTTTTTTTTTTAGTTAGCATGGTTCCTTTTTTATTATCACTTTTTATTGGATGACTTTTTTTATTATTAATAAATTAATAATTTGAGTTTTTGGGTACCTATTTTAGATTGGGGAAAAAATTGCCCTCCATATTTAAAATGAAAAAAAATGAACATCATTGCTACAATCATTAAGCTTCGAGGAAACAACGAGAGAATGAGAATGAGAATGAGAAAAGCAATGGTTTAACAAACTGATGGCTACTTCATTAAGAGGGAAACCAATGGCAAATTCCACGATGGCCATGTTAGCACGATCCATGGTAAGTTAGACAATATTGATTGATTGTAGATTTTGAGTATATTGAAATTAGAAATTTAGTTTTCAAGGGGTTTTGAGATGGAAAATGGAATAAATTGTGTTAGAAGAGTATATGCGATGACATTGAATGTAAAAGATGCGATGACATTGAATGTAAAAGATGTTTTAAGAAGCCGTGGATTAGGAATAGTAGCTAGTTGGGTGTGTGTGTGTGTTGGATTTTCTTTTTTTAATTAGTTTGTTTTTTGTTTGAATTGAGATCGGTTTTTATTAATTCAAGACTATGACATGTGTTTGGGACATATGATTTTTGCTCGGGACAAATGACATTTATTTGGGACATGTGATCATGTGTTTGGAATATATGGTCTTCGTTTAGTACATATGATATTTGTTAGGGACATATGACATTTATTTGGGACATATTGTCACATGTTTAGGATATGTGATCATATGTTTGGAAGATGTGGTTGTTGATTGAGACATTCATTAACATAAAATGGAAAGTTTTCACTTTTAGGTGAGAACTCATATTTTTAATGCAATGACAATGGCAAAAGAGAAAGGCAAATAAGTGTTGTTTTCTTCCATTTTCACAATTAGTATTATAATGTGTTTGGTACCCTATGGATTAAATTAAAAAGATCAACCCAATTTTGTTTGTAAGTGGGATTGAATAAAAAATAATTCTATTTTATGTTTCATAAAGTTCAAGATTTTTTAATGAATTATAATAATTCTAATTAATTTCAAAGTGGGTGCATGGTGGGCCCAATGAGAAACAGACACATCAGTGTAGTAAGAACATGACATGTGATGCATGATATAGACTTCAAGCGAAGGAGAAGTCAGCTATGCTAAACTATACAATTGGTATAACTAATCACCATAGGTAAGAAACTCGCTTTTGTAACCAAAGAAGGTCTCAAACTTGATGAATCTGAAGGTATTCAAATGCAAGAAATGTTAGCATTCGAGGGAAGTGTTCCAATAGACCATTGACATATGTTTAACATGCAGTGAACATCTATCAATACGAAGATAATCCAAGTGACAAATGACAAACACCATCACATGTACTACAATACTTGGAAAGTAAGTTCTTATCTTATTTTAAAAGTTGATTTAAGACCTCATTAGTTAGTTAGTTCTTAGAGAAAACACACATACTTATTAAAATAATCAAATATAAAATCTGATTTAACCATTAGACAGTATTTTCAGAGACAACCTTCGCATCATCTTAACAAATTTTTTATTTATTTACAAGGAGAGTCACAGTAAATAATCATTTTTGTAAGAGAAAGGGCCGTTCGAAGGTATTTAGAATTTTCATATGACAATTTAGGTTGCAACATTGATGCTTGAAGCTAAAAGGAGGGCTTGAACCTCAGTGAAATGGATCCAAATCAGCTATCATTCAAAATAACATTTGATCCTCCTAACCCCTAAATGGCCAACATGCAAGGAAACCCAACATTAATGCCGATGCAAACAATGACCCCTCCGGTTCAACCACCCATACCAACTTACACCTATTCAACCCCATGTCAAAACCCTATGATGCCTCCATACTAACCAATAACTTTGAGGGAATTTTTATGTCAAATACCCCATTCTTATCCACTAATTTATGTCATCATACGTCCCATACCTAATGCCTTATCCTCAAATGTGCCTGTCGGGTAAGCTTATGTAGCAATGTTGGATCAAAATCCCTTGCGAAATCTAGAGGTACAGATTAACACCCTTACCTAGAATGCCACAAGGGTTATAGTAACAACATTGTGGTGTACCAAGATTGGATGAATATTCAGGGTGCCTCTGATGCAGTAAAGTGTAAAATTTTCTCCTTAACTCTTGTGGGAGATGCACGAGTATGGTATAGCGGTCTTCCATGGGGAAGCGTGCATTAAGCACACGGTCCATCTCTCGAGTATAAACAAAAACCAGGGGAGTTGATTCGTAATTATTTGGAACGCTTCATGAAGGAGGTATGGTAGATCAACAATTATAATGACATTGTGGCAGTCATATAGCATTTATCGAAGACCTACAACTAGGGAAGCTTCTTGATTCCTTGACAAGAAATGCACCAAGCAACTTTTAGGGAGTTGCTAAAAAAGGAAGAGAGGTATGCGACCTTCCAGGAGATAAGGGTTGCATGAGGGTTGGATTTGGAGAAAAATATTGAAGATAAAAAAGGTGTGATGGTGAAATTCAAACTCTTGACAAGTAGTGGCGGTTCTAGAAAATTTGTTTAAGGAGGATACATGAATAAAGTAATAAAAACATCGACATTCATACTAAATATATACTATTGTTATATAAAACAAAGTTTGATAATATAATCTAGTTTAAATAAAATGAAATATATATAATACTTAAGCAAAATAAATAGTCTTACACTTAAAAATCCTAATTAAACTTATTAAAATAAATAAATTAAAAAAAAACCATAAACTACGTAAATTCATTATTTACTTCAAAAATTATTAATTTAAATAAAACACCAATTATATGTATTTATTAAAAAAACAATTTCAATCTAATTTTACAACCAAAAAAAAAATATTTATAATGAAAAACAATAAATTTATACAACGAATTATAAACTATGCTCTAAATTTTTTTGAACTTTTAATTTTTATTCATTCTCAATAAAGTAAAATTATAAAAGTAAGAACAAATATACTAAAAAAAATAAATCATAACAATACGTGGACAATTTTAATATATTAACTTAAAGTATAAAATTTTAGAATTTGTTAATGAATGTATATTAAGAATTTAGGATTTTTTTTCATGATTCCTGATAATAAATAAAAGTTTATAAAGTCAAAACATGCTGAGTTTAAAGGTTTGCCGGGTTGGTAAGTAAGCTGTGCTAAAAATGTAAAAAAGTAAATGTATATAGGAGGGTTTGAACCCAAATGTCCATAAAATGTGAAAGAGTAAACGTACAACATAGGGGTTGAACAGCAAATGAGGGTTGCATAGCAAAAGTGCGAATGAGGGGTTGAACAGCAACGGTAAAAAAAATAAAAACATAAATGTGTCACAGGGATTCGAACCCGAGAACTCTTGAAAGAGTACAACACGCCCAAACAGTCCATTGCATTTTCATTCAAACACTAAAAGTTTAATAAAAACTGTAAAATTTCAGCAGGACACATGCCCGGCTGACCCTAGACTTTGTCCGCCCCTGTTGACAGGTGTGCACCTCTACTTTACACCGCTACTTCAAAGTCGCGGTCGAAGGAGCCGTGTAAACTTTTGGTTCGGCAGCAAGTACGACTACTTCGCACCGCTAATTCGCATGTAGCGGCCGCATGTAGCCATGAAAATTCGTCTTTTGGCAGTGTGTAGCGTGACTTCGTGCACGAGTTCCCCATGTGGCGGTGACCAAGTGGCGGTGTCCACTGGTCCAGTCCCTCTAATTTTCCACATTCAAATCTGAAATTCGTCCAAATCAATCCAAATATCCAATCAATGCATTCTGACCTACACAAACTCAAGAAACACACCAAATACACCCATTTCACTCAAGAATCAAGCATAAAGACAAGGAAATGGAGGTGAAAATCATTAACAGATCAATGTCATCACATATTTTGGATTGTTCATACCATATCATATTATTTTCATCACTCGAGATCAGTTGGTTTTCATCAAACAGCTAGAAGCTCCAAATTTTTGCTCTATGTTAGTTCTTGGCGCCATCTTTTGGTTTTATAGTTTCTCCAATATGATCACGGCACTGAGAATTCCTACTAAGAAAATATGATTCATACTTTTTGGCTTAAAGGACCTTGCACTAGAAAGCCATGTTGTTTTCTCCATTTTCACTCCTCCATTTAACCACCAGCTCACCTTTGAATTTAAAATTTCGATAGCCCTCAATTTAAGGTGTGCGACCACTGGATTTCTAAGTCATGTGCTTACGGTGACAAGAGTCCATTTTCACACACGTGGTTTCGTTCTGATGAAGACAATCCCTCATTTTGTTTATTTTGACGAATCTGAAAGGTCACAAAGAGGCTGTTATAGGTGTTAGGTTTCCTTTTGGGTCTTATAAACTATGTTTGGGTTCCAAGGATAGTATAGTTAGAGATTGTTGAATTTTGGCTTACATTATCAAGAAATCTAAACGAGTTATAACTTATTTGAAAGCGATTTATCGGTCTTAGATAGAGACAAGTGAAGTATCATGGAAAGTTTGGCTCGAAATGAATACAACAAATTAGAAATGGAGCTAGTACGTGCTTCCACACAAGAACTGGATAGTTTGCATGTGGATTGATGTTGTGAGCCTTGGAACACGTGACCTTGATCTTTGTGCACCAAGTTTTAAGGATGCCCTTGGGACCAAGTTTGGGATTCTGCAACCAAAGCTATTTTCTTTTTTATTGAGTGAAACTAAAAGAGCATCGAGACCAAGTCAAAAAAAACAAGCATCGAAAGGACACCTGGAATCCAAAGAGAGCAGTGAGTTCAGTAATGAGTTGATGGTTGAAAAACTTTTCTGCACAGTAATATTTTTCTTACGGTCTTGACGGCCTTAATTTCTCCCTATTTTTTGGTTTTTTTTGTAAATTCATGTGTTTATTATATTTTTCTATCAATTTGACATTTCTGGAAAGTAATGGGATCCTAGGAGTGGTGGATCTTGAATTTTCATATTCAGTCCAAAGGTCCATATATTCCTATTAGGTTTTGGGATTGTAACTTTGGCGAATATGTTAAGGTCTAATTAAATAGTGGGGCTGGGATTGGTTGTCTGATTTTCGAGAGTTCTTGGGTCTTCATTGGTTTGCCAAACACTGTTAAGGAGTGGAGACTTGACGCGGTCACTGGTGATTATGAAGAGTTTGTTGTTGCTGGACCTGTCGGTCAGGTTAATGCCATTGCTGTTTGGGTTTTTGGTTTCCGGGGGTCAAAAGGTGCTGTGGTTTGTTCATGGAGAGGAAGTTGTGATGTTAATGGTTTTTTTAGTGGCATTGTTGGAAACTCACCCTTGACCTATTTTGTCTTTGTCTATTCAACTTGAGAGGAAGGGGTTGTTTTCGAGGTCTATGGATGGTACAATTAAGGCGTGGGACCTTATCAATCTACAGCGTATTCAGACACCGAATGGACATAATGATGTTGTGTTAGTTGCAACCTTCTTCAACTTGCATTTTCGTTTTTAACTTTATCTCAAGACCATCTGAATTTTCCAAATTGAAATCACTAATCAGTTGCATAGACGCAACAAATTATATAGGGAAAAAGACATGCAGAATTGTTTCCATAAAATTCCATGAGAATTTGAGTCACTATGTGTATATTGTTGTGTCTATATATATAGTATATATTGTTGTATTATATGTTGATTTTCAGAGACTTTATATTAAGTTCATATTTACATATCTGGATGTCTGTGTACACCAATGAATTTAATGGTGTAAGATGAACAAAGAGAGATGTGTCAGTTTTAAGAGACAAGGAATTCAAATTCCTAACATGTCTATTAAACTTAGGACATTTTTTTTTTTTTTGCCTATCATTGGATGAGATTGGATAAAATTTTTATATAATCTCATATTTGTTATGGAGATGGAATTGGACAAAATATAATCTCATATTTGTTATGGAGATGGAATTGGACAAAATATAACCTCATATCCTCTTTTATCCCATTAGAATTAGGATAAATTAGGGTACATTTGAATACGTTTGTAAAATGATGTTATTATCAAAAGCAAAAAATATGTTCGTTTTAAAAAACGGTAATACGTTTGATAGCATTTTTTAAAATTTATTTTGAAAACGAAAAATGATAAAGTTGTTTGATATCATTTTGGAAAAAAAAAATAATGAAAAATAATAAAAATACTTTTGACTCTACTCTCACCTCACCACACTCTCTCTCCATCGCCTCTTTATCTTCTCCGTAGACCTCTCTCTTTCTCTCCCTCACCCGACTGCTCTCTCTCTCACCTCACCGTTTCCTCACCAAAACAGGCCTCCATCCTCGACTTCGCCACCTCCTGCCAACTTCGCTACTTCGATGATGCGTCGCCAAAGTCTCATTCTTCATCTTCGTTGTTATTGTCTTATTCTCTAGGTCTTCTTCTTCACTGCTGTCCGTGATGTGTAACCGGAAGTCTCATCTATGCTGACGGTTTTTGGTTTGTGCTTCGGTGCTCTCTCTCATATTCACAGTTTTCTTTTTCTCTCATCTATTTAAGTTTGTCTTTTGATTTTTTGTGGTTGAACCAGATACCAATATAGTTATTCGATCTGGTTCAACTAGATCATTTTTGTGGTTGATGGTTGGTGATGGTGTTTGTGTTTTATTTTTTTTATTTTTTATTTTGTTTGTTTTTAACAATCCAATTGGATCATTTCTGAAAATAATGGAAAGAAAAAAAAAAATCATTTTCCACCCCCATGCCCAAAATTTTGAAAACATGTTTTCTATTTTTAAAAACACGTTTTTGAAAAAGAATGTCAAACGGATTTTTCAGCGTTTTTCATTTTTTAAAACAAAAAATCGTCTTTGAAAACACATCCAAACATCACCTTAGTCTCACCTAACATGGTGGGAACAATTTAGCACTTCTCATGTCCCTCTTTCTTTCTTTATATTTTTTTCTTTTCATTTATTTATTTATTCTAGTAATGACTTATTTTTTATTTACTTATTAATTTTAAAAATTAATTTATTATATTTTATGAATAATCCAATCTTAACAGTAATAAATATATCACAATATTAATTTAGTCCAATTCAATTTTATCTGATCTAATCTCATCCAAACACCACCTTAGTCTCACCCGAATATGGTGGGACTAATTAATCCCTTCCCATGTCCCTCTTTCTTTATTTTTTTTTTCTTTTCGTTTATTCATTGATTCTTGTAATGACTTATATTTTATTTACTTATTAATTTTAAAAATTAATTTATTATATTTTATTAATAATCCACTACTAACAGCACCAAACATATCATAATACTAATTTAGTCCTAATTCAATCTTATCCTATCAAATCCGATCTCTTAAAAATAATCCACTTGAGTCCTACACAACAAACACATTCAAACTAAGAGGGTCGTTTGTTTTTTTGTCTAAAGACTGAATAGTACTACTGAAAATTGAAGATTGAATAGTAACTGAAACATGAAATCTGAATGATATATTATTTATTTTTTTTTCATACATTTAAATGTATAGTAATCTTATTTGTTTTTTAAAGTTAAAATTGTCTAAAACTAGTAATTTAATATTTATATCATGTGACTAATTGTTGTTATGTAACTTCATTTACTATAATACGAACAATTATAATAAATTATTTAACAAATACCAAAACACTTTTACACATATATTAATAATATTTTTATTCATAATTAAAATATTATTAATTATTATAGTAAAATATATTTTGAAATATATATACATAAATAAGTTATTATACTAAAGTAAATTAAATAAAAATAAACAAAAAGATATTAAGTTGAATTACTATTGTTATATATTTAAATAAAAATAATATTAAAATGAATATTATTAAAATGAATCTGTATAATATAAAATTAGGAAAAAATTTAGAAATATGTTTGTTAAAGTATTAAAAGATATTTGTATAATGTAAAACTACGACAAACTTAGAAATATATTATTTTAGGAAGGATAAAATTGAAATAATAAATTTACAAAATCGACAAGTGATTTGGTATTCATTGAAAAGTTAGAAAATGTAACTTTTTATTTTCAGTGGTTTTTTGGTGGTTTTAAGTTATTTGATCACTTAAAAAAAAAAAATCACATAATTGGCTTAATTCAGTACCATTAAGTGTTCAGTATAAAAAACAAATGACCCCTAAGAGTGTGTTCGATGAGAAACTAGGCATTAATCGACGTAGGGATTTTATATAGAATACATGTTACTAATTTAATCAAAAACCTCTTAATAGAGGTCCAACAAATTTAATAAAGAGATTTTAGAGGTCACTGATTAATTTCAAATTATCTAGATATGTTACCTCAATATTAATTCAAGGAAAAATTTCACTTTAATCTTTGTGTTTTCGTAAAATATTAACTTTTTACTTACGAATACATTTTTAGCCTCTGCCATTTCTAACATTTGAAAAATTTATTAAATTAGTTATTTTGATAAAAACGAAAAAAAAAAGTAAAAAAAAAAAAAAAACACTAGTAGTTAGTTGTCACAGAATACATATAAAGACCAAATACCCTTACTCATTTTTATTTTTATTTTAATTAAATTAAAATAATTTTTTTAAAATAATAAAAGGAAATGATATAGTGCCAGATTGAAAAAAAAATAAAAATTGAAAAAAAAAAATTGGACAAAAATTGAAAATTTAAAAAAATAAATGAGATTGAAGATCCGGGTTTAAAACCTAAATGCACACCCAACATGAAGCGTTAACAAACAAAGCGACTCTGAAAAAGACTCTTGCCTTTCTTGTCCCTCCAGAACTAGAATAAAAAGTTCGAACCCAGAACATGAAGGTCAATTTCATAAAGATTTTAAACGAAAAACACATAACAGAATTCGAACAAAAAATCAAACATAACGAAAAGCACAACAAAAATCAAACAAAAGACACAGAACAAAATCAAACAAAAAACATGAAGATTGAACCTAGAACCCAATCAACTCAACCAAAAGACAAAAAAGTGGAGATCGTCACTAATCCATAGTCGACCTTATCGCTGGTGGGAGCCTCTCTGCTTCTTCGGTCAAATAAATTCTATTTGATGAAGTAGACGATGAAGCGAAGTCTTGACGGTGAACATGAGGTTGAATCGCAAATCGATTGCCACCTTCGACTTTCGCTTCTAGACCTTCTAAACCTACAGATGCAAATTGAGGATCCTGTGATGATTTCTCTATCACCATTGTCACTAGTGACACTAACACTATCCTTCGATTTGGCCTTGGTCTTGTCCTTGTTTTTGGATTGAGGTGCTATTCGATTTGTGTTCTTGTTTTATTTTTATTTTTTTACCAATTTTTTTTTTTCAATTTAACTCTTCAACCTATGTTCTTGTTCTTGGTGGGTAGGTATAAGTATAGGTTGATGGCTGATTGGGTGTTAACAAAGATAATTCGATTCCAATTTGCAACAAATCTAGTAAGGACATCGAGTTGGTGGAACATGCTTTGTTTTGGTATAGTGAAGCTGAATTGGTTTATAGATCAACCACGTTCTGAACTCTACTTGCTAATTTGAAAGAAGTACCCATAATGGAATTGTTTAGAGTTGTTAGTCTTTCTTTTCGAGAGAATGATTTGATACTTATAGCTGTTAGTATGTGAGATATTTGGTTAATTTGCAATAAAGCTTTCATCAAAGAGTGTTTCTAGGTTTATGGAATCAGCTCAATGGGCATCAACGTTTCTATCAGAATATAAGAGCTTTTCCTTGGCCTTGTCATGCATCCCCTGTAATTCAACCAGGAGTATTGTTGATTTTTGGAACCCTCCTCCATAGGGTCGGCTATAGAAAGATTGGAGAGTTATAGATTGCTATCTCTGATGAGAGTGTAAATGATCCATTGACATACCATGATGTAATGGAGGATTCTGATAAAGAATAATGACTTAAAGCAATGAATCTCGAGATGGAGTCTATGAACTCCAACTCTGTTTGAGAACTTATAGATAAATCAGATGAGATAAAACTCATAGGTTATAAGTGGATCTACAAGAAGAAGAGATGAGTGGATGAAAGGTAGAGACCTTCAAAGCTAGACTAGTGGCAAAGGGTTATACCCAGAAAGAGAGAGTTGACTATTAGGAAATTTTCTCGTCAATAGCTATGCTTAAGTCCATTCGGATTCTTTTTTCCATTGTTGTATGTCTCGATTATGAGATTTGGTAAATGCACATCAAGATTGCATTTTTGAATGGTAATCTTGATGAAAGTATCTATATGGTATAACCAGAGGGATTTGTATCCTAAGATCAAGAACAAAAGGTTTGCAAGTTGTAAAGATCCATTTATGAACTTAAACAAGCATCTCAATTTTGGAACATAAGGTTTCATACTTTAATCAAGTTTTATGATTTTGAGCAAAATATTGATGAACCTTGTGTCTACAAACGGATTATCAATAAAAAGGTGGTTTTCCTGTTACTTTACGTTAACGATATTCTACTCATTAGGAATGATATAGGAGTATTATCAAATGTAAAAAACTGGCTTGCTAGCCAATTCCAAATGAAATATTTAGGAGAGGCCAGTTATGCCCTTGGAATCCAAATAATACGGAATCGTAAGAACAAACTGCTAGTGCTATCTCAGGCATCATATATCGATAAGATTCTTGTGAGATTTTCGATGTAGAACTCTAAGAAAGGTCAGTTTATCTTCTCGTCATGAAATTATTTATCTAAGGAATAGTGTCTTAAAACGCCTCAATAAATTAAAGATATGAGACGGATTCCCTATACCCTCTGTAGTAGGCAGTCTTATGTATGTTATGTTATACATGAGACCAGATAGATGCTATTCGGTGAGAATAGTTAGTCGTTATCAATTCAATCTAGGATTTGATCATTAGATGACTATAAAGCATATTCTCAAGTATCTTCGAAGAACGTGAAACTATATGCTAATATATTATGAAGAGGATTTGATCCTATTAGGATATACAGATCTGATTTTCAGTCGGATAAAGATTCTAGAAAATCTACGTCCGGATCAGTATTTACCCTTAATAGTGGAGCCATTATATGGAGGAGTGTTAAGCAATCATACATTGCTGACTCCACTATGGAAGCCGAATATATAGCAGCTAAAGAAGCGGTATGGTTACGTAAATTCTTGACTGATCTGAAAGTTGTTCTAGACATGGATAAACCACTCATCTTTTATTGTGACAATAGTGGTGCAGTGGCCAATTCCAAATAACCAAGAAGCCATAAACGAGGGAAGCATATATAGAGGAAATATCATCTCATTAGGGAGATCGTACGAAAGAAAGATGTAAAAGTGATGAAGATTGCATCACAAGATAACCTTGCTGATCCGTTTACGAAGACCTTAACTGCTAAAGTATTTAAATGTCATCTAGAGGGTCTAGGATTACGAGATATGTCTCATCTCCTTCATGGCAAGTAAGAGATTGTTGGAGTTTCTGCCCTAAAAGCTTGTAATATTGTAAACAGTTTTATGAATTTTTAATAAAGTATTTATTTCATTCAATTTTTATATTTTTGCAAAAATTGTATATATCATCAGAAACATCCTTAATTACTAATGTAATTTCAAACTAAGTGTATACGTGTTATATACAGGCGGATCTAGTTTGAGATAAGTAATTTAAAGAGTCCGTAGAAAACAAATGAAGCTGGGTATTTCGTTTGTGATAAATCTACAGTTGAGGTCCTTTTTGTATTTGATACGACAGTCTTATCCAAGACTGTTCATATAGTGATATGAAACTGGAGACACCTTATATAATAAAGATTATATAGGATTTGACCACGATAAACATAAGTCTCTAAATAATCTCCATTAAACTTAGAGATTCATATTTATCAACCAGGATGATCATGTATGAATTGATCTTAATTCTGAGTGTATTATAAACTCCTGCTTGTTAAGTTATTTCCTTTGATTTACATGGGTGAGATCAGTATAGATACCCGATCAATAACTTTATACTTTGGGGATATGATTTAGTAAGTAGCTGAGAACATTTTATACAATAGTAGAATCCACTCATTCTTGTGAGAAGTAGGAAAATAGTTCCTTTAAGAGTTGATTCAAGTCTTAAATAATAAGAGCGCTCAACTTTCTGTTCATATGCAAACAAAACGATAAATTCATAAGTTGTTATAAATATATTATTCATTAGAGAATCAATGGTACTTAAGGATCAAGAAATAATTAGAGGGGTAAAATGAACATTTGACCTAACTCTAATCATGAACTATTTGTGGAGGGTCAAATCATATATAGTGATTAAATCAATGGACGTTGAAAAATTTCAGATTGTATAAAAAAACATTTATAGTTTTGAGAGTGCAATCTTAGGTTTTTAGTGGAATAACTCTAAGATTAATAATAGTGAATTATTTAATTAAAAAGTTTAATTAATAATTTCGATATTATTGGAGCTCAAAATTATAGGTCCATCGGGTCTCTTTGATAGCTCATTTCACTATAAGAAACGTATATATAGATTCTTTTATAAATTAATAATTATTTAATTAATTTTATAAGAGATCTTGAATCTAATTCTCAATAGTGACTTTGATATAAATTAATTATGAATTAATTTATTAAAAGTTACAAGTTGTATTTCAAAATATAACATGAATTAATTATGTTATATGGGGCAAAAGTTTAATTATAAAAAAATTATGGTCAATATTAATTTTGATTAATTAAAACCCTAATTGTTTGTCTATAAAAAGAAATAGATTCTTTTTTATAAGAGAGTGTTTTGGTTGTTGTATATGTTTTTTGAGAAACAATAAGAAAAATAAAAAAAGAGAAGTTTTTTTTTTTCAACAAATATAAAGAACAAGAATTTTTTTTTCAACAAATACAAAGAACAAGAATTTATGTCTTTGTTCTTTCTATAACCAAAATCAAACACTCACTTTTTATAAGCATTGATTTAATTTGATTTTTTTTTTTTTTTTAAGAAAGAAATCAAAGGGTAAGTTAGCACAATTCTATATAATTATGTCCACTCACTTGTTTTTTGGTCTAAAGATATATCAAAGAAAATAAGTGGTGAGCAATCCACAGAGATCAATACAAAAGGTAAAAATATGATTTTTATTTCTTTATATTATTTTATTTTATTGTTTCATGAATCCTAAGTTCTTGAGTTTTCTAAAAAGCTTTGAAACTCAATATTTCGCAAAATTCTTAATTTTATGAAAAATAAATTGTTGATTTTTGTTTTTTTTTTTTAAGCCAACATTTATATTATAAATTCATTTATTCATTTTTGTTAGAGGTAACACCCCTCCGAGGAAATAATGGGGGCCACTAGTGGGGAGGACCCAGTGGGATGGACACAAAATTCTAGAGTAATGTAATTTAATTAAATTGGTTTGCTTGTGATTTTTTAATAGAATTGATTATAGTATACTTGATTAATAAATGAATTGGCAATATGATTACATTAGTCTTTAGTAAGGATAATATGGAAATTCGTGAAATGTGATATCTATATTTGTGTTTATATTGTGTATGGTATTGATTGAGCATTACCGTGCATGTGAAATTGATGATTATGTATGCATGTGTTGTGCTTTTGAAAGCATATATTATATGGAGTAATGATAAGTGGAAAGATATAGTTGTGATTCTATTCTGAACCTGATGATACTGTTATGGTCAGGTTTTATCTTTGATGTCCCAGGAATGATCTCAAAAGAGAAAGTTGCAACACTCCTCGTGTCAAATAGGGTGAGATAGCATCCTTGAACTGTGGTGCTTGTTGGTTGGTACCATTCTTTTGTGATATTTGTTTACGAAAAGAATTTATGGATCCACGACTTGATCATTTAAAAGATGTTTAATAAAATGTGGTTCGCTGGTATGACTTGAATTTTGATGAGTGTTTATAATATGCTTGTCATGGAAATAGATATATTCTTATATGCTCAACATTAATGCTTGGATTATTTTACTGGTTGCATTTGTACATAACCGTATACACTAGTTTAATGATATAAAAATTGTTGTGCATAACAGAACATTGAATAACTATTATATTTATGTTTATATATGAAATTCACACATTTCAGCAAAATAAATAAATAAACAAACAAACAAAAAACAAAAATAGATGATTGATATTATTTGGAATTAGCATACTCCTTATTGGACTTTGTAAGCTCATCCTCAATTTTTCCCCACATAATAGTGGCTAATGACTTTATTATTTCTTATGAGGTGAAGATTTTTGTTCTATAGTTATTCAGTAGAATAGCTATAAGGATGTGATGCCAATCCTACCCTGAGGATGTGATTGTAGGATTGGCATCACATCATAACAAAAATCTTCACCTCATAAAGAATTTCATAAAATCATTTGCTACTATCACATGGGGAAAAATTAAAGGATGAACTTATAAAGCCTGGTAGGGAATATTCTAATTCCAAATTATATCAATCATCTAAATTTTTTTGTTCATACGCATGAATCTAATATATAAACATAAGCTCAATAAAGAGTATTCATATTTACTCGATACTTGAGGATTTTTGGGCATGGCCATTAACCTAATTCACCTCTTCCGGAGTTGCCAAATACATTTTTGAAACACCCTTTTTGAGAATTCATTTCAAATAGTTTTCTAGATATTTTTTATACTTAAAAAATATTTATTTACGATTAGTAATGCCCCAGAATATTAATTCCATCGACCTAAGTTTATGAAAATTTCACCAACTATAAATACAAATTTCCATATACGAAAATCTATTTTTCAAGACTAAATAAATTTAATATAATAAACACTTGTTGTCTACCTTCAATAAAACTTAAAAAAATATAGTATTAGGGGTCATTTTTTTTTTTTTTTTTTAAGACTGAATAATGTTGTTGAAAACTGAAGACTGAAGAGTGACTAAACCTGAAATCTTAATGACATGTTTGATTTTTTTCTCTTACATTTAAATGTATAGTAATCTTGTTTATTTTTTAAAATTAAAATTATCTGAAAACTAATAATTTGACATTTATATCATTCTACTATTAGTTGTTATATAACTTTATTTAATATAATACAAACAATTATAATAAATTATTTAGCAAATACTAAAACACTTTTATTTATATATTAATAATATTTTTATTCATAATTAAAATATGATTAATTATTATAGTAAAGTATTTTTAAAAAAAAAATTATATATACATAAATTATTATAGTATAGTAAATTAAATAAAAATAAATAAAATGGTATTAAGTTGAATTACTATTATTATATATTTAAATAAAAATAATATTGAAAGAAATATCATTAAAATGAATATGTATAATATAAAATTAGGTCAAATTTAGAAATATGTTTTTTAAAGTATTAAAAGAAATTTTTATAATGTAAAACTATAACAAACTTGGAAATTTGTTATTTTAGAGGGGATAAAATTGAAATAATAAATTTATAAAATCATCAAGTAATTTGGTATTCAGTGAAAAGTCAGAGAATGTAGTTTTTTATTTTCAATAGTTTTTGAATAGGGGTGGCAATATGAGTCACAACACGACGGGTCGACACGAATTCGCGAAAAATAAATGGGCATGGATTGGAGTTAAACAAATTCGTGTCGTAATTGTGTCGACCTTCTTAACCCGTTTATTAAACGAATCGAATTGGGTTTGCTTAAACGAATCGCGGGTTGACACGATTAAATTAGAGGTCAAATTATAATATTAAAAAGTATAGGGGTTAGCAAGTAATTATGCGTATATATATATATATATATATATATATAAACATTGACCAAACCCTAAATCTAATCCATTCCTTTCAAAATTTCAGCAGCCACCTTAATTCATTGTCTCATTTTGTTCCTCCCACACCACACCCGACGACCGCAGTCCGCAGCTCCTCCCACACCCGATGACACTACAGCTCCTTCCACACCCGACGGCACTACAGCTCCTGCCACCCGATGGCACTACAGCTCCTCCCCTTCTCCCACACCCGACGGCAGCTCCTTCCTTCTCCCACACCCACACGGCCTGCACCACACCACAGAATCCACCCCTTGTTTGGTGATATCAACCCTCCTCTCTCTTTGTCTGTTGGGGTAATTTTTGTTTTTGTTTTTGTTTTTGTTTTGGTTGTTTATAGTAAAATATGTAAGTTTGTAGTAAAATATATTAGTTGAAATCCTTTCCAGAGTTAAGCAATTTTTTGTTGTTTATCTAATAATTCCTTAGGAGTACATATATATGTTAATATGTACAAACTCCAATAATTAAGCAGCATGTTTTCTGGTGAAATGTCAAGTTCAAGTTGAAGTTGAAAACTAAGAATATGGTTTTTTTTTTTTTTTTAACTTATAAGATTGAAAATTCAAAGCATAATCTTTTTTAACTTTATCTTTTCTGAAAAGGTTGTTATTGGAATTTGATTTTTTTTTTTTTATTATGTTATGTGTTTAAGATACAAATTCTATCATTTAGTGGTAAACTCTCACAATTATATTTCTAAACTTTAAGATTGTAAATGTAGATATTTAATGTTGTTTTCTTGTGATTTTTGTGTAGGTTAGAGGTCCCATTGGAATCAAAGAGGGAAGAATTTAAATTATAAAGTTTTGTGATGGAGAATGATAGTGTTAAGTAATTTTAATTTCTATGGATTTGTATTTGTATTGAGTTGGAACATGATTTTATTTTGTTATGGTTTTAAAATATGGAAAATATAGAATGTTATGCAGTTGATTTAATGTGTTGGTTTTTATGTGTTGAATTAGGTGATTAGTTGTGAATTATTTATTTTATTTGTGTTTAAAATATTATTTAAGTTAAACGAATTAAACGGGTTAAACAAATTAAACAGTTAAACGGGTTAAATGAATTACGGGTGGACGAGTTAACAGGTTTAGGATCCTTTATGATCCTATTAATAAACGAATTAATCGTGTCGTATCGTGTTATTCGTTTATAAACGAATTCGTGTCGAATCCAAAAATATCGACCCGCTTTATAAACGAATTCGTGTCGAATTGGTCGAATTCATAAACGAATCGAATTGAATACAGCTCAACCCGACACGCTAACCCGTATTGCCACCCCTATTTTTGAGTGATTTTAAGTGGTTTGACCACTTAAAAAAACTAACAAAAATCACTTAATTGCTCTAATTCAGCACCATTAAGTGTTAAATGTAAAAAATAACTCCTTAGTTTGTCCACCAAAAGTCTATCCACAAAACCAAATCAACCTTTAAACGCTTTATTTCTGGCATAATCCTTTACATGCAAACAATCTAAGTCCTTAAATAAAATGATTAAAACAAAATTTATATGAAGCAATCTTAATTTGAAATAGAAATGATAATGGAAACTTACCTTGAGTCTTTATGAAATAAAGGTTTTTTTTTTTTTTTTGAAAATCTTTATGAAACAAAGTTGCTTCAAAGCTTGGCAATTGATTTTTAATAAATCTCTCCACTCTTTTTTTTTTTTTTTTCCTCCTAATTTTTCCTTCTTCGTCACCCACAACCTCTTTCTGACTCTCTACTCTCTCTATTGGATGATGAGCAGCATATTTCTCTCCTTTTAAAATGTCCCCTAAATTCGGTGTACATGTGTTCCCATTTGTTTTTATATGTTATTTTTAAACTGAATGGGGACATTAAGAAAGGTGGGGGAAGGGGGGCGGGGTGGTGTACAAAAGGCAAACAAAACTTAAAGGTAATTGGGCTTGCACTTAATTGGACTCTTTTTGTTTTTTCATTTGGGCCTTTTACTTCTTCCCAATTGATGCACCAATGGGTGTGTTTAAAAATCATGTTTAATTCTGTCATATATATATATATATATATATATCATGCTTAATGAACTTATTTGAAGCCATTTTAAACAATTAGATCCAATTGGGCCCAATTCAAGGGTATTACATTGAGAGTGAAATTAAGGATCTCTATTAGCTAATCAGGCGTTAGGTTTCTAGGCTAAATGTGGCTATGATTGGAATTTGTAATTCATCTTTAATAGTCGAGTTTTGTTTAAATAGAGAGAGTTCTGGTCTCGTGGTTTTTCTCATTTGAGTTTTCATGTAAAAATCACGTGCCTAATTCCTCTCTCTCCTTTTTCTTTTATTATTATTTTTTTGTTTATTTGATTTTTCCACTATGTACTTAACAGGGAAAATTTAATTAATTTAATAAAATAATAGAGTGAGTGAGACACTCTCTAGGTTAGTTGTGTTCGTCAGTGACTTTTAATAAAATAATAGAGTGAGTGAGATGCATATTTTATGGTATGATGATAGGTCATAAATGGATGTATATTTTATTTTAGACAATTGCATAGGAGATAAGAGTTATATTTCTATATTTATTTTGTCAAAATGGACCATATTTAAAAAAATTATTGACATATCACTAATAAAAATTTAAAAATGTATAATAACATTGGAGATATTCTAACATATCCAAAAATAAAAGTATACAGTTTTATCTCTCTTTTTTTTTTTCTTAAAACTTACCCCAGCACTATAATAATCATCGATATAAATAAACCATAAAAAAAAATAAATTAACATAAATATATATATACACACACACACACTTGAGTCTTTCCCATTGCATACTTCAGCTTCTCTGTCAAGACCCTTGCCAATCCGCTCGAGGACTCCTCTCTTTCTTTATATTTCTGGGCTTCTTCTGGTAAGTTCTTTATTCCAACTACTTTAATTTTGTTTGTTATTGGTTGGTATGTGAATTTGTAAATTCCATGTTTTCGTAATTGTAATTGATATTTTGATTGTGTCCTAAAATTGTTGTGTATATGATTGGAGTATGATGATAGGTTTATTCGCTTAAGAATCATTGTTGTCAACACTTGTTTCTCATGGAAGCTATGCAGATGCTTATTAAGTGTTTGCATAAATGCCTGACTTAAATTTTAAGTCTTAGCTCTACTTTTACTTTAATTCTATTTGTTGTTTTTCAGTTAGTGACTTTTAGTACTATTTGATATTATTTATGAGTTTTTCTATTTTGTTTTTAAGGTTTTAAATCTAAGGTTAGTTTATGTATTTAGATTTTGTAATATATAGTTATATTTATAATTAAGCTTCATTAAGTAGTTTGTTTGTTTGTTTGTTTGTTTGTTTTTTTAATTCATGGCTTTAGTTTTTGAGTGACTATTCTTATAAAAAAGAATTTCATCATTGAAGCTAATTTTAACTTTATTGTTGTAAATGGTGTAATTATATTTGGAATTGAAAGATTAATCAGAGACAAAGATGATTCTGAGTTGGTGATTGGGCTTTTGTGGGTTTTTCATTTGGGAGAAGAATGTTGGGATTCACAAGCCTCAACAACCCACCAATTCCAACACTTGTGACTTGTCAGTTTCCCTTCAAAGTTAAAATCCACAAAATCCCACAAGTCCCTCCTTCAAGATTCATTCGATTTGCACTAAACCCCAACAACAACAACAACAACAAAGAAGAGAAAGGAAAACCGCGACAAAATGGATCAAGCAATGGTGATGAGTTGAAGAAGGATGGACGGCCCTTGTTCAATCTCAAGTGGCGTGATATATTTGACCCTGATCCCGACAACATACTGGCCGTTGGATTGACGGCTCTGCTGGCTTGGGCAAGTGTGCAAGTGTTGTGGCAGTTGGCTTTTATATCTCTGGCTATTCTTGTTGCTGCTCTCAAGTACTCTTTCATTGCTGCTCTTCTTATTTTCATCCTCATTACTCTTCTTTGACTGTCTTTTCCTTTTTTAGCTCAATTTTACTCCTAGTTATAACTCTTCTACTTTACAATTCCCATGTACTCTAATTGAATTTTCAAGAAATTCATTTTTAGTTTACCGGCTAATTTTTTTTTTGTCCTATTTTGGTTTTGGTTTGCCTCAATATTAAGAAAACTGAACTTGTCATGCCAAGAATAAAGAAGGCATGTTTTAATCCAAATTGTGATGACTTATATAGTTAATTTCTGGAAACTTGGTTAGAATTGAAAAATTTGAGACCATCTCCAGAATAATGTAAAAGCTGATTGTGAGTTGATGAGAATAAGCAACTGCGCGAAGGCACACATGCACCCCAACGTTTAAAGAGTTTAATGGCCTCTCATAGAATTCTTGAATTCCCGACCAGATTATCAATGCGTGTCAAAGTCAACAAGAGTGGAGACGCTTGTATTTAACTGAAAATATGATCTCAACACTTTTCAATCTTATTCATTTTCTTCCATGCCTATCTGACGCTGTTGTCATGTAAGGTTCTGGGTTTTACAGATGTTTAAGCATCATCAATTTAATTTCATTGGTACATAACACAATTTGCTGCGTAGCTCATTGACTAAATAATTATAGCATTTCAATCAAATTCAATCAGATGCCCAAAACTGAAAGACTGGTTGTTTAACAAAAGAAAGCCTCTTTACAACATTTGCAGAAAACAGTATCTAATGTTGACTCAACCTATTAAAGTTATCGATCAAAGCTATACTTCCAAACACTTTTTGAAGGTCACAAACCTTCCATCTAGACTTCAGAAACACAAAAGTTGATTGTAGGATTCAGCTTAAGAGGAGAAAGCCACTTCTTTTCACAAAATAATTGTTTGGACTTCTTCACTACAACTAGACCAACCTAACAAAGGGAGGGAACCGAAGGGATTGTCACTTTAAAATTTTCATCAATGGAGACGAAGTTTAACATTGCAAAACAGAAAATAGTAACACAATAGCGCACCTAATCTTCATCAAACTTTATCTTCTTAGGAGCAGGCAGGAGGCCACCCACCTGAAAAGAATTGTAAGATATGATTAAGGGGTTTCGTACTCCCAACAATCAAGCAATATATTTGACTAATTATTTGCATATGACAAGAAAAGACAAATAACAACATAGATTCTGTCACACGCCAACAGAAGGCAAACAATGTAAGCACACTGAGCGGGAGAGGGCGTGCACACCGTCTAAGTATATGTATTATAGTTAACTCATGAAAAAGCAGCAATATCGGTGTCTTCCACCATCTGTCACATAAACTCATTGTTGGATGTAAGATGTGTGATTTTATTGGGAGAAATATATGATGTTATAGTTAATTTTACCATGTATATAACTTTGATGTCATACATACTGTCATAATTTAAGTATTTAATCACCTGTAATTCTTATCATTTTCAGGTTTCAATAAAATCTGTAATCAACATTAGCTTAGACAGTTAAGTATCTACTCATTTAAATTAGCTTTAAGTTGTCAGAAAATTCAAAAAAAAAAAAAAAATCCTATAAAAAAACACAAAAAGACAGACAAATTTAAGAACCTGACCCAATTCAGTAAGATTTAGGTCATGTTGTCAATAAATCATTCCTATGATAATTGTATAGAAAGGATTGTATTAATTAAATATGGGAAAAAAACAAGGTTTGGAGCTTACAATTTCTGGGCACTCATACTCAATACCAGCAGCCTCTATCCTCTTGCGCCGCTTCCGGTCATGCTTCAAAATTTTATCGAAGCAACTTCTTGTGTTCCATCAAAGTTCTTTCCTGAAAATTATTGAAAAGGAATGAAATTCTTAGACCCAAAAATGACTCTTCCAATTTGCATTGGTATGCATCAAAATATCAATTTGCATAAAAGTATTTTCTCGTCCACAATGGATAACCTTATTTTGACGCTTGCGTTCTTCTTGAACCCAGTCCACTGGCTTGTATCGGGGGTTAAATCCTTTCCATCTAAGAAGTTAGTAAATGCAGGTAGGTTACAAAGTTGCAACAACATAACGGTCAAGGTATTAAATAGTCAAACATCTTTCATGTGCATTCCAATGATGTTAAAAATAGCACGTGTTGGAGATTATAATAAGCATTGAACACACACATCACCTCAATACTAGATTACAGTTAGTTTTATATTACTTCTTATTCTCAGCTAACCTAGATGGTGCATGCCTAGTGTCACATAGAATACAATATCAGCCAGGGTACTTGGTAAAAACCTCCCATCAATGCCATCACATTATTTACAAATTTAAAAAATTTAATTCTATAGAAAACTACTAACTGCTTACAGTTTTGGATGAACATGTTCTGGAGGTATAAGATGCACTTGCAAAATGTGTTCAAACAATAGATATCCATGCATAGTATTAGCCACAACTTCTGCTACCTGCAATCAACAAAACGTACATTAGAACAGAGTGATGAACATTATAAGTGTTTGTGCATTAAGTTCTACTAATTTTTTCTTTTTTTTTTTTTTTTTTCCTTTTTTTTTTAGGAAAAGTTCTACTAAGTTGAAAACAACCTCAGGATCCTTAAATTCGATGAAGCCAAAATGCTTTGATTTTCCTGTCTGAAACATCAAATCGATAAAGTGAGTTAACATGCCATCAATTATATGATAGATATAACAACAATATGAAATGTCAACCTCAAACCGTAAAACAAAAGAGTCACGTATCTCAAGCCAACATAGCCATAATCATAACTTTTTTAGATTAAAGCAAGGAAGAGTAGATGCACAATATAACTTGTAGAAAAACCATTCGCTAAAGCAATGGATCACATGTAGGGAATCTCTAGGTAATGTGTACATGATGCAAATGAAACACGTCCAATCAAAATTCACAGTAACGAAAGCTACATACACCAATGGAACATTAGCATATTTGAATATTGATCCAACATGTATAGGAATGACTTATTAACATAATCTTCTGTTTTACCTTTTTATTGCGAGCAATCCTGAGCCTTCTGATGAGGCCAAATTGGCTAAAGAAAGCTGCAAAAAAACAATGGAATTAGCAATGAACAACATAATATATCCATAAAACATAGAAAAGAGAGAAACAAATAGAAGAAACCTTGCATTTCCTTCTCATAAAAGCCATGTGGAATCCGACCAATATACAGAACTGTAAACTTATTAATGAGTGGTGGTTTTTCCTCAGGAAGTTTACGGGCAGGCCCGCCTTGTAGCGGCTTCAACAAATACCAAAAGTAAATAATTTGTAAGAAAAAGGAAACAAAAAGAGACATAAGCAGCTAATGAGATAGGAGTTACCAAGAAATCAGCAGCTTGACTTTTGTCTACAGACATGGATGAAGCTTTCTTCAAATTCTTGTTGAATGCTTTCTTTTGCTTCGCCCCCATTTCTCACTCACAATAATAACTTAAAACCCTACAACCAAGAAAGGTAGGAAGTGATTGTTGTAGCTTTATTAGGGCTCTAATGTAAGGGTGGCCAAATAGGTTGGTGTGTTGGGTCGAGCTAAATTCGACTCAATTCATTTAGGAATTTGACCAATTCGACACAAATTCGTATAGGAAGCGGGTCAATGTTTTTGGATTTGACACGAATTCGTTTATAAATGAATAACACGAATCGACAGGATTAATTCGTTTATTAGTTGAGTCATAAAAGATCCAAAACCATTAACCCGTTAATTTGTTTAACGGGTTTAACCCATTTAATTCGTTTAATAAAAATCAATTCCAAATCTTCATCAACATAAACTTAAATCCAATTAAACCAGCCAAAATGCACTTCGATTAAACCAATCAAAACCCATAATCTTCTCCTTCATCATGTTACCATGAACTAAAAAAAATGAAAAAAAAAAAAAACAAACCAGAAAAACAAAAAACCAAAAGCTCGGATTTCCAACACAAGCCAATTCCAATCACAGGTATCCATCGCATCCAAAACCATCAATATTGAAGAACACAGTAATTTCACAAATAAAAAATATATATATTTACAAAAATTTAAGATAAAAACAACAGCAACATTAAAAAAGAAGAAAAACCCACGGGTGGATCAAGACAATCAGATCGAGCACCTGATGGAGTGCAAGCCGCTAGCGGAGACGGGACGAAGACGCTGTGACGAAGGCGGGATGGTAACCGCAAGCCGTGAGGCAGAAGGGGTGGTGGTGACCGTTAGGGAGAGGGGTGGAATGGGCGGTGGTGACCGTGAAGGAGAGGAAGGGATAAGGGGTGGTGGTGACCGTGAGGGAGAGAGGTGGAATGGGTGGAGGTGCCGTGAGGAAGAGGGACGGAGAAGGGGTGGTGGTGACCGCGAGGGAGAGAGGTGGAAGGGCTGGTGGTGACCGCGAGGGAGAGGGACACAGAGAAAGGGTGGTGGTGACCGTGAGGTCGAGGGGTGGAAGGAGTGGTCGTGGCCGCCGGCGTGAGGGAGGAGAATGGGGGTAGAAAATCGATGGGGGATGGTGGCTGCCAACTGAGTGAGACGTATAGTGGGGTTAAATGTGTGTATATATATAAATGGATAATTATATGCTAACCCCTAAACATGTCTATATTATAATTTTACCTCTAATTAAATGCCCTATAATATGTCTATATTATAATTTTACCCTCAATTTAATCTTGTTAACTCGCGATTCATTTAAACACACTCAATTTAATTCATTCAATAAACGGGTTAAGTAAGTTGACATGATTACGACACAAATTCATTTAACTCAAACCTAAACGGGTTAAGTAAGTTGACACGATTACGACACAAATTTATTTAACTCAAATCCACACTTATTTATTTTTTAAAAATTTATATCGACCCGTCGTATCGTGACCCTTATTGACACTTCTACTCTAGAGAGTCGAACTACAAATCTGGGCCGAAACTTAATCCCAACTCGCATACACCCTCTCTTTTTTAAGGCCCCAAACTCGACTCAAGTCATTTTATTATTTAAATAAATTTCAAGTTTGAATTAGATCTAACCTATACAAATTTTGAGTTTTAAAGGCCTAGATGGGATTCCAAATTTGATTGGGTATGTCTCCCTTTTAAACCCATATATTTTAAACTAACATAATTACACAAAGGTTATAATTAAAATTTTTCCTCTAATTTTACTTATTCCCTAACATGCACTCTAATTTTATTTTTCACCATTTAACCCATTTTCTCTAAAATAAATAAATATGGAAAAGACTATTACACCCTTAAGAAGTTTATTAAATAATATTAAAATATATTAAAATACAAAGAAGATGAATACTTGGAGATCTAGCTCCGTAAAAACATCTCAACTCCATGGAGATCCAATAAGGAGATGATTGGAAGACGAAGAAAAAGAAGAATTGATGACTAGAGAAGATAAGTATATAGAGATTCAGCACCTTGAAAACATAAAAGCTTCATGGAGATTCATTGATAGGGGTGGGCATCTATTAGGTTGAGTCGAGTTGGGTCGGGTTTGAAATCTCCCAACCCGATTATAAATTGCGTTGAAAATTTTTTAATCCAACCTAATATAATTTTTCAACCGAACCCAACTCAATATTAATCAGGTCGAGTTGGGTTGGGTTGATAGGGTTAGACATAGTTGAAATATTAAAAAGTTCTTAATAATCACAAACAACGTTCCTAATATTATATTATCATATATAAATTCAAAAATTTCAAATAATAATTAAAAATAAATGTTCAATTCATAAAACAAGTACAAACAAATATTCAATCCATAAAGTGACCACAAATAAAAGTTTAAACTATTAAATGATTACAAACAAAAGTTATTGACCAAGAACAATGAGAAACCATAACTCTTTGGTCAATCAACAAAGTAAAAGATACTCCAAAAAATTTTAGAAAAGTTTGACATTAAGTCCTAAAGGAGTAAAACAAAGTTATAATCTAAGAAAGTCAACTTCAAAACAAATATTATGACAAAAGCAACAAACTAATATAACAAATGGTATGGAGAGCCGTTTCAACATCTTTGAAAACCTTGTTTCTTTAGGACTTTCTTTTGTTTGTCTCTTCCCTATAACAAACAACAATCTATGAGTATATATATATATATATATATATATATATACATATATATATTTATTTATTTATTTATTTCATATTTATATATCAAAAGAATGCTATTAGCTGTAAAAAGATTGACTTCCTACTATTATCTATAAAACAACCCTTAGGATCACTTGTTTATTAGAATATAGCCTTAAATTACACAAATTACAAAATAATGAAGATTACTTGGCACACGTAAAAAGCATTTTAATTTCTTTAAGTAAACTTCTCATTGCAGCCAGACCTATATCTTATAAAGTACATACTATTTCATAGCTTCAAAAACACCATAATTTCTTGTCAATAGACTCAAAAACATAAAATGTTAGCCTAAAAAACAAATCTCAATTATTTTTTAAAATATCTTAATAGATTCTCAATTATAGATTGTATAGTTTTAATGTTTCAATTAAAGAGTCAAAGTGTAGCAACATCGATACCTCAACTGTAATTAACTTCACAAAAGCTTAATCAAACAAGTATCACAAACCCAATTTAGTAGCTTGAAATGTCAAATCCAATTCAAGTTCATGTAACAATAAAGAAAAATATCAAACAAGCACAACAGATGATGCCCTTCTACACTTAGAATTAAAATCAGGAAAAAAAAATAAATTACAAACTAGATGCAAAAAACATAAAAACGGAGATACCAAGAAGGCTGGAAAAGAGAGACGACAAGCAAATAGAGCGACAACAAAGTAAAATAAAGTGGAGATGAAGAAAGTCAACTCGCCAAAAGCGGTGTGGAGCGATGGAGGAGGTAAAGCAATGAATGGGTTGAAGAGAAGTGAGAAAACAAGCTAGGGTTTCTTTTTTTCTAGTTTATATAGGGTCGGGTCGGGTTGATTGGCTACCAACGACCCGACCCAACCCAAAAATGGATTGGGTTATGTATTATCAATCCGATTGCTTTTATAGAGCGACCCGACCTGACCCAATCAAGTCAAAAAGGATTGTCATCATCTCTATATGAATGATGACGATGGTAACCAATGATTGCAAAATGTGGGTCTGAACCTACACCAAGTCTTGACCCGCTAAATAGCCATATTAAAGATTTTTTTTTTTTTTTTTGAAAAAAAAAGTAAAGGCATATGAAAGTAGGGCAAAGACAACACATGATTGCTACTATTTTAAAGAAGACGGAAAATGACTAATGAATTTGAGAATATGTACTTCAAATGAAAACATAATTTGATTATAATATTCATTTGGAATATATTCTCATCTAAAAGCAACAACGGTAAGATTCTTCACTCATGATTTATGGATTTTACAAAAACAAAATATTTAAATTAGATTTCAGGTGGAAAAATATAAATCAATATAAGATTTCTTATTTAGATAATTTATTCAATTAAAAAAATAAATAATAGATGAATAAAATCATTAGAAATTATAAATCTCTTTTTTATTTTTTAATCCTTATTGATGAAAATATACCGGATATTTTATAGATATTTATTGAAATTTCACGAAAATAAATTTTATCTAATATATTATCAAATGACACTATACATCCATAGATATTGATATTTTATGAAAATATCACGGATGTTTCTAGAAATTTTCAGAATATTTTGACAAAAAAGATATTACACCCCATATCGACATCGATATATTTGATTTATATGAAAACTCATTTGCTCAAATTTAAATCTAAAACGGTTTCCATATGATTTTTTATAATCTTGGATTCACCTTAAAATCACATAAAACTCAGTTTTGCCACTAAAAAATTTGTCTACTTTCTCATGAGACACATGTCTTTTTTCTATTTCTTTTTTTTTAAACTAAACACATGTCTCTTTTATTATTAAAATATTGTGCCACCAACCACTTATCCTTTCTCTCATTTACAACTCTCTCTCTCTCCTTGCCACCTTTATTCCTTCTACTTTTGCTTTCGATTTGTTCATCTCATTCAAATTGTCATGCTTCATCTTTCTTTTATAAATAAATATATAAATAAATAAATATAACAAACACTTTAATTTACTATCCACATAGGCACAGGACACTTGTCCAATTTTTCTCTTAAAATATTCACATAAATTTTTTTTTTGTCATATTCTTATGGTATAACACCCAAAGCTTTTTTTAAAAAATAGGTCCAAAGCACTAACTCACTTACATATTTCTATAACGCTTTAGACCAATTCATCATTTCTTATTTCACTTTGTACGACACCCATGCATTCTTTCTTTGCACAACTCACATGTCCACAATTTGTGGACTTTTGTCTAATTGTCTGTTATTATTATTCTATAAAACTTGAGTTGAACCAAATCCATAATAATAAATTAGGTTTTAATTAATCTTCTGAGTCCATTAGGATTCGAACCCTATATTATCATTTGAAAAAGTTGTAACACAACATGTAAGACATGAGTATAAAAACATTTCATAATTGATAAATGTAAAACAGGTAAAAGGAAGCTGATTACTAATGCTTGTCATAACATGAACATAACGCACTCTACTGCTCCACACTCACATGTGAATTTATACATCTTAGTGATATATGCTCTACCCATTGTGACTATGACTTCAAACTCACCCTTACTAGCTTCTAATATCGTCATCTCCCTACCTTTCAAGCTTGCCCTGATAATTCTACTATTGACAAATGGAGGACAATTTAGAAGGCCAATTAGCACACTTTTGCTCTCTGTGTTGAAATCTCTACATCACAATCCTCCTAATAAGTTCTAGCAACTGGAGGTATGACTTCACTCTATGATTCCCAAACATGATGTTGAATGATTCAATCATGTTGTTGGTCACATGATCACATTTGATCTTTAGATCAAACGCATATCTGGACCAATGCTCAAGGTCTATCTTTATCAACCATTGTTTTGCTTCTACATGGAGTTGCTCTATTTGTTCTATGGTATGTCTGAACTCCAACTTTTTAGTACTTCTGTTAACCTGCCATAACAAACTCTTCATCTTCTGGCTTTCTCATTTTTACTTAAAATTGGCACAAATCTGTTTAGCACAATATCTGTAAATGTTATTCAAATATTAGTAAATTAACTAAGCTTATGAATATAAGTAAATTGAAAAAAATTTATAGTACATACCTAAAACATATACCTAGCAACTGTGGCTTCTAATTTGTCATCATCAGACTTTTACCACTTAAAATATCATCATTTGATGGATAACCTTTAAATAAATTGAGGTTATCATCATCCACGCCCTCCCTATCTACATAATCACCCACACTCTCCCTATTTTTATCATCACCCACACATCATCATCGTCTTCACCTCCAAAAATCATTTCCTTAAAATCATCCATGATAACTACTAGCACTAATTCAGGAATATGACTAGTGCTTTCATAACCAAATAGTAGCACTAGGGTATAACCCTTCCTCTTTATAACAAATTCTAACTTCCTAACCCTATGCCTATCAAACAAATCAAACACGAACGTCAAAAGAAATGGATAACCTTATTCCATTTCAAGGTATTTCTATAATAATGTCATGGTCATTAAGTAGAATAAGTGAATGTTCCCTAGTGATGTTGTTATCATAAAAAGCATGTAGTAATGTTATAATGTTGTGATCCCTATCATAGGAACCTAAATCTATCAACTTCCTACAAACATGAATTTTAATGTTGAACATACCAGTCATTACCCTTAGAACAAATGAAAACAACATATATATTAACAAGCATACATTTATTTTGTGCATGTTATAAACAACATATATACAAACATATATATATCAATAATCATACATAGGTTAATTTGTCCGATGGAGTAATGCTAAATAATCTACTATTATTTTTTTTTTTAAATTCATATTCAAATGTTTTAGTACATTAGTTATAATTAATATACCATAAATTGCATCATTTCAAGACCAACATGATGGTTATATTTTATATATTACATTATTTAGACATAATTTTTTTTTTTAAAAAATAATAATGTAAACACTCTAACATTATTGTTATCCAATTACATAATAAATAAATTGTCATAATACATTACAGTTTAAAATAGTAAAGGTTATGAAAACCAAGATTGCTAGTATTTGTTCACCAACAAACAATATTTAGATGTCTATAGATCCAAATAACATATGTTTTTATAAGTTATAGAAGGAAGTATACAATATATAAATACAGTATCATATATATATATATATATTACATTTATAAATGTAGTATACATAAACAGAATACTACAGTATAGATATATAAATGCAATACACATGTAGTATGCATATTATAGACAATCATATTTATATACATACTATTTTGTTATATATAAATACAGTACACACGAACAAAATATTGCAGTATACATAAACAATTGGAGCTGAATTGTGACTAATCATGCTCAAACTTGAAGCAAACATTCTAGCTAAATTGGAGTAGAATAGTGAACCAATCGACCCCAATTCTTCTCTATGTTAAACTATAATGTGTTGACAAACTTCAAAAAAAGAAATAAAACCAAACAAGAAACTATAACATTACATGAAGTGAGGTTTCATCATTTCTCATGAACAAGTATATTCAGAACCATTTTTATTTAAAAATTCAAAAACCTTTCTTAATATAGTATCATTATTTTCAAGCGATATATGACAAGAACTTTCTTAATGCTATATTTTACAAGCAAAGGTTATTATATACAATATAATCTATGTTTTAGAGTTACAAGTTAAATCGATAAAAAATACTTAAAACTAATATCCTTAAAGTTATTTCTCCAAAACAACATCCCCAAGTCCACACTTATTGATGCAAATATCCAATGACAGTAACACTAAAGACTGCAAACACATTTTGTTTCATCAATTGGCCATAAGACGCAATCATATAGTGTAAAAAACAGACACAAACTTCCATGAATTAGGCTTATTTGTTCCAAAACTATATCATTAAACTCACACTTAGTACAAATCACATCAAACGTGCTATTAACTGAATCATCAAGCTCAAACACAAAACAAAAAAAGCAAAATGACTTTCTAACTAGCAACACAACAAAACAAAAGAATCACAATCATCAACCAACAATATCGAACATAAACATATCACAACAACATTTACAATTATAGGAACTTAAAAATGAAGAAAAAAAATAAAGAGTGAGTAAAAAACAACAAAAGCAATGAAATAGAGTTGAAAAAAGCTAAAACATAAACAAAATATGAAGAGAGAAAGTAACTAGTTGTTTAGAAAGCACCATAGTAGCAAATATTTAAAATGTACTCAATTGTTTAGAAAACTGAAACATAAACAAAAAAGAATAATCACTAACAGCAGATGTTTAAAAAGCATAACAAAAAAGAGGTAAAAATACACATTTCTTATTTGTCAAAAACAAAGAACAAGTAAAAATACACTATCAATAAACTGAATCAAGTCTCATAAAAATACATCACTTTCCAACCACACACACAGTCACTGGCAAAAAATGCAAAACCCCTAAATTTGTTTCAAATCATAATCCATAAATTGAACACTAACAAACTTTGAAATCAAGGGTTTACAAATATCATCTTTGCATGTAAGTTAAAACCACACAAATCATGTACGAAGCACAAAAAAAAAAAAGCAGAAAAACCTCACGTTGCCTTTCCTGACAAGCATCACCTGCTCCAATAAAGTTCAGCCTTTTTCAAACAATGTTCTAGGGTTGGAAGCAAGAATGTGGTCGACGAATAACATCAAACATCCATGAAGAGAAGGTTGTAAGGTTTTTTTTTTTTTGTTTTTTTTTTTTTTTTTTGGTGTGAAGTTGTAAGGTTCCTTACCAGGCGAAGGGTTTACAAGGAAATGGCATGGATGGGTATGGAAATTGATATAAGTAAAAAGTCTTAGTGTTTTTTTTTTTATTTTTTCAATTTGGACCATTCATCAGACGTCACACGTGGCAACCTTTAAGTGGTTTGAGTGGTTTTGTTTTCTTTTATTTTTAATTTTTTTTTTTATAGTATGAAAATATGTATTGCTATTCAATTAGAATCCATATACCACCTCAACGCCAATTATCTTTATACCATTCCAATTAATAGAATCGTAAGTCTAGTGACAGAATTAATGACTATGTAACGATTTGATAATTTTAATTATTATTTTCAATACGAGGGTTGATTTGACTATACTTTCAAATCTAAGGGTAAAATAATAATATCCCTAAAAATAATCATATTAAAAATAACAATCAATACAAAGTGAATAAATAATAAAATATAATAAACAAACAAACAATATGCTCTTTATATATACATATATATGTAACGCAAAATTACAATAAATATTTGTAACAAAAACTATATACAAAGACTACATTAGATTCGAATGATAATAAGGCTTGATATATATATATATATATTTTATGTCCCACAGACATGATTTTCATCCTCTTCTTAGTGTTTGAAAAACGTCTAATGTTTGTCTCTTAAGATACAACTATCAAATTTTGATTTCCTGCTACAAAAAATCAAAATTTAACTAAAACACTAGTGAAAAGATATTTGGTCCAAAAGTACCTTATCTTAATATCATCGTATTTTATTTTATTTAGTACAAGACAAAATATTGCATTTGTAGTGAATCTATTGGCAAAATTAAAATCTAAACCAACCTGAAGACATTGGAATGGAATCGAACATTTTTTTCGATATCTTAAAAGAACTATAGACCTGACTTTATTCTATTCAAGGTCAACTAATGGTTCAAGTTTTATTGGTAATGCTGATGGTAGTTGTAAACCCTCTATTTTTATATTGTACGGATTTTTCAGGAATAATCCCTAAGTATTGATTAGAGACCCTATATGGTTTAGGGAAAGACTTAAGGTCATAGAGAACACATAGAGATTGATTTAAACTCAATTGAAGACTAAACGGGAAGTGAAAATAGTAAATGAAATTGAAAAATTTTTAAGGTAAAAAGGGACTAAATTAAAGATAAAATTTTAATAATTGTGATCATAGTAATATTAAGCCAAAAGCTAAGGGAGGGGAATGAAATTGTTTTAGGGCGTAAGTGGAATTATTGAGATTATTGGGGAGGAAATTAGAAGCCAAAAAGATGATAGTTGACTTTCAACATTTAAAACAGAACTCAGTCGCAAACGCGAAGAAGAAGAAGAAAGAAAGAAAAAGAAAGAAAAGAAAGAAAAGAAAAAGAAAAAGAAAAAGAGTTGTCGGCGCCGACCACCGTTGACTGACTAGCCGAAGTGCTCGCCAAGCTCGCCGTAAACCCAACCGAAGTCGAGCAGATCGCAGGCGGAAGTAGACCCGAAACCGAGTAGAACCGCATGTGCACCTCACCGACGAACAGCTCCGATCGACACGGAAAGAGATGCCGATGAGCTGCTCCAGCTCGATCCGCACGTAGAACAGCTCAAACCCAACTGAAATGGAGCAGAATCGAGCAGAAATGAAGCGGTGACCAGCTCCTCCACGCGTGCAGATCTGGCGACAGAGACAACGCCGAGCGATGGCGAAATCAACCGCGAACCGCGGCGGAACCGAGAGGGAAAGAAAAAGAGGAAAAGAGGAGAAGAAGGAGGAAGAAAAATAGCTTGAACCAGCTTAGATCTGTCAATAAAACCAGTCCAAAACCACCTCAAAATCAGCCTCAAATCGAAGTAACGCGAAAGAAAAAAATGGGTGAGTTATTTAAGTTTGAAATTGATGATTTCGTTGGTGTCTAAGTTGATTCGAAATGAGTTTCATTATGATTTGTTTGTTGGTAGTTTTTGAGTGAAAACGAGTTGAAAAATAAGTGGATTTAAGCATATTGGGAGTTTAGAAAACCAAAGAGTTAGAGAGAAACCAAAACGTGTGCTAAACTAGTTTAAATGGCAATTTTATAAATTGGTTCATATGACGTCAGTTGAGAGTTTGGATGACCCTAATGAGTTTAATTAGGCATCTTGGGATTAATAAAAGCCGAAGATTAAATTAAGGAACCAAAAATTAAGAGTTACGCCTAAAAATGGTCATTTAGGGAGGATTATGTAATTTTTATTATTTCGAGTTTCCAGAAGTTGACGCAAACATAAATTTACGTATATATGTGTTGTGTAGGTGAAGGGCATCCGACCGGATCATGAGAGGGCTTTGGAAGCTCATCCGAGTTAAGCCCAAGTTTAAGGTGAATGCACTTTCAAAGAGTTTTCTAAAGTGATTTTATGCTTTTGCATTGATAAGCTAAATTTTATATTTTTGCATATATAAGTTCTTGTATTTAAATACATGTACTGTATTTGTAAAGTAAACGAGTCCAAGGACTCAAGTTTAAAGCTTTCAAGTTAAAACTTTTGTGCTTGTGCACCAAGTATAAAGATTTGTAAGGCATAACATTAGAGAAAAACAAGTTTTCAAAGGCCATAAGTACCCACCAGTTTATCGAGTTTAGACCTGTACGGTATATCCCACTTCGTAAGGCAAGGGTTGGGGGAAACGAGTCACTAATTGTGTGGTTAGAGTTATGAGTGAGCGTGTCGCCCCTACTTTATGGGATATGGTCTCGCACTACGGTTAGCGATGCAGAATTCCGCACGTGGTTGCTGAGAGGTCTCAGAGAGTTGGTTGCGGTGGATGTCTGATACATCGCCTTGTGACCTACCACACCTACGGCCTTAGCTAAGTCGCCGTGTGGTCAAGAGATTAGGGTTACGAATGGTGCTTTTATAAAGTTCGGTTATTTTTAAGCATGTTTAGATTTATGCTTTACAAGTTTATTATAAATTGTTTATATTAATGTTATGCAATTGAATGAGATTTAAGCTTTAAATGTTTTAAGAAATAGAAACTTTTATTAAAGTTTTCTAAGGAGGAAATTTTTGAAAAGTTAAGTTAAGTTTATAAACTATTGGACTCACTGAGCTTTATAGCTCACTCTTCAAATTGTTTATAAAAAACCTCCTCAGGTACTCGTGTGGGTGAAGACAAGTGAAGCCTCCCTCCTCCGTATTCAAGTGAGCGCAAGTGTTGGCATTTGCTTCTTGAAGAATGTAATATGCATATTTTGAGTCTTTTGTATATTGTATATGTTTGTACATTTTGTATAAAAAGAGTTATACCTTTTGAGTTGTGTGAAATTGCATCATTTTGTGCTTGAAAAATCAAGTTTACTAGATTTAAAAGTACATGTTTATATCTTGTCTTTGAAGGTTTTAATTTTGTGATATTGTTGATAAACTGGATTGCGAGAAATTTGGTTGGATTATAATTATAGTTTGAAGTGTCCAAATTACTTTTCAAGTTTTTGGTTTATCCAAATTACATTCGTTATGCTGCCGGTTTTGAGTTTTAAAAATGATCAAATGAATAGTGTCAAACCAACCCAAACTATTTCAACTTTAAGATTTAAAAGATTTAGCTTCCGATAAAGTTAAGTTTCAAGTTAAGAGGGTTCGCTCATTGAATGCCTTTTTCCCTATCAAGATGGGCTTAGAGGGATTCGTTGGGGTGCCCAGGCGTACCATTCGGATAGGAGCCTAGTGGCGGTCCGGATTGGGGCGTTTCACTAGTTTTCTTTTTGATCCTCACAAATCAAGTTCACAAACTAGATATGTTTTCATATATAATGAAACAACCATTTCACAGCGTTCTATTCAACAAACTCTTGTTGCTATATCATTCAATCATTCTAAGATCTGTGCACTTCATCAAGCAAATTGAAAGTGTGTATAGTTGAGCTACGTCATTCATCATATTTAGAGTACTTATATGTCATTTCAAGTTACAAATTCACCAACAGTAATATAAGAAGATAATGTTGCTTGCATTACACAAGTTAAATGAGGATATATCAAGGGAGACCATAGGTCTCCATCATTAAAGACCTAGTTTTGGGTTTCTAACAGTGGAGACAGTCTCCATTGATGAAGACTTGAAATCGGGTCTCCAACGATGGAAATGGTCCCCATGATAGAAATCCAGTTAGAGGATCTCCATGTCGGAGACCTAAAGCTAAGTTTCCAACGGTGGAGACCTAGAAATGAGAGTCTGAGACCAAATTTTCTTTTCATTGGATTTTTTTTTTTTTTTTGGGTGATGTTGGGATGGATTGATATTGCGATGGAGATGGAAATGACAATGGAAAAAGAGGGATGAAGATCATAAGGTTAATATGCAAATGATGAAGAAGGCTGAGTTGATAGATGAAGATGATGATGGAAATTTTTAATTTTTTAATTATTTTAATATGTTAATTAATTTTGAAAATAAATTAATGATGAATTGATTAATTTTTAAAATAATTTTGTAATTTGAATTATTTGTCAAGGGTTAAAAAGTGTTTCTATTTATTTTCTAATGTTAACCGGACTGATCTAATGACGAGGAATGTTTCGGTTATGTTTTTTAAAGTTCAATGCATGTTAGTACAAAAAGGGTCAACGTTACTGTTTTTGTGTAACTATGTCAAACACCGGGGATGTTTGTATTTTATCCTTTATTTTATAAAGGTTGAACTCTAAAAAGCCCTCCAACTTTTTATCTAAAAAAAAAAAAAAATCTCGACCTTTCGACAATACTCGTTTTCCACCCTACCATTACACTTTCCGTTTGAAAAAATAATTACCGTTAGTAGGTTAAGGGTAAAATGGTAAATGAAACCTTTAATTAAATGAGTCAATAAGAAAGTATAAAAATAATATATATATATATAAGGAAACATAATTGAATTAAGATTAAAAATTTAAATAAAAAATTTAAAAACTTAAAAGTTGATTGTGTTTAGATCACAACATGGCTCCCTCTCTCTCTCTCTCTCCAACATCCCCCACTAGACCTCCACCACTGCCACTTCCCACATCGACCACCACCCTTTCCACCAAATCCCACACTAACCCACTTTCTTTCATCTTCTTCTAATCGAACCTAGATGAAAATGAAATTTGGGTTCAAATGTTTGATGATTTTTTGATGATTTTTTTTTAAAACCAAATTTTATTGATTTTTTTTTGAACCCATATTATTTATTTATTTATTATTACTATTAATATTATATTTGAAGATGTTTGGGGTTTTTGCAATAGATGATTGATTAATGATGTGCTTCGGTTATTGCAAATGATTAATGATGTTGGGTTTGGATGTATTTAAAGATCATATATGGATGGATTTGATTGTTGATGAAGATGATGTTTGGCCTTCAGATTTTGGAGGTGGAGATCCAATCTTCACCTCCAGATTGGATCTCCACCCCTAATTAAAAAAAAAATTAAAAAAAAAACCTTTTAAAATAATTTTATTTTTAAATTAATTTTTACCGTCTATTTTAAGATGGACAGTAGATATTTTTTAATATCTATATATTTTTTAATTTTCAAACGTAAAGTGCAAGCGACAGGGTGCATAACGGGCATTTTCAGAAAGGTTGGGCTATGTCTTTCTTTTTTTTTTTTTTTAGGTAAAAGTTTGGGTTTGTTTAGAATTCAACCCTTTATAAACGGACAAATTACACTAAAGTACCTCGACCTATTGAATTATTACAGTTATGATGCGAGTTTAAACTAAATTATATATAAATACCTTTGATCTGATTTGACTAACAATCAATTAACGGTAAAGTTAACATCTCAAGGGTAAATCGGTCTTTTTATATATCAAATAATATTTGAAATATTATTTAAACAAAATCTCTCTCTCTCTCTCTCTCTCTCTCTCTCTCTCTATATTTCTCTCTTTTTCTTCTTCTTCTTCTTCTTCGAGGTTTCTGGATTCGTCACTCTCTCCCTTTTCTTCTTCTTTTTCTTTTCTTCTTCTTGTTCTTTTGGGTATTTGGGTTCGTCAGATGCTTTAATTTATATTTTTTTTTAAAAAATTTTTTCTTAAGATTTGTTTAAATATTTCTTAAGATGAGTTGATGATGATGATTTGATGATGATAATTGTGGGTTGATGAATGTTTTTGGTGTTGATGTGTGTTAATGCTTTAATGAAGTTTTGTTGGTGTTTGTTAATGATGATTTGTTAATAAAGTTTGTGTTGATGTTGATAATGGCGATGAATCTGAGTGTTGGAAACTTTTTCTTTTAATTTTTTATTTAAATAATAATAATATTAATTAATTGAATTGTTTTGTATAAAAATATAAATAATTAAATTATTTTAAAATTTAGTGTGACGTGGCAGTTTTTAATTGGGAATTAATTATTTTTTATTTTTTAATTTATTTAATATATAAAAAGACCAATTTACCCTTGAGATGTTAACTTTACCGTTAATTGATTGTTAGTCAAACTAGGTCAAAGGTATTTATGTGTAATTTAGCTTAAACTCGCATCATGACTATAATTCAATAGGTCGAGGTACTTCTAGTGTAATTTTTCCCCTTTATAAACTATAGTGTAATATAAAACATCATCGAATACGTGGCAATGCAGAAGAATAATTGAATGTAAAATATAAAACGTGGCAATGCAGCAACCAGGAAGATGAGATGAGCAGGGCACGTACAGAAACAAAATCCTTAGTGTAGGGCCCAGACGGTGGTCATTTGCAAGATTCGGGCCCTGAGAAAAAACCGAGTCATGGCGATGGCCTCAGGTTCAGGTATGCTCCCATGTTTCGATAATCGAAATTGTGGAATAATTTCAGCTGTTAACCCCAATTTCAATGGATTCAAATCGTATTCTTGCAGATTTTGCCCTAACAGGTGCTGCTGAGCTTGAATCGGCTCTACGCGTCAAGAACCTCCAGTATTTTATTACACAAAGGCCGTGGCTTGGTTGGTGTTCTTATATCCTTTATTAGCTTCGAATTTGATTGGTTCCATTCGATTATGCTAAAAGAAGCGTTTCTTCTTGTTGATTGCGTTTTAGCTTTCAATTTGATTGATTCCGTTCGATTATATGCTAAAAGAAGCGTTTCTTCTCGTTGATTGCGTTTTTTATTTTAGATCTTTATGGAGTCAATGTGAGGCCGGTTGCACCGTATGCAAGCATAAGTAGAAAATCACATGTTGATCCCGCGCTTATACACCGTCGCTTGCCAGATGAGCTTCTTTTTGAGGTTTTTTTTTTTTTTTTTTTTTCTCCTCTTCATGGTGGGGTGATTAAATTCATGGAAAACTACCCACACCTTCAACAAGGGTGGGATTTGAACCCTTGACCTCTGAGGATCAAGGGAGTTCTCAATTTTCATTTACCAACACATAACATTACATATTTCTTTCATTTGTTGCAAATTGAGTAAAATAATGATTTTGAATCTCTTTATATTGAGCCAGATGCTATCATTTGGGGGCCTCGATTCTAAGTCTAGTGAAATTGAAAATGTTTCGTATTGTTTTGTTTTACTTTGCTATAATAAAGTATTCGTATTCAGGTTTTTACACGAATGAATCCATACGATTTGGGAAGGGCGTCTTGTGTTTGCCGAAAATGGAGGTATACTATTCGTAATCCTGTGTTTTGGCGTAATGCATGCTTAAAAGCTTGGCAGGTAAACTTGGTAGCAGTTGTAACTTATAAAGCTTTTTGTAGTTTATAATGTGTAAATCATTCAACCGTAAAACTGGGACCTGTTGTCTGAAGCTTTCTGGAATGGTGGAGAACTATAAGATATTGCAATCAAAATATGATGGTTCCTGGAGGAAAATGTGGCTTTTAAGGCCAAGGATCCGTACAGATGGTAAGAAGTACTGCATTTCTTATTCAACTTTCAACAAAAGTCTTTTTGTGCTTCTGTCTGACTTTTAACTGAGGATCTCATTATGAAACTAATTCACTTTTCAATTTACAGGCCTTTACGTGAGTAGGAATACCTATATCCGTGCAGGAGTTGCTGAGTGGAAGATTACCAATCCTGTTCACATAGTATGTTCCTTTTGTAGTGATAGTCTTAACTTTTCATATCTGTCCTAAATTATTTTCTTTTGTTAAAATTGGTGTTTATTTGTATGAATGGCAAGCATACATAATTAAGCTTACTAAAAGAAGGCATAAAAAATCAATGTTTCAATTAGAAATAGAATGTAGTTCTATTAATCTTACTAAATTATCTAAATATGGGGCCAAAGTTCTAGACCAACAGCTAAGAAGAAGCTTGAATGTACATGAAATTGTATTAAAGTCATTAATGTCAGGTTGAAGTAGTAAAAGGGTCTTAAAAGCATTCCTGTTTTAGCGTCTTAAGTGTTCTCTATAAATTGTCTTTTGACGTTTTTAGGAGTCTATTTCTGCCCTATATCTGTGATTTTCTGCTGTAATGTTAAGTAATAAAAGAGTGATTGTAAAGTTTAAGTTCTCTTAGTTTGTGAGATGTGAACAAACCTAGTAGTGATTCATAAAGATAGCGTGATACAATTAACCCAAGGTGTGATGTGTGATGCCTAAATTATTATATTTCTATTCATTTTGTGTCTTAACTTTGAAATACTATTCTCAGCCATTAAAACTAGCCTACAATTGAACTAAAAGGAAAGGCCTAGAATTCATTACAAATAGGACCCCCCAAATCCTGTCCTGCATAACTTATATTTGCATATATTCCAAGTTTCTTTTTTCTTATTTAGTGTCTTGGAACGTGTATGGAATGAAGCAATGGAGGATGATGTAAGATTACGCATGTTTTTAATATAATGGCCCCAAAATGTTTTAGGAGTTGGATGATTTTGAACTAAAATAAATATTATAGACTTGAGTTTATTATGTAATTATTCTTAATTCTCTTCTGTCTTGAATGCTTTTGCAGGTTTGCTACTTTCGGTACATGAGGTTTTTTCCATCTGGAAGATTTCTTTACAAGGTTATAATCTTTAACCAATGTTATGTATGCAGTTTGGAAATAATCTTTTCATTCTCTATCTGATGCTATATTTTCTTTCTTTGTTTGCAATTGTTAGAATTCTTCTCAAAAAATTAAGGACGTGGCAAAATGCATGAACTTCCGTGCATCTAAAGCAGACTGTGTTTTTAGTGGCCACTACACATTGACAGATGACAAGGTTAGGTTACATCAATTGGCCATTCCATGCTATTTTGTTCTGTATTCTGCTACCTTTCAATTTGTTTCTGTTCTATTCAACTTCTATTAATAATAAAATGTTATCTGATGCTTGTTTTTCACTGACGATTTTTTCTTTCAACTCTTTTTTATGTGGGCCTGTTGCAGGTGGAAGCTGCTGTCTTGTACCCTGGAATGCGTCCTACCGTGTTAAGAATCCGCTTAAGGTATTGTGTTGGCTGGCCTCAATTTACTGTCTTTAAGACTATGTAAAACGAGAATAATGATCTTCTTTTCTCTATACTTTGTTGGCTTTAGCTGTTCTAATTTTCTGTTTCAAGGTGCAGCTTTTTAACATAGAACAAATTAAGTTACTCTAATGTGAGTAGGACAATATGGAGATGACAATTATTTTACTGTAATCTATTTATTAATTAGTTAATTTTCTTTTGTTGTATTATATTGCTTAATGTTCTAAAGTTGGATAATTAGCAATAGTAACTTCAGTTATGATTTATTTACTTCATTATTATTTATTTCTATATTATTTCTTTTAGGGGTACTTATTTCTATATAATTTTTTAGAGAGTGGTGGGGGATGGATGTTGGCCAATAAGTATAAATATCAGAATATGAGATTTTTCTCAGTTACCATTCTCCATATGGAATTCAAATTATTTACGCCTTTTGGTACATGCATGCAAACTCGTGATGTTAATTGATATTCTGGAGACTATAGACTCTACCTGGCAAAAGAAATGAAGGAAAAAGATAGTTGTTTTCAAACAGCATTCTTGTTGTTACGGTTAGATGCACATTGATGCACATCCAATTCGAGCTATGAAATTGTAGATATTTTATATTCTACCCGATCAAAAGTTTCCTTTTGTAAGCCACTACTGCTTCTTTTGTAGGTTACGAGGAACAACAGCTGGGGCTAACAATCGCATGGATTTACTCTCGCTTGTTACTAGTGGTGTGAATGATGAAGAGGTCAGTGGTCCAGATGAGGATATCCTTGGAGTTGTGGAGGGGTGGCAGGATGATGAAACTCACAACCCAGATGTGCCTGCGGTCTCACACAAGAGGGGTCTGACACCTTTTGTCTTTGTTCCATTTGAAGAGGTAAATGTTATCTTTCACTTTCGAGCTTGCCGCACAAGCTACTTGAATCATTGAGGAAATGTTTATTATTTATTTTTATGATATTTAATATTTATCGGAAGCAGAGATATTTTAACAGAGAAGAAATTAGTACAAATTCTGATCGATAATTAGTCATTAAAATCACATTTCTAATAATCTACAAAAGCTACAATGCAAGACGCAAAAAATCAAACTTTTATTTAGTAAATTACAACAGCTAATTGTTGGGCTTTTTGTCTTCCTGTATAGGTGGAAACATCAGTATTGAATCTGCCCGTGGAAAAGATGGATTATTTTGTCCCTGGCTGATCATCTCAAACTACCCGAGTTTATCATATTACTGTAAATATAAACTATACCCTCCTCAAACTTTGAGATATTGTCCGACTGTAGTTTTATTGTGTTTATATTTCTTGGAAATGTATATATAATAATTGTGGATTAGCATAGCGATTTGATGTCGATTTAATTGTGGAGGGAACAATGTGGTTGTCATTGTATTGTCTTTGACAATTATGCTTGTGATGGAACAATATATTTACGACCCAAATTTGCGTTGATGAATGAAAATGAAGAAGATTCTATTCGGTAAACTATGTTGTATATTTTCTCTTTGTATTTTTTATCTTTGATATTATATTGTATATTTTCATTTTAGTTCTCCTGGTTTGGAGATTCATTTCAATTTCAACTCCTAAAAACTTTTCTAAAATTTTAAAAATTCATCAAATTGGTCCTTCAATTACCCAAATTTTAGTCAACATTAATGCTGGTCGGGTATTTGTCTTTAGAAAATGAAATCCATCACTAGTAAATTCGAATAAAGTAAGAACAAAATTTTTAGGATTTGAAAAAAAAAAAAAAAAAAAACAGTTCATAATTCATCAATTTTCATTTGGAAAACTCTGGATTTTCAATATCAATTCTTTACCATCAAGTTCATCATAGCTTGAGTCTAAATTTTTAGCCACAACCAAGATGTTCTTCACTATCAAGTTCATCATATCTCGAATCTAAATTGGTTAGAGGAACCAATTTGATTGGTTTTGTAATTTTAGGAACCAAATTTTACAACAATGCATTCACAATTAAACGCAAGATCAATCACCGCAATATAGGGATGAAAATAAAATTTTTCTAAAATAAACATATTTCGACTTGTAGACACAACCTTGAAATAATTGAGTACTGCATTTTTGCTTCATTCATTTCTAATCTTTTCATTTTTGTCTACCAAGACCCAACGCTGGCAGTTGAGACTCGAGATTTGAGATGGTCTTCAGACCTTAAAGTCCACAGTGACCAGTGACATAAGGCTATGCATTTTTCACATTCAAATGAGCAAACTATGTAATCCAAAATTAAAGCATTAAAATGAACAATAAAACTTAGGCTTTAACCACAACTTTGTGAGCTGAATGTATCCAACCGTCTCATACATAGAAAAGCTTCATAAGATAGATTATTTCCCGGAAGGAATGAGCATTAATTTTTCCGTTCAAGTCTGAAATAACATTCGTTGCGGCAAGGGAATTCGAAGATGGATCCCCATATAGGGAAGTTGTCCACATATTACATTTGAGATCTTCCTGAGTAGACGATAGAATTCCAAGATGGGTTCCGAGGAAGAAATGTGTCCTGTCAAAAACACCACCATGGCAAATGCAGGCCTTGATTTTAGACTAATGATGAAGGAAGCAACAAAGCAAAATGAGAGAGTAGGTAAGTAGAATGAATTTTATTAAAAACAGATGATCATGAAATTTAATTCTAGTACAACACAGTCAAATCAAACAAGTACGCAAGCAAAAGTATCAACAGAGCCAACAACTGCAATATGACGTACAATCAAGCGAAATTAGACAAGTTGAGATCAACATTACAGTCATGTAGGCAACGGAGATCAATAACTTTGCCAAATAAATCAATAATCATAAAGCGAACATTTATTATAATCATGAAAACCCATCATCGATAATATGTTATTATTAAAACCGGAGTTGAAAACCCTAACACGAGGAAAAGAGAAGATAAGTAAAGAGTGTTACATACGGAGACATAAGTGCAGGTGGGGATGATGGAGAAGGAGTGTGACTGGGCGTGATTGAAGGCAGCAAGACAGAGATGAGAAGCCAAGCCAAGGCCCCTCTTAGAAGCGGGCACGTAGGTGTGGACCAAGTCCATCACCATCACCTTCCCCACCATTTCTCTCATTACATATTCAACGTAAGCTTCTTTGTCTTCCGTTTCGAACCTGCGCTTGCTCTCGTTCCACACGATCTTCGGTGCCTCCTCTTTACTTCTTGTTTCCATTCTGATGTGTGGAATTGGAATTGGAATTGCGCTTGTCGGGAGGGCCAAGCTGCAATTTATAGGCTACACTGGCCCTTCTCCTATTTCTAATCATTTAAAAAAAAAAAATTATATTAAAAATAAGATATGAATATAAGGTTTTATAAGGATAAGTTAAATAATTTGTATATAATTAGGATAATTTATGCGATTATATGGTATGAAAAAATGTCCATTTGACAAAATTGTTTGCCCACGCTAAAAATTGTAAGTTTTGATTGATTTCCCTCTTTCTACACTAAAAACTTTAAATTTACTACGATATTTTTAAAAATATTTTTATTCATTTTTTTTTTTTTTATGTTAAGAGCATTTTTAAATTATTTATTTTCATGAAATAAATTATAGTTTATTGGATAGCTGTGATGCACAAACTGTTTTCTTGAATTTTAAATTATTTTTCATTTGCTTACAGTTTGATATGTATATATATATATAGATTTTTTTTTATATGATTAAAACTGACCCACCATACGATCGGGATTAGAAGTAATAAGCATGGCAGCATAATCTATGAATCAACCCCCATAAATAAAAGAGATCAACCCACAAATAGTTAAGGGACATCCCAAATAATGGGAGGCAAAATGCCACACTTTTGGTGGCAGCATGAGCTTAAACCACCCTTGTATAGCTATAAAGATATAAAAATTTAAGTTCAGATAGAAGAGGTAGAAAGATAGCTCATAGATGAGCAATAAGATGACAAAATTTGAATATATGAGCCACCCCATGATTTAAAAAACAGGCGGCTTACAAAATTTACAAATTTACTTGAGGTTGAGGAAAAGCAACACCACTAGTAAAGAGCAGACGATTGTTCACCTATTCAAAATCCTCATTGAGCTCAAATGGTGAAATCCATCAAAATTTCCCGCTTTAAATATGAATTTATATAAATACTTCAGGCCAAAATTATTACATCTCAACTTCAAACTGCTGATTTCCCTTGCAATTCCAAAACCATGTAAACATCATCTTCTATTTTTTGATAACACCAGAGGACCTTAATAGATTGAAAGAAATAGCCTGATGCTCCTTGCTCAGCAAAGAAAACCACTTTCTTATACAATCAGCCGGAGCAGACTGACTATCAGCAATCGGACACTTTGTGTTAATCTGAACTATTTGCTCAAAATCGAGAGAGATAAGCCCGAGCAAGGCACTAAGAGTGGCAATTTGAACAGGAAGTGCAGCTCTAATGGTGGCGTCTCGCAACAGAAAAGCAGATAATTTACTCTTCAAGCTCTCAACTTCTTTATCTTCATATCCACAAGCATCAACTCCAAGTCTGAAAATTATGACATAATTAATTAAGATGTTAATTTATTTCATTAAAATTTTAAAATATAACCTTCATTTAACAACTTGTTCAAGTCACTAATATACTGCAAATGCCAGAGAAATCTAACATCAAATACCTTCCAAGTTGACCGAGAAGTATGACAACAGCAACAGTGAAGCTCTCCTGCTTGGCTGACTCCAACATTCTCAACAGCTCAGGTAAAATGGTAGCGCATGTCCAATCCCAGCCCTGCATTTGAATTGAGAAACAAGGAAAAAGTCAGAGTTTGATTTTGACAATTTGCAACCTGATATTCTGGAAATGTTATGTGACAATTGTATGCAACTAAAAGATTTTCACTTCAAGAAATCTGTACTCACTTATAATTAGAGAGTGCTCATAGCATACGGTCCATAATTCAATGGTATAATCAAACTAACTAAAAACATGTTGAGAAGAAAGGTTAAATTAAAGCATTATTATAAAACTACTTTCATTTTAACATGCAGATAGTGTTCAATTTGCATTTTAACTTTTAAGATACCTCTTCAGAATACAAACTCGAACGGGACAATTAAAATACATATAATATGCTTAATAAAAGTATTGATTTGTAAACTACACACAAAATCAATGTCAGAAAATGAGATCAAACCAGAACATTTTTGTTTCAATTTTATGATCCATAATTCTTAGTTCTTTCTTTTTTCTTGTTTGCTTGTTTATATTCAACAAAGGATATTCCTATTTGTATTTCATTCATCACTAGAGAAAACAGAATAAAACAATTACATTAATTGCTCACAGCTGCATGCAGTTTTCCTGTCAATTTTTTTGAAATTTGATGAACACATTATAGCTTCAAGAGAGACAGTACTAACTTATATCTGACTACGACTCGAAATCTCAATAAAATGGTTTGTGCAATATAATGACTTTTGACAGAACAAATTCTGAAAGTTAGGTTCGTTCTAGAAACTTCTGCCAATTTATTAAAGATCTTATACCTAAGCTGGCCTAGACAAGCACATTTCAAGGTGGCAAGATATGTAAGTGATCAATCCCACATGACAAGGAGAAGAAGGTAAGATAACAACAAACTAGAAGGGGTGGAATACATACCATGTTGCATGCAAGTAGCTCCACTAATGATAAGACATCAGAGAAATGGCACGAAGTGATGTTGACAACAGAATCTGACTGGAAAGCAGGAATCTCACTCTTGTTCAGAGAACACGATGCACCGCAATTCTTAGCAAAAACACAACAAAAATCTAGGCAACTTTGCTCAGCTTGATCCTTATGGGAGAGGACATTCATGGTAATAGATTGAGCATATGTCTGAAGCTCTTTCAGGAGCAATGATATGGCGATATCTACAGAAACTGCATCCTTAGAAAATAGGCACTTGGTGCATGGATGGAACTTGGCTTGGACTTGCTGTGCTGAGGAACCACAGGAAGTTTCAGCAACTGATGAACTTCTTTCAATACATGTTACCATTGATTTCAACACAGTCATTGTCAAATTATGTTCCATTAAGGTGAAGTACTTTTCTCCACCCAAGTAAGCAAAGATGTGAAGAATTGTCAGTGACAGTGAAAGATCACACCATCGCATTCGCAAAACGTTGTATGAAGCCTCACAAATAAATCCAATGTCATCAGTTGCTGCACATATTGATGCCAGAATAATGCTCCCTGCCACCAATTGGTCAGCTGAGGCTGCTTCAGAGGACAACATTGTATCCACACCATCCAGAAGGATATGAATTTTAGAAATACAATCAATTGACTCTTGAGAAGATACTTCACTGTATTTTACAACTCTTCCATCCAGAAGGAAATTCTCAATGAGTCTAAGCAGCTCATCCAAACATAATTCATCAAACACACTTCTTGCCTCAGCATCAGACATCACTACACAAGAAGAATTTTAAGTTCAATTAAAAAAATAATAAAAATAAAACTACCAGACCATTTGTTTGTATAACCAAATGTATCATACTAAAATATAAAAATACACCATCATACAACAGATAACATACCTGCGCTAACATCTGTATGAAAAGCGTCTAAGCATAGGAAAAAATCATTATTCAAAAGGTGTCCAGACTTTCCAAGAGCAGCTGCCGAGAAGTTGATCAGCAACAGTGACAAGAATACACAAGCCTTCTCCCTGAACAAGCCAATAAAAGAAGTAAATTCAGTAGTTCCAACTCCAGTTTCTCAGTGAGCGTCAAACTTCTGTAAGTTAACAAATGGCACTACCAAATACATAACAGGAACTAATTGACTACAAGCTGCAATATTATCAAGTATGGAGGAGAATAACATACTTGGAAAGAAGATTTTCTTCCATCTTAAGAGCAAGCAAAATTATTCGCAGTACCGACCCTTTTTGAGTAGCTGAAGAACACCGAGCCATACAAGTTCTTGTGGCACAGAATATTCTAGAAATACTGCTGTTGTCCTCGATATCATGGATCACAATAAAGTGATTACTGATATCGTCACATGCTGTTCCAAGAGCACTTTCTGACATCTTAAACCCTTCATCCCTCGAACAATGTACATCCAATATAACCGTCTCCATTCCAAAGTCCAGGGCCTGATGATCACAAACTTCACCTGCTTGCACAGTACTGTATAAACCATTCTGATCTATACCTTGTACATCAAAGGAATAAACTGGACCTTCATTCTCATGCAGTGATGAACAATGCGAAGTTCCAGATACAACATAGTTCAATTCATTGAAATTAGTCTCCACATTGATGACATCAGAACAGCATGAGAGCCCTGGATTTTCTTTTTCATTGGACAAACAGCTGTGGAACCTTTCCTGTTGCAGAGGTTCAATTTTATCCACATCAACTGTTTCATCACCCTGAAAATAAATCACAGGAAGTGTAGGTGACAGAGGCATTTCCATCGCGGTCCTGTAACGTTCCTCATCAGCAGGATCATCCAAGTCCAGCAATTTCCTATAATCTCCATTTGCTACTTCCTTAAATGGCACATTTGGAAGCTTGTCAAGGTTGCTTATTACAGAATCACTAATACCCTCTGCAAATGTCTGTGCAAATCCTATTAGATCAGTGGCAGGTTTGGAAGTTTGTCTAGAGGCATCTTCATGAACTTTAGCATCAGCTTTTGCAGCCATCTTCAGCTCATTACTATTAGACAAATTACAAATACCTACACTCTCTCCATGAGATGTCTTTCTCTTCTTGTGAAACTTGTCTTGCTTACAATATGAATTTTCTTGAAGATTAGGTACCCTGTAATTTGCATCTTTCGAGTGTTTCTCAACCTTTTTATTTAATATATCATGCAAATCTGACATCTTTTCTTCCATCTGCAGGTGCAGTTTCCTTAACGATCCAATGGATTTAATTGCACCAGCAATCCTTTTTCTTTTTCTACTAGGCCCACCAACACTACCCACTCCACCAAATTTGAGCGGACTTCTAACAGTATTTTCAGCAACCACGGCATGATTCCCATTGCATTTCATTTTTTCAACTTCACCAGGCATCCCGGAATTTGTTGTTTCAGCATTCAAGCCCTCTTCTATCAATTTTGATGATGTAATAACAGAAAAAGCACCCCTTCCCTGTGAGCCCACCAATTGTCCATCAGAAAAAGATGCCGAAATGGAATTTATTGCTGAACTCTGTAACATTTTTCGGCTAGAGTCTCCAAGCAGAGACTCCAATCTAGAATCTTTAGAATCAATACCTGATACGGATTCACTACAGTTTGCTCCAGCTAAAGAGAGCACAGGTGCAATGTGATGAACAGATTGCCTAGGAGGACCAGAGCCGGTAATACCTGTGCTGTCGGGCTTCAAAAGTTCTTTTTCTTTTTGAAGATACATTTGAAATGGTTCCAGGCCAGACAATGCTTTCTTCAACTTGAACATTTGCATATCTGACTGGTCCCTGGCCTGCATAGTGCAAACAATCCAATAAATAAGTCAGCACTCAGGAGGAAGTATATGATGTTTCAATTAATAATTAAGAAAGAACATTTTGATTTACACAGCCTAAATTAGAGAGAAGGCAGAAGGAAGTAAATTTTAATTTTGCTGTGAAGCATAAAGTCCACCACTGTAATGCAAATAAGTTTAAAACTTCACACAAACACACACAAAATTAAAAAAGGTCGTACCGAGAGCAACTTAGGCTCTCTGCACCAGGTTATTATATTAAAGAGCAACTCCATGTCTAAGAAAAATCAACAAATGTGGAAAGTTCAGTAACAAATACAAAAAACTGTATGTTACTTTCCAAGAATACATTTCACATCTATAATGAACAGAACAAGCATTGGAATCTAATTTTTGGCATACAAATGATCAAACTGTAAAAAATAAGACTGAATGACTAACCTTTTTCTTTCCCAAGTATTCAGCGTCAGGAGAGAAACACTTATCCAGTACATCCAGACGGTGTATAAATTGAACAAAATCGAGCTTCAAGCGTCCTAATTCTTGTTGCAAAATACTATTACGACTTTTTTCCAACTTAACCACTTCTTTGGCATGCTTTACTCGCATTTTTTCAAACTTAAGTTGCTTTTTTAAATCTTTTACTTTAACAGACTCAGTATCTGAGTCCTTTTCAGGTGAAACAGCAGAAGCCTTGACAAGTTTTTTAGAGCCTGAAAGGTCATGAATCTGCTTCTGCAATGCATCAATTCTTCCTCTAGCTTCTTCCAGCTGTTGAGACAGCTGATCAGCATGATATTTATCCTCCATGGCCTTCTTCTGACTCTGGTCTGCAAGCTTTCTGTACTCATGTGATTTATCCATCTCTGCTTTTGCAAGTTTCCTTTTGCTGATAGTGCTCTGCTTTTCAACCTCAACCCTTTTGCTTTGCACCACTGATTTCAAAACAGACTCTGTTCGACTTCCAATTCTCAGCCCCTGGTCCATTTTTGGAAATTCAGCATTTGTAATCTCACCAGAATATCTGGATTGTACAAGTTCACACATCTTCTTCTCTAATTCCTCATTCCTTCCACTCGCCTCTTTCAATTGCTGAGACAATTTTTCAGCACGAAACTTTTCTTCCTCAGCCTGCTTCCTGTTAGCTTCTGCTAGCCTTCTTTGCTCCTCTGCTCTAGCCATCTCTGAATCTGCACGTTTTCTCTCTTTAGCCACCTGCTGTTTTACAGCTTCAAGCTTTTTGTTTCCCTCTTCTAACTTTAACGTTCCAGAAACCATTTTTGACTTTGCATCATCAGCCTCTTTACTTAATGCTTCCAACTGAAGTCTATATTCCTCAGCCTTTTTTCTTTCAACAACTGCAATCTTCCTTTGTTCATCAGCCTTACCCTTTTCTGCTTTAACAAATTTCCAAGCTTCAACGGCCCTCTTCTTCTCCTCCGAAGCATTCTTTTTTTCCAAATCAGCCCTTTTTTTCTCTTTTTCTAGAAGATCTTTAACCCGATTGATTTCCTTTTCCCTTTCAGAAACAAGATCTTGAAGGCATTTCACTTCCTCAATTCCATCCCGAGCATGCGACACTCCTTTCTGCTGTAAAAACGAGAGTTCAGACTTCAAAGAAGCTATCTCAGTCTCCAATGGAACTCTAGCAGCCACTTCCTTGTCCCTTACCTCCTTTTCAATTTCTGCTCTTGCTTTCTCTGCTTCATATGCTGAGGACGTACAACGTTAAAAATCACAGCAGGAATCAAAAATGTTTTTAATCTACTAAAAAACAACATAAACACAAATACAAGCGCACGAAAGAAAAAGCTCTAACAAACCATTCCAGGTTTTTTTTTTTTTAAAAAAAAAATGATCATATTGCCATGGCATAGCAGATGTTTCTTCATTTTCCAATGTCTGACTTCAAAAAGTCACAATCTTTTTCAAAAAGATAAGGCCAGAAACACACTTTGTCATCATAAGCTAGTAGTATAAAATTCCTAAGCAGACATGGAGAACAAGCGAACCTAATTGCTACCAATTTTACACAGCAAAATCTTAATTTTTTGACAATTGAAAAAGGAAGAGAGAATACCGTTCTTGAGACGAAGATTATCAGCTTGAATCTTATCAAGTTGTTGTTCCAAAAGCTTAAGAGCTTGTCGTAAAGCATTTCGCTTCTCTTGCAGCTTGGAGTATCGTTCCTTGCACTGTAAATCAAATATCAATTTCAAATTAAAAAGAAAAAAAATAAGAAATTCCGAATAGATGAATGTAAAAGAGTAAACATACCACTTGACAATTGCAGGAGCAGCAGGAACTGACCGGCGTCCGCCTATCTGCAACATCGGCAGCCATTGCTGCAATTACGGACAGCGACCAAACCTAATATCGGTTCAGAGCACTACTGGTTTGCAAAACCCTAAACCCTAACTACTAGAAAGGGTGGGCGAGAGAGAGAAGAGGTCCTACAGGGTATGTATAGTTGTGCGCTTCATAGCTTCCTCTAATTCGCAAACACCAAGTGGTACACATTTGCCATCGTAACCTATTATTCCTATTTAAGTTTTGTAAACTTAAGTGATATATTACAATTTAACTACCCTTCGTTACTATAATTTAGTCAATTATTTGTCAACTTTAACAAATTTAAGGATATTTTTACCTTTTGATCTATTTTTTATTTTTTATTTTAAAATAAATTTTAAAAACTAGAATAAAAGATAAACTTATATTTAAAAAATATAAAAATTAAAAGAAATAAAAAATAAAAATAAAGATCTAGTTTATCATTTATCAAAGATGATGGACGGTAAATATTGGATCTTTACTGTTGGGACCAATCTAACCAGATCATCAACATCTTCAACACCATCTGTAGATCATCAACACCATCTCTACTATTCGAACCAATCAAACCAATCTCCTTTCATTTGCTAATCTCAAAAACCCATTTGTTGATATTGTGATGAACACTAAAAATCAAAAACCAAACCCATCAAAACCAAAAATCTTTGAATAGACCACATGGAGGTGATCATCTTCTATATCAATGGTGAAGAAGATGAAGTTTCTTCATTGTTGATGAAGAAAAAATAACAGAGGCCACTACCAAACACCCTAATAACCCTTCCATCACCACTAAAATATCATCCTAAAAACCTCAATCACCCTTAAACACCTAAAACTTACACCACTCAAACACTCACCTCCCACAAAATCAAAAACCCCTAGAAATCACCCTCATCGCCACCCAAGAATACCCTCAAACACCACCACATCACCACCTGCCAATAACACATCCTCAAACACCCCATCAAAGCTCTAGATTACAAGATTGTTTCACCATCAACCATAACCCAACACAACTAATGAAACTGACCAATCAACCCCAAATACTAATAAAACAATTGAAGAGTTTGGACTATTTTTATGGATGGAAGAGTGACCATTATGGTACTTATAATTTTTTGGCTCTATTGCGTCCCCATCATCACTAGACAAGATATATTTAGGACTGCTTTTATTCCTCTTTCAAGATCTATGCTAACTAGGAGAGTTATGCATGATATATTGCCTACTGATTTATCTCTTTGGCTCCATGGATTTATATTCCCTTCTTGTTGTCATTTATGTTTGTCTATTGAAGAGAGTTTTTAGCATTTGTTTTTTAACTACCTTTTTGCGGTAGGTCTTTGACATTTCTTATCATCAACATTTAATCATCCTATTTCTCTATTTGGAACTGTTATTAATTTATGACAAGTTGTTATGTCTGTTAATTTTTGTTTTTAACTCTGGAATCTTTGGAAGACTAATATCATTGCAATTTTTTGGATTATTTAGGTTACACATAATAGTGCTACTTTCAAGGATAAGTGTCCTTCTTTTCATGAGACATTTTCCTTTGTTTGACATTTTATTCGAAAGGCAGATTCTCTTAGGTCTGGGACTATGCGAAATTCAGTGGATAATCTTTTGGCTCTACATAATCTCTATCTTCTAGTTCGTCCTTCTAAGGCTTCGCGTATTATAAAGATTGTTTGGACTCCTTCTCCAAGTTGGCTTAAGATCAATACTGATGATTCTACTTTGGAGCTCCTAGTTTGACTAGTTGTGTTGGAGTTTTCGGACTTGTCATGGTTTTTTCAAAAGTGTTTTTGTTATTCCTTTAAGGATTGGTTATATTTTTTAAGCGAAGTTGGCAACTACTATTTATGTCATTCAGTATGCTTGGACTTATCACTAGACAAAGTTTTGGTTAAAGAGTGATTCTGCTTATGTTTTTTCTCCCCATCTTACTTGCTCTTCTAAAGTTATCTTGCGTTGACAACCAAATTGGGATAAGTGTTTTTATTATTTGTAAGATATAAATTTCATAGTGACTCATATTTATCATGAGAAAAATTTTGTTGTAGATGTTTTAGCTTTTCGTTCTTCTTCTTTTATTTGCTCCATTTGGTAGTGGACAGCTTCGGTTTTTTTATGTCCTCTTCTCTTTACTGATTTTCTTGGCAAAAGCCTATCAGTTTAGTTATTTTTGGCTTTAGAAGGTGGACACTCTTTTTCCTTATTCTCTTCTATAAGGTTTTTAATGAGGTCTACTATAGAGTTTGATTTGCAAATATTTTGATTTCAGTTGAATCTTCTGTTGTCTTTCCCTATCCATGATTTGATTGTAATCTTTTAAAGTTTATTTTTTGTTTTGTTTTGACCTTTTGTCTTTTCATTTTTTGTATACTTTTTCCTTTTTTAATAATAAATCAACTTTAATCAACAATTTTACATATTTAAAAAAAAAACTCTAATTTAAACAAACAAATAAGTTTATAGTAGATTTAAAAGTAAAAAAGAAAATCATATCATTTAGATTTCAGGTCTCAACTACTATTCATTCTTCAAAAATTTTGAGTATTATTCAATTTTCAAATTAAAAAATAGACGACTCACTAAGAGGAAGAATACAAAAGGCAGATTATTATCATTATTTTTTTCTTTTAAGTTTATATGCACTAAATCAAACCTTCCACCCCAAACCTGAAACTCAGTTAGCAGATCTCATACCCATCTCAAAACCTATTTTACATATCGTTCTATATATATATTAAATACCTTTTTTGTATCTCTCAAGCGTATCCTATCAAGATTCCATTGACTTAGGTCGGATCAGTGATTATTATTATTATTATTATTTTGACGTCACTAATCACGACCAGTAAAAAATAACTGAAGTCAAAAAGTAAAAAGTAGAAACTCCTTTGTATCAATCAGAGTTGCCCGAAATGTGTTTTTTATTACAAAAATTTGTTGGTGGCGTCAAACGCCTTAAACCGCAAGTAGTCTCTGTGTCTACATGTCTCTGCATAGAGAGTCTGCAAGTCAAAGAAAATTAGAAGAAAGAAATGGGCGATTCTCGAGTGGAAACCATCTCAAGATTAGCGCAGTGGAGAATCGACAACTTCGGTCCTTGCTCTTACAAAAAATCCGACCCTTTTAAGGTCGGTATATGGAATTGGTAAGTAAGCAATTCTAAACTCCACGACATTTAAATTTCAATTTTTTTTGGAATATGTTATTCATTCTTGTTTTCTGTTTTGTGATTATTGTGATCAGGCACTTGTCTATAGAAAAGAATCGGTATCTGTACGTTCGACTATTTCCGGAGCCCTCACGAGCGTCGAAAGAGCAGCCTCCGATTGCAAGATTCATTCTTCGAGTTACCACTGCCGGCGCTAACCGAAGACCCTACATCTCGCCAGGTATACGCCTTTCTTTTCTTTTCTTTACCTTTTTATTATAAACAATCTCTTAAGTTTGGCTTTTGGGATTAATAATCCGGTAAAATACCGAAACCTCATCCCACCTTTGTAAAAATGCTGGATATAGGATTTTGGTTAGTTGACTGTTACAGAGGTTATATTAATTGACCATCTTGCTCTAACATCTTTACAAATTTATAATTACAAAAAAAAAAAAAAAATTAGGATGAAATGTGTTGAGACATCAGCCCAATCCTTAGCTCATTTGTGCCCCTAGATTTTGGCTTCGGTTTTGGCTATTTTGCCCCGTAGGATAGGTACCGTCTTGAACTTTGATCCAAAGACAAGTGTCTCACCCAAAAGACATTTAAGGTCTCGGGTTCAAATCTTAAGACGTTACTTACTCTACGAGGCAAAAGAGCCAAAACCATGTGGGGACAAATCAGAAATGGATTGGGCTGATCTCCCTACAAAATGTGATCGAAGTCAATGAAGTAATATTTACAAAATTTTGAAAATTACAAATAAAAAATGATGGGCATTTAAATTTCTACCACTTTTGTGTGGATAGATCCAGGCTGGTGGAGGAATTCCACTTGATTGTTGATCTCCACACCTCTTTGTTTGCAACGCCCAAAATTACAGATTTTTCTTGTTGAGCTCAGGAATATTAGTTTGGGAGATTGGTAGTTCGTTATGGTGACTTTGCATGTTGATTCTGGGTTCTAATTTGATCTGAAATTGGTGCTATTGATACTTGATAGAGCCTCAACCTACCTATCAAGCATTTCTCTGAAAACCATTCAAGCAGTAAGGAAATACCAAGGCTGACTATAAGCTTAAAACATAACATAAATGAATCACTATGACGGCTCCCATCCATAACAGAATTAACAATCTCTGTCACAAAACTTTCTTGTTAAAGACTTAAAGTCGGTCTCTCTCGTACCTGCAGTTCTGGGCTGCCACCAACAAGAGAATATACCAATTGTATTGATAATGTTGATGATAGAATTGTCAGATTAGTTTTTGCTCTATATTGAAGCCATGTAATTTGAAGGCTGGAGAAATTTTAAGAAGAAACCTAAAACAACAGCAGTTGGTATTGGAAAAATTTTCCAGGAAAATCAACTCAATTAGATTTGAAATCAACCAGTGGATGCATCTTAAATTGCTAAAATTCAGTTTTAAGTCTTCTGTTTTTTCTTGTTGAAGTTCTACTTTTCAGACAATTACTTAATCTCTTTGTATTTCATAGAACAGCTTTTGTGGCTGTCATATTTTTCTGTTTGTATTTCTGTGTTTGCATTAAATAATGCACATGTTTGGCTCTTAATGCAGTGTTGAGATGCTAATGTGTGGAGAATATTTTTTTCCTTTTTCATGCAAATTCAAATTTATATCTGTACCATGCCATTGCATTTTGTCTTAATGCCATTTTGATGAATGTACATTGTGGTACATGGAGAGACAATCTCATACCAGCGCAAATTTATTTTTGATGAATGTACATTGTGGCACATAAGAGACATATACTTTCATTTTGATAAATGTCAGTTGTTTTTGTTTTCATTGTGTGTTTCTCTTTGGGCGTGTGGGGTTGGGGTTGGGGTGGAGTGGTGTTGGTGCTAGCTGTGGAGGTTGTGGGAAAAGGAAAATGATTGGTGTGAGTCACTAATCTGAATGTGCACCCAACTTTTGTTATAGATGGCTGTAATATGTGATAACTTCATGCTGCAGTTCATGAAAGACTGCTCCGGACTTGCGAGGACTTTGTCTGGCCTGTTGATTCGAGTTTCCTTGGTCGCTTTATTATTGATGTTGAGTTTCTGGACCTGAAGATCTGCCCACTGAATGTGAGTTCCTTTAAAATCAGTTTAGAGGTGGTGGTGTATTATAAATGCTTAGTAATCTTTTTTAGACTAAATCGGATATTGCAAGTATTTCTGTTAGTACTCTTGCACATTTAATTATTACTAAGCATGAATTTGAACATATTCTAAGAGCTCCATATATTATTATTTTCCTGCTGAAAATTAGGGTGCGGAAGCTGGTTCTATATGGCCCAGTGATGGAATGATGCAATCAGTTTCAGCCCAAAGTGCTCTTGGATGCCTTTCTCGTATGCTTAATGAGCGTATCCATACAGATGTTACCATCCACACTGCTGATGGTACTCTAAAAGCTCACAAGGCTATTCTGTCAGCGAGTTCTCCTGTTTTCCAGAGCATGTTCCTTCATGACCTCAAGGAAAAGGAATCTTCAACAATCTACATAGAAGACATGTCACAGGAATCTTGCATGACCCTTCTCGGTTACTTGTATGGAACCATAAAACAAGAAGATTTCTGGAATCACAGGCTGGCACTGCTGGGGGCAGCGAACAAATATGACATTGCAGACTTAAAAGATGCTTGTGAGGATAGCCTTTTGGAAGACATCAACACGGGAAATGTCCTTGGGAGGCTGCAGGAGGCCTGGCTATACCAGCTGAACAAGTTGAAGAAAGGATGCTTGATGTATTTGTTTGATTTTGGCAAGATATATGATGTTAGAGATGAAATCAATAACTTTTTCAGGCAAGCTGACCGGGAACTGATGCTGGAGATGTTCCAAGAAGTGCTTACAGTTTGGAAACCTGCGTGATTTACCTCTGTTCCAAGAAGTGCTTACAGTTTTGGAAACCTGTGTGATTTACCTCTTTATTTTCAGTCAGAGTTGTATATGCTAGTGAAATCCGCGTTCTTGGCACATACCAGCATTTTAATGCCAAGCTTTAAGTGCATATGATGATATGATGTTGTAAAGTATTAAGTGCATATGATGATATTGTGTTGTAAGTATTTAAAACTTCGTTTCAGGTTTACCAATTGGATGTTGAGGTTTTCTCTGTAAATTTTGGTGCACAGTTGCCTGGCCAAATCTATGTTCTAAAATTAAAAGGGCAACCTCATTGGCTCTCTCTCTCTCTCTCTCTCTCTCCCTCTCTCTCTTTTTTCCTTTACATTACATTATTAGGATTGATCTGAGAAATAATTGGGACCAAACGGAATCAGGTACTAGTGGCACTGTCCAGATAGCGGCTCCCATATGGGAGGGAGCGACCCATATACCATTGGCTTATTGGCTTGAACGATATTGGCTTGAACCGTTAGTAATCTATTTTATGAATGATTGTGCTATATCCAGACTGCAAATTCATGTTTTAATTTCAAATTGCTTAATATTCTGTAAATCCAATTTTCTGCTGAACTGACAAGGACGTCGAAGCTATGCTGCAAATTGCTAGAACACTATATTTATAAGCCAGTATATACATGTTCCAACTCTACAATTAGATGACAAGCTTGAATGTTTCATTTCCTCTTCATCTTCATGACACACTCTCATCGTTGCTAGAAGCTTTGATGTCTCATTTTCAATTTCCTCGCAGGTGCTTTGGAATGTAAAAACTACTAATTATTGTTGCTTCTTGATCGTGAAGTGTGTTGGCAAATTCCAAAGATCAAAACATGGCTGCGTTTATAATGGGAGATGGATTTAGACGTGAAGATTGAAGCTGAGAAAAGTGGTGCTGATACGGATGAAGAAGAAAGATGTTACCACATGGAACATTTATATAATCACAAAGTGACGTTGGTGCATTCACTCAATCCTAGGATTAATTTTGTTGGAAGTTGAATATTCAATATAGGATTCCTCAAATCCAGATTTACTTCTTATGGGTTTGTTCTTCAATCTTAGCCAAATTGTTGACGAAATGAGATCGGTCCAGAGATTGTGAGTTCAAAGGGCAAAAAAAAAAAAAAAAACCCTTTAACGAGATATTAATTTGGACTTGACAAGTTTACATTAAACGTTTACTTAATTGACCTTAATGTTTAAACAAGTATAAAGTTCATGTTAATGTTTGTTTGCTAATATATTAAAGGCTAAAGGAAATTGTCATTTTACAATAAGCCCAATTGATATAAAAATCTTATATAACCAAATTTGAAATGTTATTAGTGATTAGTTAATCCCAAAGTTTTAAACATTGATGTAATACTCGATATTATCCAAATATTAGCCAAATTTTCGAGCGACCAATATATATATATATAATATCTTCTAATGTATCCGTAGATATCTCAATATATTAGTAAAATATCTCGATATTTCCAAAATATCTTGATGTTTTCTTAAACATCTAGATATTTCTAAAATGAAAAGTTTTGACCAATAAATTTTGACCTAAAAATTTTTATCTTATTCAAAGTTAAATTTTATAGAACAAATTAGTTAGCATAATATCATAACACTATTAATAGGGTTAAAAATATCATTTTACATTTTAAAGGTAATTTTATAATTATAGTAAAAACTTATGGCAATTATAACGATTATGGTTGACAATAGAATTGAATTAAGGTTAGATCAACTTGTTCAAAACCTTAAACCTATTTTGAGTAGGTTGCCTCATATTTGATCCATGACGCAATAGGTTTTCATTTTTTTGTTACATGCTCATCTGGTTTGTGCTAAATTATTAAGAAAATATATTTAAACATACACTTAAACGTAAATTTACTTTCACTCATGTAAATATATATTTACGTTAAAAAATATCATTAAATTTAAATATATGTTCAAGTTCAAACATATGCTTAAAGTTTAACATCTATTTGAATTCTTACATGAATGACAATTTAATTAAACATCATAAAAAAATAATAAATTTTATATTCAAACATAAAGTACAAACACTAAAATAACTTTAAAAAAAAAAAAAAAAGATTCATTAGGTGTAATACAACAACACCAACTATTAAAACAAAATTTTAAAATTTCATTAGACATCTCAATTATCTACAAAAATATTTTGTTTCATGCACGAATTTATAAGAACAACATTAGAATTAATAAAAATAATAATGCACAACAATTAAAATAAACTATATTATCATCACCGCCACCACCATCATCATCATCATCATCATCATTATTGTTATTATTATTATTATTATAAAAGCAATATTACTGTATAATAAAAATAATAATAATAAGGTAAGTAACTAAGTTAGGGTGGGTCAAAAGTGTTTAATTTGACTCAAAATCGATTGGATTATAAATTGAGTAAAACCTTTTTTACCCATACCCTACTTGAAACCCGATTTCAGTGTCCCAAACCTAGTTCAAAAGAATAAATTCAAATTACCCGATTTATAGGTCAATTGAAAGGGACGAAACCACATATCTATGTGACACATTTTCATTGGAAAATTATGCAAATCAATATGGAAATATACTTTGTCTTTGAATTACCTGATGAATTATTTTGATATTAACTTCTACTTCTACAAGATTTGTAAGCATGTACAAACTATTAAAGAAGAAAATATTTACATTTCTTTATGTATAGAAAATGTAAAATAAAATATTGTTTCACGAAAGATTTAATTATTAAATTTGTATTTTTTATAGTTTCAAGTATATATTATAATTAGATTATAATTGCATAGTTATAATTTTTTTTTTTTTGAAAGGTTATAGTGTACATACACTCTATTTATATCATAAATACCCATACATATACTAACTTATTATCAAAAACCATTCATTTAATGCATTATTAGTTGTTTGTACTTAGTTTGAAGTTTTACTAAAAAATTTAAGAAGGAATTGCACAAAACCCCCCCGAGGTTTGCCAAAAAACAGACAAAAACATATTTATCAGTTTATTACACCAAATCCCCCACGCCGTTAGTCAATTTTCGTCAACTTTAACAGTTGACCAAGATTTTTAATCAAATGACCATTTTGCCCATTTTGATCATCATCCTCATCATCATCTTCGAACATCATCATCATCATCACCATCAGATCATCGTCATCATTGTCATCACCATCAGATCATCTCATCATCATCTTCGAACATCATCATCACCATCAAATCATCTTCATCATCATCTTCGATCATCACCATCAGATCATCTTTATCATCATCTTCGAACATCATCATCATCATCATCATCATCACCATCACCATTAAACACCAATCATCAACATCACTATCAGATCATCCTCATCATCATCTTTGAACATCATCACACCATCAGATCATCTTCATCATCAAACACTGATCATCTCACCAACAAAATCAACCACAAAACCAGATCGACAAGAGAGGGCGAGAGAGAAGAAGAAGAATAATAAGTTGTCTTGGTCAGCTTCAGTTCGTGCGCAGGTCGTGCGCGGGTCGGCGCGAGCTCCTCGGTCGACCGGCTGAGCTGATGGTCGGCGTCGTCGTCTAGTTCTACTCGACTTGGTGTCTTCAGTTCCGCGTGACCTCTACTCGGCGACGATCTAATGGTCGACGAGCTTGCACTGTTGGATCGGCGACAGCTCCCTCTTCGAACAGTGTCTTCGATTCCGCATGACCTCTACTCGGCGACGATCTGATGGTTGGCGAGCTTGCACGGCTGGATTGGCGACAGCTCCCTCTTCGGACAGAGGATGAAGAAGAAGAAAGCGGCGGCGGAAAGAGGGGTGAAGAAGAAGAAGATGATGAATGAGAGAGACGCACATGGGTGAAGAATGAGAGACGCACAGTGGTGAAGAAGAAGAAGAAGGAGAAATTGACTAAATTGCCCTTCACTCAGTTAACACCGACAAAAGTCAACGTTAAGTGTGGGGGTTTGGTGCAATAAAGTGATAAATATGTTTCCCTCTGTTTTTGGACAAACCTGAGGGGGCTTTTGTGCAATTCCTTCAAAATTTAAACTTTGAAAGTAAATATACATATTTTTTAAATGTGTGGTCAAATATCTAATCGATATTATCTTTACATACCCATAAATTCCAAAGTCCGATATCGATATTTAAAAGGAAAAAATTCATTTTGTCCATAAACTTTGAAAAATTATCACTTTTTTGAGCTTATTCGCATTAATGACTCTCGTGGTCTCTAAAATTTAAAAAATTCATTAATTTGATCTCTACCAGTAGTCAAACATTAATCAAACTAATGAAGGGAGGATTATTTTTATCATTTTAGTAGGTTATTTTAATTTTAATTAAAATAATTTAAGAAAATAAAAAATATATAAAAAATAAAAGGAAAATTGATCTCTACCATTCATTTTAAATATGGACAATAGAGATAAAAGATAATTAAAAATAAAATTAAATAATTAATTTGATCTCAACTGTCTATCTTTAAAATAGACAGTGAGGATCAAAAGTTGTTAAACAAATAATAAATTTGAAGTAAAAAATTAAAAAAAAAAACACTTAAAAAAAAAAGATCTTCATGGTTGGCAATCATTGCCGACCATGGAGATCGAACCATGATTTAGGCAGATCATGGTTCGATGACTTGGGTTCCCAGATCGAGAACCCAAATTATCAACAATTTAGGTTAAATCCAGATCATCCATCAACAATTTGAAAGAAGTTCTAGGAACCTAGATCGTTGAACCATGATCTGGATACCTATCCAAATAATGGTTTGATGATAGACCCCTTCCCCTAGACAGCTTGTCCGATACCCCACGATAGCACTCTAGTGGATACCTAATCCCACTGGAAAGTCCCCGTGAAGCTAAGTCATTTTACTTTTGCTAAACTTTCCAATTCCTTTGTTTGTTTCGAAAATGTGGGGAATTTTTTTTTCATTTTGTTTCGCTCCTTTTCAAAATAATTTTATATAAATTCGGGCAACATAACGGCTGTTTTTCTGAATATACCACCCTGCGAAAGTTTACAAAATATAAACACTTTCTAAAAACAATCAATTTCCCCAAACTTCTGCGCCTCCGGCCCTTAATTTTCAATTCACAACACAACCACAATAATTTCAATCAAAACAAAAATATATATATATATCATAATTGAAATCACATAATTTACACCTAAAATTATTTACAAAACATAATGTAATTTATGTACAAGTGTCAATTTACTTTATTTACAAAATATATCAATTTAACTTATATACATTCACAGCTAATTGTATTTGGTCCTTTAATCATGTGGGGGTGTCCCTGCCCTTGATGTACCAGTGCCTGCACCTGGGGAGGTTTATTGATAAAATAAAAAATATATGATGAGCTAAATGAGCTTAATAAATGTCAAGTATTTCAAATCAACTGAAATTTTCTAAAATAGTCTCCCTAAAAAATATGTTATATTAAAATAATTTAATATTGTTACATAAAATTCAAGCTTTTTGAAATTAAATATATAATGTGAATCATAAAAATTTCAAATTCATTTTTTCACTGAAACTGAAAACAGTGGTGGCGTTATTTTCTGAAAACAATCTATAAACTGAAACAGCCAACCATTGATGACCCATCCTGACAATACCCTTGGTAGATACGGCGGAACGGAAATCCTGCATCGCTCAAGTCGTATCGGGTGGTAGAACGGAATTCCTACATCGCTCAAACCATCATACCAGTTTACGTAGCGGAATTCCTACATCGCCACATAAAAGCTAGCTCGCTAACTTAATATACATTCAAGACGTGCAGAGGGCGACACACTGGACGGACTAATGGACACATTTCCATCCTAACAGGTATGTCTAATGCAAAAATGCCCCAACCCTACCATGCACGTTAGGGTACTCTGACCGGCAACATCCTGTATTAACCTAAGGGTGTATCATAGGTCTAAAACTTTAGGTTTCTAATCCTGTTGCTTATCATTTATAAACTGTATAAAATCATTTCCATGAACTAAAATCTCGGAAATAAAATTAAAACAACAGAATAATCGATTCACATATTTAAATTCGGCATATCATAAAAAAAAAGACTCATTTACTAAAATTTCATATACGATATCGCACGTATGAATTTAAAAACATAACATATAAAATACATTTGATTAGAAATTAAACTTTCAAAAACGATTTTTAAAAGACACCCACGATTGATTTTACGGTCGTCCGAACACTAATTCGATTTCGCCGCTTCGATCCCACCTACACCATTTCTCATTCTAAATTTAAATGACCTTTCGACTAAACTAATTATACACTTAAAACCCATCATATAATCATGGAGACTCATCAACACCAACTAAAAACTTTTACATCACCTTATCAAATAAATAAATTACCTTATTCATTTCCAATCTCATTCCATTAATTATTTTCACCACCAACTTCATCCAGTTTCATTTATTTTCATTCCATTGGTTTCCATTCAACATCCTATATGTTCAAACACTTTAATACCCTATGGTATCTCATGAATTCAATAAAAATTCAAGTTGCCCTTCAACCTAACAAAATTAAATTTCATACCAATTCATCCATTTAATTAAAACTTCTTCCATCAATTATCTCCAAACCAATTTATTCATCAACCAAAACCTTTAAACACATTAAAATCCAACACCCATACTAGGCATCCATACTTTCCATACACAATCTCCACACACACAATCATTCATTTCATTTTTCTTCAGTTAAATCACACAAATCACCATCAATCTAACTCATCTAACATTCAATAAACTAAAATAAATTAAACCCATCAATTATCATCATCATCCATTCAAACCCTAACCTTCAACACACAAAAAAAAAAAAAAATTCCACCAAACTCATATCACATTCTAACTCAATTCGGACCTTAAAATCATGATAAACAACCTTCAAATAACTCACAAACAACATCAACTTATCCATCAATCACCATCTCCAACAAAACCCATCAAAACTCATCAAAAACTCTATCAATTTAACTATAAATTCAACCAACTAACTTACCTTATTTTCTTGATGATTCTTGGAGCTAAGAGGATGAAAAACTTGAGAGAAATCACCTCAAACCAGCAACTCACTTCTTCCTTCTTCTTCTTCTTCTTTGGTTGCACACACACCCCCACCCCCCCTTCCTTTTTTTTTTTTTTTTTTTTTTTCTCTTTTCGGTCCTCCTTTGTGGTTGCACGAATTGCCTCTTGTTTGGATTTCATTTGGGCTTCAACTTTATATCCTAGGCTCCCTTAATGACCATTTTGCCCTTAAGATTCACCTAAAATGCCAAACATACCCTTTATTACTCTAATCACACTTTTATTGGTCCATTAACTATATAATTATCCATTTCATTATCTAAACCAATTTCTAATTAATCTCAACCACAAATTTAGTCAAAAGATGACTATTAAATGTTAATCCACCATTGGTCCATCAATAATCACATGGATTGTGCTTTTAGAATGAGTTTAATATCATAAAATCTCATTTATACCCTTAACATTAAAAATTAATATAATTCATTCCGAAATAAATTCCAAATTAATTCTATAATCACTCATTCATCAAATTGACTTTACAATACTCTAATTAGGTCTCTTAGGATTCAATTTATGGCTTCGAAAAAAATTCAAACAGAGTTTAGGTCAACAGTATTCACAATCCTAGCCGTAAGGGCGTTTTCATTGGGTAACTTTTGAAACCTTCAAAAACTACCCAAACGGACTCATTTTTACTCTGTTTCAGTTTTATTGAGTCATAATAACCATTCTAAATATTTTCAATTTTCCGGGGTCCGTCTCAAAATTTCACTATTCATCAAATATTATTCACCTAAAAATATTACTATTCATCCGTAAATTCACTGTTAATCATGAAATGAAAGTTTGTGGTCCTACATTTGATCTCCATCACCGGTCATGGAGACTTATTTTTATAATCTTTATTAACAATAATTTAAAAAAAAAACACTTTTTTTGTAATTTTTAATTATTTTTATTTAAAAATATATTTTAGTGTAAATATATATTTTGCGTAAGTAATTGGCACATGGGAGGGCAAAATGGTACTTTCAGCTTGTTTATAAATTATAAAGGGTAAAAAGGTTATTTCATAATTTTGTCGTGGTTAAATGTTAGAAATCAGGTCAAGAGCGATCAAATTGGTGGGTTTATGAAATTTTAGGACCATGAAAGCTATTAATGCAAACTGACTTAAAAAAGTGATAAATTATATAAAAAAATAGGGATGAAATTGAAATTCCCTTATTTAATTTTTTTTATTTATCACATATATTATTACGTGAATGGATATACAATCGAACACTCCTGATAAACCTACTAAGGTACAGGTTGAAAAAGAGACTCCCTATAGCAAAAGAAAGGATCCCAAGAAAAAGAAAAAATCTCATATGTTGAGGAAAAAATTAGCCACTATGATTTTGACTGCGGTGAGTCCACTTTGAAACTTTAATGCATCAAGGCGGCCTGCCTTTCTCATTGGGCCTTTGCCGCTGCCCTAGTTAAATTAAAACCATGGGTCTAATGGGTTAAGCAAATAATGCACAAGACAGAAACAGTAGAAAAACCCAGAACCCTCTAGCGAGCTCCCCTTGACGACCAGAACTCTATGTTTCTCTTTCTTTCTATTGATAACACTAATCTTTGAAAAAAAAAAAAGAGAAAAAATCTCATACAAAGGGAAATCATGTTCTTCTTCTTCGTGGGAGGAGTAAATCAACAGATGCGTCAGGTATTAAAATCGGGTGCGGGCAGGTGCATTAGCTGCGGCTCAAGCGCCGATCTAGTTGAATATGACAAAGTGTTAAAGCTGTTCTTCATTCCAGTGTGGAAGTGGCCGGCCAAAGATCCTCTCATGTATTGTCACAACTGCAGTCTCTTTTTTCCTCCTCATCATTCTAAGACACTGCCACCGCCCTCCGACGAGTTGAGGTGCCGTTTCTGTGATCGACTTGTGGAGCGTGATTTCCGCTTCTGCCCCTTCTGTGGCTCCTCTCTGTGAGTGCACTTTTTTTTTTTTTTTTTTTATATATATTTTTGATTATGATCAATCAACATGTCCTTTGTGTTCTAGAGACTGATTTCCTAAATGGGTTTTTTTTTTTTAAAATTTTTATATATGAATTCTGTCAGTTATAACAACCATCATGCACCAATTACATGATATGATATGACTACCACTTTGTATTGAAGAGTGTAAGAGTCGTCATAACTGAAATATCAAGCTATATAAACACCCTCTATCATCAGAGAGAATCACCATGGGTGGACTGACGTTGTCGTGATCTTTCAAAATAATACCATACATGATATAATTTTTTAAATAAAAATTGATATTAGTGGTATACGCAGTGTTAAAATTTATATCACGTTATTATTGAAAAATCGTATAACATCAGCCTACCACATCAATCCGGCATCTCATCAAAGATTTTCTTCTATTATTAAATCACACGTTGAACACTCTGAAAACCCAACTCGAAAGTAAAAAAATCACTTATTGTTTTAGTTCCGAAGATCGTACATGCATAAGCAGAGTAATTGCAAATGTTGGATTTTATTGAACAGATAACAGTTATGATATGCAACGACGTACAGAGATCAAGAACCCTCACATCAAAATCCAGAGGATAAAAATCAAGAATGACACTGTACACAAAGGCCTCTAAATATGCGGAGACCATTTCGTTTCTGCCTCAGAAAAATTCACAGTTTCCGGGGTGTCTCCTGGGTTTCTTACCAGAGCACTAAATCCAAACTGCACAATTTTGTCAGCAAATCTGCAGGTGTGCCGTTGAGCAATAAGAGTTTAGTTGTGCATTGGACCCTCCAATGAAGTTAATCAACCATTGTCTGAATCTAATTTTTTACATTGGTTGGCTGAAGGGTAATTGCTTATCTCCTCTCTCCACAGCATTTCTCCATAACCTATACCTTACCCCTAACTTGTCGTAGCCTACCGGCAAATTCCAGATATTTGCTCCATTTATCATTCGCTCTTGCTGCCCAACAACTAGCCTTAGATCCTCATTCAACACCTGTGTTCGTCACACATCAACCGATTAGTAAAAAATTTCGATAGCCACAACTGCCATTATAAATGCATTTCCAGATTTACAATTTTGTCAGAGTAACAAAGTAGTATTATGCATAGAGCATTATTAATGATCAAATGATGCTATGCTGAAAATGCTTCAAAACATCGACAGTTAAAAAGATCGTATGGAGGCATTTGCCATAAAACGGCGCATACCATGCCTTTTGAAACCACGGAACACTTGATTGGGAAATCAACCGGACACACAGATAACGGCTTTTATCAGATTAGCCTAATTCCCCAACCCAAACCCAAACTCCCATCCAATGAAAAAAATTAAAAGGAAAAGTGTACTATGAACAACTGTTTCACCTGTTCTGCGAAATGCCTCCATACATATTGCATGAGAGGAATGTGCTTCAGTATAGGAGCAAAATCCAGTGCCATCCTGTATAACAACCGTGTTTTTTTGGTCGATGATGGTAAACAGACGTGAAGTTGGTGAAGATGTGTCTCACACTGCCTGGCATTTCGTCCCTCCAATTTTCCAGGCTTTGAGATCCCAATGGTTGACAGTACCATACACGGTGGTCGAAATTCCATATCTATTGGATAAGGGTCCCAGTATCCTTGTAGGCCAGATGCAGGCGTCAAAAACTTCACCAAGCTGAAAATTCATACCAAGCATGACACAAAGCAGAAGGTTCATGACGATTTTCTTCCAATAAAACAAAATATACTTTCCTATCATTTTCCTGATAATAACTAACCAAAACATAGGGCATAATATAGATTATTTAAAATCCAAATGGATGTAAAATGATTCCTTCTAGTTTGCATATCACTTGGAAGTGCAGATCCTAGAACATAATTGTTAAGAAAAGAAATAGGGGGAAATTGCCTTGGTGGGAAGCAACAAAATTTTCGTCAGTTCTATTATTCTTTTGAAAAGAATTATTCTACTTGACATGTAATTTCCATATACAGCCCAAAATGAAATGATTTCTCCAGGATTCCCAAACATTTTTACTGCATATTGTGATTGATTGGTTTTTTCTCGTACGGTTTATTTTTCTGATTAATAAATTGTAATAATTTAAATTTGCAAGAACAAACCTAGGAACACTCCATCCCTTGGCAAAAGTGGAAGTGTGAGTAAATGGAGCATGTGCAAGATCCAAAAGATTATCTAGAAGAAGGCCGTGTTCAATGGGAAGTTCCATCACAATCTGCCATTCAAAGACACAAGACATTTGAGAAGATTTTGCAAAATCCTGAAAGCATCATTCATGCGATTCATATATTCATAATATCCAGAAGCATTTCAATGCCTCAAAAAATTACCTCAGCGTGGATTTCAAATCCTGGAGGAGGCAGTAAGGAAGGAAGGGTGGCTGTTGGAGGGTCGTCACCTGGCCAAATCCATATCATTCCCTCTTGCTCAAAACATGGCAATGATTTTATTTTCACATTCAGCAATCGTGTAGATGGCATCTTCTCACATTTACCATCTGTCGAATATTCCCACCCTGCATTCATCAGAAACGAATAATCCACAAGTCAGCAACGTTCTTTGGCGGTCAATATTACAAGAACTGTTGATTTTGAAGGCTCATATATGTTAAAAATTGTGACCATAACCAATTTCTATAACTTATACTGACCATGGTATGGGCATTGTATGCGGCCCTCGTTTACAGAACCAAGATGAAGAGGACATGCTCTATGTGCGCATGTATTTCGAACACAGCCAGGTTTCCCATCTTTACCACGAAAGATAACCCACGGTTCCTCAAAGCAATCAATTGGAATCTGAAACAGAGAAGCAGTAGCCGGTAAGCACTGTCTTAAACATCTTGAGTAACTATTTTTAGAAGACAACATATTGCCCCAACTTTCTTTTCTAGAAAACAACAAATATGGAACTTGTTTTAAGGGATACAAAGATATACAGTGTAGGCACCTCAGTATAATGCAATCAAACGAAAGTAAAAGAAAAAAGAAAAAGATGGCAGAACCCTAGTTATTTAAGTTGTTTTCAGCTTTTCAAAAGAGACCACATATCATTTCTGGTTCATAATTAGTAAATTAACCGGAGATCAAAGTTATGAAGGACTCACCATAGTATCATCCTTGAGGTCAGTGGAGAAAGCAACTGGGTACCAAAAGTTCTTCAAGTGGGGATGGTAAGCCTGGACTGGACCTGAGACATTCAAGCTTTTCCGTGGGGACTTCTCTTTCACATTATTCAGGGATTGCATAGACATACTAGGAGAAGGGCATGGTTGATCAGACTCCGTGGTGGTGCTGTCTTGTAACAGTTTATCATTAACCAACGTTTCCATGTAAGCTAGTTTATCTAAAGCCGTGGCAACCCTTGCTTCAGATATGTGAACCTGTTATGGTTCATTGGAAAATCAGCTATGATATAAAAGTTGGAAACTCAACTCAGCACAAGATCAATGATGAAACAGACCATAAATTTTACAGTTTCATTCATCTTTTCAATGATGCATGTATGTCCAGACAGGTCAATGCATTTCAGACTCAGATTAATGAAGTCATTATAGACTGATTCCAGTCATGAAGAATAAATAAATTGCTAACTTTCCAGACCTGTGTATGCGCCTTGCGCTAGTTCTTCCTGCAACTCCGCAAGCTCTTTCTTCATAGTGCCAATAGACTTGTAATCACGCGCTAGAGGATTAAGTACTTCCACTACCTGCACCGCTATCTATGAGAGTGAGAATCATCTTAAGGAAGCAATGGAAGCCTCAAATTTACATTCTAGTCATAAGATCAGCCTGACATTCCTTTTTCAAATCTCATTCTGAGAGATGTCAGTTTCGGTTATTTAGATAATCGGAATTGAATATATTTGACAACATGTATAGTAACCCAATCAAGTACCAAACGAGTTTTGCTAACTTATTGATTAGTTAAAGTTATGCATCAGTAACAACCCTTTAATTGGTTATAGTATGATTATTGAAGAATATTCAAAAATAGTTATTGATGCATAACCTTCCTGAGGTAGCCAAAAAAACATAACAATAAAACTCCAATCAACACTTGTGGAGAAAAGCCAGAAATAGATGAGACCTTTTCATGGAGGAGCATAATAGTGAGGACATCTTGTCGAGCCCGCCAATCACAATACTGAATATCATATCTAGCAACTTCAAGGGCTTGGTTGACGTCCAAGAACTTGCCTTTACATTGTGGGACTGTAGACCTCGGATCCTCCACATCAAAGATTGTGGCCCACGGGTTCTTCTTATCAACCACACCACCTTCCTCTTCAAACACAGCAAACACCCTAAACCGAGCTCGAACACCCTTCAAACCAACACAAAACCAATTAGCTAAAACAACTAAACAAACATGCATGAAGGTGACAGACAAATCATGCTTAGCTAAAATATCCAGAAAAGCTAGCAAAGGGAAAAAAAAAAAAAAAAACCTTTTTAGTATTAAACTTGGCGGGTCTAGTTAGAGAGATGGGAAGAGAAAAAAGAGCAGCAGCAGCAAGAGTGGACATGGCGTTTGAAGTGCACGCAGTCCGGAGAGAGAAGGAGGAAGAAATGTAAACAAGGTTAGTGAGAGCGATTTAATTTGGAGACCTTGTTGATAAGAGGTTGGTATTTCGCGCGATCTCAGTTGGCCTCCCACTGGATGCCATGTGGACAAGCGTGGACTCCTTGCTCGCACACGTGGAGTGTTAGACGTCCACATGCTCTCAACCCAAGCATCTCCCCACTCTCAACCCGTGTGGGGACTTGTATCTCCATTTCTTGCCACCTCGGATCTTCAAGATTTCTTTCTCTATCTCACTATCTCTTCCTGCCTTTTTTTTTTTTGTCAAAAGGTTTTTCGGATGCCTGTGTTTTTATTTTTTATTTTTTATTTTTTTTAAGAAAAAATATATTATCGGTCCATTTATTTATTGAATTAACATTTTAAAAGAGCCATTAAATTTAAAAGTAAATTGTACAACTACTCTAAATTTACTTCTATTTGCACTCTCTGTGAACTATCGAATTAATTGCACAAACATCCTATTTGACATTGACTAACTATTTACCATTGTTAGTGAATAATGTCACATGGACAAAATTATCATTTTATCATTATCATTAAATAATTAAAAAAAAAATTATTCACATCTCATGATATTAGATTAGATTACTATTGGGACCCAATTAATTAAATCTTTTAACTATGACCCATAAATCTACTTCTAGGATTAAAAGAAGTTTATCCACAATTTAAGTGGAAATTTGTCATTTTTGAGACCGATGAGATTTGAACCTTGCTCATGAGCATGAGTATGTGGGGTTGGCACTACTGTGTCAACCAACCAATTTAAAAAATAATAATAATAAATAAACAAAACCGTTCTATAATAATTGTCAGAAAAATAGGTGTTACCCATTTTAAGGACCTGTTTTTGTTAGAGGTTTTGATTGAGATGAATCAAGACTGAATTTGTGTATTCATGGGAAAAATGATGCTTAAATGAATGAGAAATTGAGATTTAAAATGCAACTATTGGGGGGTTTTGTTCAATAATGAATTTGCAATTTTATTTAAAATTGTGATTAAATGTTTATTTAATTGATGGCATTAAGGACAATTGAATTTGAAAGAAAGATATTATTTTTGTAATAAAAAAATAAAAACATTGAAATGAGATTTTAGTTTTTTCCAAAATTCAATTTTGAATTATACTTAAGTGCTATTGAATTTTTGAAAAAAAGTAACGGAAAAGAATAAATTGCAAATTCAAGTGCCATGAATTGGAGTTTTAATATTCAAATTGTAACTGAAATTTTAATTGCAAATTTTGAATATTTATAACCATTGATATGGTTTAATGGTTGTTTTAAATCAAATGTAAGCATCCTCTACATGAGTCTATAAATTGACTCCTAATCTTGAAAAGAGAGGCTACTAGAAATTTTATCTTTCACATCTTCCTCTCTAAGTTCCTGATATTTCTATATCCTAGTTTAGGATTCCTAAAGTGATAGATTTGCAGGTATAAATTTAGTTCGCCAAACGATTTCTGAGTCAAGTAGTTGTATCCTAGGAGGTAGATGCACAACACAAACGGTGAGGGCGAATATATTTTAAAAACATTGTAGTGATTATGGGCCTCGACTTCTTGTAATTTTGTAGTATTTATTTTTATTGTTTTGTATTATTTATTTATTTATTTTATGTTCTTTGTTCAATTCATGTTGTAAAGAAATTTGTGGTGTAAAACTGGAGCATGTTCCAGTTAAATCATATATGTACTCTGTAAAATTTCTAACAATCTTAAAATAAATTCTAACCGTGACAAACTGTTACTAACTTATTTTGGTTGGTAATTTTTTTTTTTAGCTTATTTTGGTTGGTAGAAATTTTGTTTAAAAGAAAGATTTTTTTTTTTTTTTAATAAATCTCAAATTTTGGTTTTGGTTTTGAAAGGAAAAAAAAAAAAGTTTGTTTCATCTTTTCTTCATAGATTTCGGTGAAACAAAAACAAGTTGTGTTCATTTTTTTTTTTTTAGTTGATTGTGGTATTAGTAAAAATATATATATATTTAGCAAATGTTTTTTTGAAACTTTGATAAGTTTTTTTCCCCTGTCTTGAACTTGATTTGGAAAAGAAATCAACTTTAATAAGTTGATATTCTTAAGTAAAGTATTAGAAATTCGACTCAAACCATTTGGGTTTGAATTTTGAAAAAGGAAAAAAAAAAATCCTATTCATTTTTGGGTTTGTTTCAGGCACTGAAATATTTGTTTTCGGGTTTGATACACACACTAAAAATAATCTTTTGGATTATTGTTTAGGTTTTGGGTTTGTGTCAAATACTAAAAATTTTGTTTTGGGTTTAATACAAGCACTGAAATATTGAATCTGAGATTTTAAATTTATTTCAAATACTAAAATCAAATTGCAATTTATTGTTGGAAATTAGTGTAATGGCGTGGAAGTACGTGTCTCGAAAAAGTTATAGGTAGAAAAAATTTGGTATTTAAGTGTGTCTATTATGATCCACCTCTCTTTTTTAGGAACTTACCTGATGTATTATTCACAAACTATATGCACTATTTTAGTATATAGTTTGTTTGGTTTTGAGACAAATACTAATATTTACTAGTTTAATTTTATTTATTTCACCGGTAACATAAATTAGTGTTTTGACACCAAATTTAATTTTGTAGAAACGACACAAGTACCACATTCTGCTACTGAAAACCAAATTGCTATTGTGCTTGTGGCTCATATGCCTGCACTTATGGTTCATTTGCCTAATCCAAATGTATCGGGTTTGATTCCCAAGAATCATTTGGAAAAACCGAAAAAAATTAGTGGTTTGAATTTCAAGATATGGTAGCACAAGATGTTGTTCCATTTGACCACTTAAAAAAAAATTCCTAGATTTTACAGAAATATATATATATATATAACTTAATTGAATACAAAGAATAATAATAATAGATGTTGGGCACAGTTTTTTTAAGTAGATATTTTAAAAATAAATCTTTTAAATGTAGATATTTTACAAGTAGAGCTTTTAAATAAAATTTATTGGTTGTTTGATTGTCAATTAAATTTTTTTTTTAAGCAATAGAACATTTGGTTGGATTAATTTTAAAAGCTCTTTTAAGTTAAAAGATTACCAAAATCGCATTTAAAATATAATAAAATAATCAAGTCCATATACAATGTCTTTATTTCTAAATTCAAAAATCATAAGGATATTAATGTTATATAATTTACATCACATTCTTACATTTGTATCCAAATTATCTTCAAAGTTAAAAATGAAATATTTTAAAAATTTACCAATTAAAAAAAAAATCATAAACTTTTGTTGTAAGGAATATGTAGAGAAAAGTGAAGTGTTTAAAATATCTTAGGGAAAGAATATTAGTGATTTAAGTTATAAGGGTAGAGTAAAATTAATAAAATATAATAGAACTATGATAGATATTTTAATGTATTTAAAAAAGCTCAAAAAAATCTACTTGAAAAAACCCAAAATTTAAGATTCTCTTAGCAGATGTATTTTAGCTTTTTTAATTGTTTAAAGACTCTACTAGGATTACAACCAAATAATATAAAATAAATGTAATAGAGCTTTCAAGATTAAAAAAGCTCTTTTGTCAAGTAGACAAGTTGTATCAAATTTATAATTAGAAATTAGATAGTTTGTTATTGTCAACCAGCAGCAAAATAAAATCGGTAGTGGCTGACACTCTCCTCACATGTGGTAGGGGCAATTCAAACACGGGGTTATTATAAGAGTAAATGAATAATATCTACTATAAACCAAATAAGTGGTGGTAAAGTCTAGATTGAATACATTTAGATTTTAATATAATATTACAAAGTTTGAACTAAATACACCTTTACTTTTAATTTCTTTCAAATTTGAATAAACTCTAAATTGAATATATTTTCTAATTTTAAATGGTAAAATCAAACAATACCTACGTCTATTACTTTTCTTAGATTTCATTGGATGGCAAAACTAATAATACACATTTAGTGAAAAATAAGCAGGGTTAAAGAGATAAATAAATCTGAGTTTAGATATAATATTTTAAAGGGTGTACAGAGTAAATAAGTCATGTTTAAAATTCTAAGATGAAATTAAAAACAACTTTTTTAGATGGTGTGAGTGCAAAAGTGTTGGCATCATATGTGAAGGAAAAAATTTCGATTTTAATTCGAATGCGGAAACGTGAATTTTAAAAAATTTTCAAACAAAACATGACCGATTGATGCTAGTAATAACGATTCAATAATTAAAATAATAAGATCGAATCTCACCTTGCATGAAGATTGAATTGATCCCTTTTGATTCGCAGATTCTTCACCACCTGATCTTCCTTGCTATGACTCTTCACAAAAGAAACTGTGTGTGGGCACAATCTTTTGAAGATCTTTTTGAAGTAGATGGTTTCCAAGTGATTTTTAATCAATGGAAATTTTTGGTTCAAATAGCCAAAAATTCTCTCAATCACCTCTACGTTTTCCAATCATAAAAACATCTTTTTATATATATTGGTAAACTAGGACACTTCCTATTTAACAAGGAATCCAAAATCCCATTTAAATTGAAAGATTTAATTTATATCCAATATGGAATCAAATTCCTTATTGGATTAGAATTCTATTCTTTTAATTTAATATGGAATCTAATTTCTATTAAATTAAAACTCTTTTAATATAATTTAAATAGAATCTTATTCCAATTAAAATTATTATTTCCATTAATCAATTAAATGATTTTTCATTAAATTAAATGATTCTAAATCATAATTAATTTAATGACATCATTTAGAATTGAACCCATGACCTCTACAAATAATTAAATAATTAATCATTAATTAAATAATTATAAATATTTAAATAATCAAATTATTTAAATAATTTATGAACATGTACATAAATTTATATGTACACCAATAATCGGACAATCCAATTATATTCTTCAACTTGTTTCTTTATGTGGTTGTGAGCTAGCAAGGGGACCAAATGGACCTACAATTTGAGCTCCAATAATATTGGAATTATTAATTAAACTCTTTAATTAATAATTCACTATTATTAACCTTAAAGTTACTCCACTAAAAACTTAAGGTTACACTCTCAAAATTGTAGATGTTTTACACCATCTGAATTTTCAGTGTCCATCGATTTAATCATTTCATATGGTTCGATCCTCCACGAGTAGTTCATAATTAGAGCTAGGTTATTAAAATCCGTTACACCTCTCTAATTATATCTTGTTCCATTAAGTACCATTGATTCTCTAATGAACAATATATTCATAACAACTTATGAATTTATCTTTCCGTTTACTCGTAAACAGAAAATTGAGCGCTCTTATTGTTCAAGACCCAAATCAACACTTAAGGGAACTACTCATCTACTTCTTGCAAGAAGGAGTGGATTCCACTATTGTGTAGAATGTTCCCAGCCACTTATTAAATCACATCTCCAAAGTACGAAGCTTATTGACCGTAAATCTATAACAGTCTCACTCGTGTAAATAAAAAATATGACCCAACAAATAGGAGTCCATTAACACTCAGAATTAAGATCAATCCATATATGATCATCTAGTTGATAAATAAGAATTTATTTGTTTAACGGATATTAATAAGAAATTCATTTTTATCATGGTCCAGTCCTATATAATCTCTATTATATAAGTGCCTTCATTTTCATATCACCATATGAACAATCCCGGATAAGATCATCGTATCAAATACGAAATGGACCGCAACTGTAGATTTACCACAAACAAAGTACCCAGCTTTGTTTGCTTTCTATGGACTTTTTAGATTACTAATCTCAAACTAAATCTTCTTGTATATAACACTTACATACTTAATTTGAGACTACATAAGTAATCATGGATGTTACATGATTTTCATATGAAGCAAACATTTCATAAATGCACATTAATTTGAATAAAATAAACTTTATTTATTTATAATTTATTTAAACGTTTACAAATTACAAGCTCTTAGGGCACAATGCCTAATAATATGGTAGTGTTTTTCTTAGACAAAATCAAGTTTCTGTTTTTAAGGATTTTGTTGTAACATAATGAAGTTTTTATATTACAAAAGTAGTTTGTATGTTGCAATAGACCTGGAGCGTGAACAATGCGTGAAAAAGAGAATTTTCTGTTTTGATAAAATTTCGATTTGATCTGTTTCAATGTGTTTCCTGATTTTTTTTTTTTAAATTATCTCTGAATTTAAAGTAGAAATCATCCTAAAAGATAATTTTGTGATTTATTTTAGAAATATCTTTTTCTAAAATTATGGAATTTCCTTTTTTGGTAAAGATATTATTTTGAGATAATTTTTTTAGAAAAATCTTTTGAATTATCTTTATTCTTTCTCTGCAAGGTTTTGTATAAAAATCTAACCTTTTAATTGTAGATTTGTTTTGACTGAATTGGTCATTGGTTTCATGAAGGAATTTAGTTCTTTTAATTTAATGGCCGATTTGGTTCTTACTATAAAATAGGAAAACATTCATATTACAAGCTAATTTGCTTATTCTTTTTGGAATAAATCTTTTAGGAACTTTCTTTGAAATATTTCTTATCTTTATCTGCTATTAATTGAGTATATATCTTCTTCTTTAATGCAGATTTGTATTTGACCAAATTAGAATTTAGTCAAGTGAATCGATCTGGATGTGTGTGTCTAGATTTTGAAATCTGTTGCGGCAGGAAAATGTACTGTTATAATATATTCAATTCATTTTCCTTTTATCTTATATAAATTTTTACTGTGCAGATTTTTGGAGAAATTGAAAGAAGCTCCAACTTGTCCATAAGTTCCGTGAGCAGACAAAGAGCTTCTAAATCTAATGAGAGCATCAAATATGTAATAGAGAGTTTTATGTATTTTGTAAGGTATAGAATGATTCTCTCTAGGATCTTTTAGTCTTAGAAAGAGTGTGGCTTTCTAAGCAAACACAATAACATAAGTGCTTTGGTAGGAAGAATGATTTCGTTTTTGGGAGGAAGTGGTTTACAAGTTCTTGAAGAGAGTTCATGCAACGTGTGTTTTTAGGTACGAATAACTATTTTAGTCTGCAGGAGAAGGTTGGTCTCTAGCTTTTGAAGGAAACTCAAGAAGCAAGGGATCATTGAAGTCGAAGGGACATTGCTAAACTTGATTGGTTTCACAAACCTTTTGTTAACTGTAAAGAGTGAGTCTTTAGTTGAATGAGTTAATTGATGTTTATATAATTTGAAACTTTACTAATAAGTTTAATTTTTTGGGCATGGTGTTGTGGATGTAAATCAAAACTGAATCAAATCAAAAATTTTGTTATGTTCTTTAATTTTCAGATACAATGTTTAATATTATTTTATTACAATAGTGTTTTTCTTTATGTTACAACAGTTGACACTGTCTGTTGAACACAACTAGGTAATTTGAATTAATACAAAGATTTGGTAATAATTTTTTTTTTTTTAAAAAAAAGATCTTTCAAATAGAAATAGTGCCGCTCTTTGCTTTTAAGAGACAATGCCTTAATACTGAAGGCATGTCTAAAGCTGCACAATAAAAGATCTTTTATACTTCAAGATTATTATAAAATGAATAAAATAACATAATAGATCAGTAGAGATAGAATAAGATGTAAACATAATAACATATGCGTATAATAATTAATAAAGATATAAACATGAAATCGGGAAAGTAGAAAGTGAGAAATGGAAATTCACTTGTATCAAAAGTGAGAGTAGAAAGTGAGAGGGATGTGTTACAAGTGTATGTGTGTGAAAACATCACAAAGGGAGCAATCTATTTATAGGCAAATTTGACCGACCAAGCATACCACTTCTTACTTTAAAATATTATTGTTAAATTTGGTGTTTATCCCGCCAACAATATTATTTAAATTGGTGTGTTTATCCATCTTTCATAATACTCTCCCTTACATATACACCAATTTAAGATTTGCTAGTAAAAACCTAATGGTATAAAAACCTAAGCAAAAGATATTTCATGATCTGCTGGATCGAACACAAAAATATACAATCATCTTTTGGATGCAATAGTGTTTGGACGTGCTTTAAGGTACTACCTCATTAAAAACCTTATTAGGAAAAATCCAGTGGGACAAAACTTGATCGAAGGGAAAAAGAGTACAATGCACACATGTTCATATTGATTTAATATACTCCCTCTGAAACCCTAAAATGATGTTTCATAATTAATCATGTAACTTATATGCTCGACGCATTCCAATGGCATGAGTCAGTTTCTTGAATGTTGTTGTTGGTAATATCTTGGTGAATAAATTTACAAGATTATTCGGAGAGCAGACTTGCTTAACATCAATCTGCTAACTTTGTTGGAGCTCATGAGTATAAAAGAACTTTGGTGAGATATGTTTAGTTATGTCCCCTTTGATGTATCCCGTTTGATTTGAGCAATACATGTAGCATTATCCTTATATATGACAATTAGGGAATTTGAAGTAGTCGATAGTTCACATATATTGTGGATATGGTGAATGACAGATCTCAACCATATGCATTCTCGGCTTGTTTCATGAAGTGCAAGAATTTCATAATGGTTGGAGGATATGGCAACAAAAGTCTGTTTTGTGGAGCGCCATGAAATTGTTGTATCATTATAAGTAAAAACATACCTAATTTGTGAACGATTTCCAACATCAACATAACCAATCAAACCTACACCATTATTAGGTTTTGAATAGAATAACCCCTAATCTATTATTCCACGAAGATAACGAAAAATATGTTTGATTCCATTTTAGTGATGCCTTGTTGGTTCAAAATTGAACCTGGCCAACAGATTTACTGAAAAGATAATTTCAGACCTAATACATTGTGCTAAATATAATAAAGCACTAATTGTACTCAGATATAGTACTTTTGGACCAAATATCTATTCATTATCTTCTTTAGAACAAAATGGATCTTTTTGAGGATCAAGAGACAGAATAACCATAGAAGTACTCAAGAGATGAGCTTTATCCATATTGAATCTTTTTAGCATTTTTACAATATATGCTAATTTAAGAATAAGTACTCCATGTGATATGTGCTCAATTTCCAGGCCAAGATAATATTTTGTTTGTCCCAAGTATTTCATCTCAAATTCTCTTTTTAAATAATCAGCAGTTTTTCGGAGCTCTTCATGTGTTCCGATTAAATTCATATCATCAATATAAACTGCAACAATTGCAAATCCATATATATATATATATATATATTATGAACACACATGGGCGAGATGAGATTATTAATATATCCTTCATTTGTTAAGTATTTGCTAAGACGATTATACCACATTCGCTTAGATTGTTTCAATCCATATAGGGATCGTTGCAATTTAATTGAATAAACATCGTTAGCTTTTGGTTTATATGTTTTAGGCATTTTAAATCTTTTAGAAATTTTCATGTATATATTAGTATCAAGTGACTAATATAAATATATCATCACAACATCCAGAAGATGCATTTGGAGCCCTTGTGAGACCTGTCAAACTTATTAAAAATCTAAAAGTAATTGTATCCATTACAGATGAATAAGTCTCATCATAATCAATTTCTAATCTTTACAAGAAACTTTGTGTAGCAAGTCTTGCTTTATATCTTACAATCTCATTTTTCACATTGCGTTTTCGTTCAAATACCCATTTGTATCCAACAGATTTGACATCTTCAGACGTGTGGACTATAGGTCCAAATACTTTGCGTTTGGCTAAAGAATTTAATTCTGCTTGAATTGCATCTTTCCATTTAGGGCAATTGTGTCTTTGTCTACATTCATCAACCATATATGGTTCATAATCATTGTTCATAATTTTGAAAGCTATTGTTTATGAAAATATATCATCGATGATTGTTTGTTTATGGTTCCACATATCTTCGGCACAATTTATTGAAATTTCTTGATTTTTAGAATTTTGTAGCCCTGTAAGGCTTTGCACCTCGTTGGGAGTTTCAATCTCCTCACGAACTGGTAACTCTTTTAGAGTTGATTTTTCAGAGAATATGGATTTTATAACTTGAGTATTGTTTTCAACAGAATTAAGATTTTTCATCCTCTGCTTCTAGGGAATACCATCTTTCGAGTTAATCGGTCTATCCACACTTCTGACGTGCAATAGATGATTCATTTGTTGTATTCTGATTACATTATTCTACTGGAACAATTATTATAGTCAGTACATTGGCAGCTGGTATGTATGATTTTGTTACCCTAGCAGCATCTTTAAATACATCTGACAACTAATTCGCAATCTTTTGAAAATTGACTATCCTTCATACTTCATTTTCACATTAGGTGGTACAAGGATCTAGATGAAATATTGTTGTCACGTTTCATGAAAGTTCATTTTTCTTGCCAATAGTGAAATTTTTCTCATGTTTTTCTTCAAGAGAAATTTTTCCTCCCTCTAATAGTGGGAAAGTTGTTTCATTAAAATGATAATCCGTAAAAGGTGCAATACAAAGATCATTTGTCAATGGTTCAATATATTTGATAATTGAAGGTGAATTAAAACCAACATACATTCCCAAAAGACATTAGGGTCCAATTTTGGTTTGTTGAGGAGGAGCAATAGAGACTTGTACGACACAACGAAAAAGGCATAAATGAGAAATATCATATTGGTGCCCAAGCACAAGTTGTAATGGAGAATATTGGTGATAGGCTACGGGCTTAAGGCGAATCAATATTGCTACATGTAAAGTAGCATGTCCTTAGGCAGAAATTGGTAATTTAGTTTGTAACAACAATGTTCACAACTACCTAGATGCGTTTGATGAATGATTCTGCTAGACCATTCTGGATATGCACATGTGGGACTAGATGTTCAACATCAATTCCAATCGATGTGCAATAATCATCAAATGTTTTTTATATAAATTCACCAGTATTATCTAGTCATATGCTCTTAATTGGATAATTTGGAAATTATGCTCATAGCCTAATAATCTGAACAACCAATCTAGCAAAAGCAATATTACGACTAGACAACAAACATACATGTGACCATCTTGCGGATGCATCAATTAATATCATAAAATAACGAAATGGTCCGCCATGTGGATGAATAAGCCCACTTATGTCTCTTTGAATTCTTTGTAGAACAGATGGAGACTCAAAACTAGCCTTATAAGTAGATGGTTTAACCACCAATTTTCTTTGTGAACAAATAATTCATATATTTTCATTGGATGATGGATTCTTCAGGCTTTTTAAGAGGTGTCCATCAGAATTTTCAATGATCCTACGTATCATCGTAGATCTTGGATGACTAAGACGGTCATGCCAAAGTCGAAACATTATTGGTTTTGAGAGCGTCTGGCTCAAAACTATATAAGTTTCAAGTAATCTTATGATTGTATAATATAACCCAAATAAGAAAGCTTTGAGCTTTTCTAAAATAAGCTTCTGCCCTGAGGTACTTTTAGTGATGCATAAATATTTAACATTCTTCTCATTTATAGTTTCAATATGATATCCATTACTACATATATCTTTAAAACAAAGTATATTTCTTTTAAATCTACTGGAGTATAATGCACCATCAAGGTTCGTAATTACGTGGTACGGTACGGTACGGCTACCTCACAGTGGTACGATACGGTACGGTCAGTACGCATTATATGAGCGTATTATACGACAAATGATAAAAAAAAAAAAAATCAAAAACAGTAGGAAATGTCATAAATTTCTAAAACAACAATGTATTTAAACATCAAACCAAATAAAAAACAATACAAAAGTCACAAAAACAAAAGATGAACACTAATGTATTGCTAGTAAGTAGCAACAATACCAAACCAAAAACAATACAAAAGTCACAAAACAAAAGATGATCTAATCTACTTCAAAAAAAAAAAAAAAAAAAAGATGATCTAATCATCTGATTCTAGTAAAGTCTCTGGTCGGAAATGAGAATTGAAATTGAAACGGAATGTGTCATAATTGTCATCTTCCCCATCATCATCATCATCACAATCATTCTCCTCTTCACTAGGGATGTCATCACACTCCGTTTCATCATCTAATGATTGAACACCCTTTCCTTTCTCTACATCAAAATAATTTAAAGTAACATAATTAAAAATTTCAATGTATATTCAAATTGCTCCATTTACTTAGTGATAAACTTACGTGTATCCCTAATTCTCTTTCGTCGTTGTGGCCTACTTCTACTTGTTGCACAACATCTTCTCCTGTGAACCCACTCATTATCGAAAGGCAAGTCAGCAAACACTAAGGGGTCAGCATCATCAGGTAAACACTGAAGCTTCTTGAATCTTTGCCAGCAACTTTCTATTGTATATTATGTACACCAATGAGTTCAACTTCTCCGTGGCCAACCGATTTCTTCTCTTAGTATGAATCTATAATAATTAATAATGAAAAAATCAGTATCAATTAAAAAATAATTTTATAGTATATTCTAACTAGACTCATACCATATTAAACGCACTCAAATTCCGCTCACAAGCGGAGGATGAGCAAGTAAGGCTTAAAACCTTCTCTGCAAAAGATCTTAATTTTGCGGTACGATCTCCAAATTGACTCAACCATTCAGCTACAATGCCGATAATAATCCCTTTAGTAAGAAAACACGAGTGATTGAATAACACCTAAAAGAAAACTCCAAATACCCGGAGTATGCTTGCCAATAGAAGTTTTTGCCTAGGTTATGCCAAACATCCTTTTTGCATGCTTGAATTCTTCAACTTACAAATCTGCCTTCTCTCGATCTTTATCGTCCGCAATAAGCTTATCCATGCACTTATACAACCCCCATTTAATCTCATAATTGGTCATTTCTTGTGAATATTGAAATTGAGGATTCAGAAAGTAGGCAGCTGCGTGTAAATGATGGTGCATCTAGAACTCCCATTTGTCATAAATTATCTTCCAAATCTCACTATAAGCTCCAATATCAAACCCCCCCCCTCCCTCCCCCCACACCCCTAAGTTTTTGGCTATCTCTTCTTTAGCGGTATCCATTGCTCCATAAATAAATCTCATTGCAGGGACTTTTTCTGAATCCGCTAGCCTCAACACGTGAACAAGAGGTCTAGTTGTCTTCAATGCATAAGAGATGCATTCCCAAAAAGTCAAATCCGTCAGTATGATTTTCTTTACTTCCTTTCCCTCTGGCTTTTTTGCATATGAATATCCTTCCCACTCCAATGAAGTAAACATATGCTGCAAAGGTTGCCGCAGTTCGGATATACTCTGCAAAGTCAAATATGCAATAACAATCCTCATAGGCGCAGGTCGGACCAATTCCTTGTTTGTAAACTTTCTCATCAAGGCCAACACCCATCCATGATTGTAAATGAAATTAGTCACCTATTATATGACATAAATTTTTTTAATTAAAATATGAGTTAAGTTGGAAAAAAGTAAGAATTAGTAATATTATTACTATTATTATACCTTCTTCGTTTTTTTCAATACATTTTTGTGTTGGGGTAGTTCTCCAAGTTTTTCAAGTATTAAATCTATGCAATGAGCTACACAAGGTGTCCACCATACCCGTTTCCTCTTCTCCATCAACATTTTCCCAGCTTTTTTGTAGTTGAAGGCATTATCTGTCACTACCTGAACAACAATATCCTCTCCAACCTCTTCAACCATATCATCAAGTAAATGGAACAACAATGTCGCATCCTTCACTACATCACTAACATCAACCGAACGAAGGAAAACTGTGTCATATGGATTGTTTACAAGAAGTTGATCAACTGTCTACCTCTTATATCTTTCCATCCATCCATCTGACAATATCGACACTCTTGTTTTCGTCCATGTCTTCTTTACTTCAGCTACAATAGTTTCAGTGTTTTGTTCCTCCCTCCTCAATATAGAAGTCCTTAACGCATAGCTAGTCAGTGGTTTCAAACCTGTCCCATAACGCCCAACTGCCCGAATCATTGCCACAAAAGATGGACTATCAGCAACATTAAATGTGATGTCATTCTCAAAGAAAAATCGACCTATCTCATCGCATGTTCAGGTCACGTAACTCCTTATCAATTCCTTCATTTCTAGTTTCCTATAACTCTTCAATCTGATCATCTTCTACACTATTAAGAAACCTATCCATAGGTCCCCTAATTCCTCTCTGATTCTGAGTCACACCTACTATTATCCAACCCCTCCTTAGACTTAGATTGACTATTCAATGTCATACATTTGTCAATTCTTTCCTCCCTAACTAACTGATTATATCTTTTCACTTTCTCTGAATTCTCTATATAACTTTGGATATCATCTCTAACGTCCGATGGAATAGTTTTACACGAGGCAACATTTCTTTTAATACCAGCAAGATGTTCTTTCATTATATATACCCCACCCCCCCCCCCCCCCCCCCCCTCTTATTACTTTATCATATAGAGTACACCACATATGTTTTTTCCCATCTATTTCAATCTTAATCTCATACTTCCATGCCAGATCCTTTTTATTAGTAGTCATTACAACCACAAAGTTTCCTGTAATTTATAAAAAACATTATAAACTAAATAAAACTCAAATACTAAATATAAACTTATAAACTTAAGCTTAAAACAGAGAGTGAGAGACTGCCAGGTAGTTCTCCAAGTTCCAAGTGAGACTGTCGGAAAAGAGAGAGAGACAGCCGGAAAGAGAGAGAGAGACAACCTAGAGAGAGAGAAAAACGAGTTGAAAAGAAGAGAGAGAAAGCATGTCAAAAGAGCAATACCCGTCGAAAAAATGAGAGAGACAACCGAGACCCGCTTAAAACCTTTTGCGTCACCGAAAATGAAAGCTTTTGGCATTGAAAATGAAAGTCTTGACGTTGGCAATGACAGCTTTGGTGCCGATAAGGAGGGAGCTTGGGAGGGATGTTGCCGACCGGGTGAAAACACGTCGGAAATGGAAAGCTTCGGCGCCAGTCAATAGGGAGGTTGGAGAGATGTTGTCAATCGATGAGAAGAGAGGTTGGAGAGATGTTGAGAACAGAGCATTTAGGGTAGTATGTTTTTAAATCATCTTTTTTTTTTTTTCATTTCTGCCCATCAACTTCCAAATACGGCTGTATATGTCAATATACGGCCGTATTGGGTACGATACGGCTGTATACGACCATATCGGTATGCAAAATATGGGAAAAATTGCATACGGGCATGATACGCCCATATGCGTTCTGCCAGAGGCTAATACGGCCGTATCGTCGTATATACGGACCGTATTTTCAAACAATGTGCACCATTTATACATAATTTAGTACCATTTGTTAACAAAATTATGGCTCTTTCAAAACCTTCTGTTAAGTTTGCAGGATCTGATATAGTATTTACCTTAGCTTTGGTTACTGATAAATTTGAGAAATATTTCTTATTCTGAAGAATAATATTTATTGTTGCACTATCGACAATATATATATCTGCACATCCCCTTTTGAAAATGGATAATTCATTGATATCCGTCTTTCATTAAAGAAACCATATGTTAGTACATCATTGAAAACAAAATACAAAGCTAAATGTGTGTATATATATATATATCTTCCTTCTAGTAGGGTACAAAAGTGTGAATTGACATAATTTCTATGCAAAAAGTCACAAAAGTAAACATGGTAATATTAAGTAGGCAACTTCCTAATTAGTATGGATATTTTCATCACCAATTGAGAAATCTATTTTTCTGTCCACATTATAAAGGAGATTTAACAGGTCCAGACATGTGATGTCTATGGGATCATCATATTGATCTCCAAAATTTATATAAATTTTCTTTTCTTTCCCCTTTACAGAGGCCTGATATAGATCAACCAGGTGCTTGATCGTACGACAAGTATATGACCAATGCCCAGACATGCCACATCTAAAACAAGCTTCTTCATAATTTTTGGAGCTTTTTTTTTTCTACATTTTTGCCCTTGTTATGTTTAGTGTTATAAACCTTCAACTTCTAGAGGATGTTTTTCTGGTTTTGATAACCCAAAAATTTATGACCACCTTGACCATGATAACCACGTCCATGTCCACGTCCGCGTCCATAGCCTTTGCTTGTGTTAGCATTTGCTTCTAAAAGTGCTACTGCTCTAGCTAGGCGGAGTTCATGATTTTTCATCAGAACCTCATCGTTCTGTTCTGCAACTAAAAGATAAAAGATTAGTTCAGAATATTTTGTAAATTTGTGCTCTCTATATTCCTGTTGCAGAAACACATTAAAGGCATGAAAAGTAGTATATGTCTTTTCCAATAAATCTACATCATTCAATGTTCCATCACTCAGGTTCAGTTGTCAGGTTATCTTAAACAAAGCATAATTATATTCAACAACTGATTTAAAATCTTGAAATCTTAAATTACTCCACTCATGTCGGGCTCTAGAGAGGACAATTGTTTTCTGATGGTCATATTTGTCTTTTAGATTTTTCCATAAAGTCAATGGATCTCTAATTGTGAGGTATTGAGTCTTCAGGCTCTCATGTAAATGACGACGAATAAAGATCATTACACTTGCTTTGTCTTTTAGAGAGGTTTCATTGTTCTCTTTAATAGTATCAACTAAGTCCTTGGATTGTAGGTACAGTGATTACGATAAAATATATCGTGATTTTTATGTTTTAAAATCTTACTTTTGTAATGAATATTTGAGTGAATTTCAGTTATTTTTAATATTTTTATTTATTTTGTGTAAGTGAGTCATGAAAGGATTGATGAGCAAAGTGATGATTTTCCAAGGCATTTATAAAATATTTTAAGGCCAGTTGAAGCATGGGTTACAATTAGAAAAGCAATGGATTACATGGATGTTGTGATTAAAAGAACTAATCAAGACCAGCCCATAAAATACAAGAATTCAATCCAAGCGCAATTAAATGAAGCAATTTATGCAGCCCATTTAAGTCAGCTCACTTATTCAGTTAAGCCCAGGAAATAAGAAAAGCAGCGGTTTGCAATGACCAGCCCATGTAGGTGTCATTTGAGGAAGAAGACAACGAAAGAATGAAGCCCATGCAGCAGCTTATTCACGTGCAGCATCTGGAGACCTGTTTTGATGCCCTAATCTCACGCTATAAAAGGCCACATAAACTGAGTTGAACGGAGTTTGGGGAGAGTAGACACAACACGGTCCTTGGGAGAAGGTAAGAGAGGGTTCAAACACGATTTAAGGGGAGATTTTGGAAGCGAAAAGTACTGCAGATTTTTGCAGTTGGTAGCAGCCCCTAGACCAGTTTTCAGCCGTGTGCAGCAACCTGTGGAGGACATTTTGAAGAGCCAATAGCAGACCTTAAAAACTCAGCCGTAAGAGAGAGTGAAAGAGGTTGGAACGTGGTTTCAAGGGGACAGTCGGCTGTTAACTCGTCAAATTTTAAACGGTCCCTTGAACCAGTTTTTCAACAAGTTTTATAGCAATGTTGGAGAGTCTTTGAGGCTACGTTTGTAGTCTTCATCAACGTGAGTTTTTAGAGTCGAGAATCATCAATCATTGCAACAAGAGCAGAGAGATAGAAGGATTTTCAACCTAGAAGAAGGAGCATATTTAATGAGAAAATTCTTTCACTCTTAAAATTTATTTTTTAAATTGGTGTTGTTTGATTATTTCATGATTGTTTTATTTTGAAATCGTTGATGATGAAGTAAATTATTTGTCTAGGGCTTGCAATGTAGCCTAACATGAATTCAACCTAATTTGTTGATTTAAATTGATTAATGTTTATTTTCGTATTCCATTTTATTGGTGTTTAATGCAATTGATTAATTTGGTACCGTTAGTTAATTAAATCTTGTGATCATAATGCACTTGAAACAGGTATTATGATTTAGAAATCAATAGAATGACATAGAGTATATAGGATAGAGGAATATACCTACGTGTTTTGTGTAATTGTGTGTGGGTGATTAAATTATAATAAGTTTAAATTAACTGATTGGCATAGGAATGTAGCCAACTGTTTAATCTACTTATACTCGACCATTCGCAAGAAGCTTGCGAATATAATAAAATTATCCGATTAAATACAAGATAAAAATATATATTTTGAGATATGAAAAATAGGTTGATGAAATAGTTAGGTGAAGTTGTGACCCCCAGAATTAATTCTCCGTGCTTGTGATTTATTTTAATTTGTTTTCATTATTTTATTTCATTTTTATTTTCATTTAATTTTTACAATTTATTATTTTGATAATTTGGATAAAATATAGTCTTGATTGGTTTAGTAATTAACATATGTAATTTGGATAATCCTTATGGAAATGATACTCTACTCTTCACTATATTATTTGTGGACCGTGTATACTTAGTTTCTAGTGTGTATTTAATACATTAGAAATTTGTCATCATACAACTCTATATCAAAGATCCATGAAAGATAATTATTTTTAGAAATATCAAGTAGAGTAAATTCTGGTTTTGCAATATTTGGCATAGCTATATGCGTCAAACACCACAATTAGTGGCGTAACCAAAATGTTAAACATTATGTTCAAAGGAAATCCGTATGTGATAAATTCCTTTATGAATATATCTAGAACTTTAAATTGTCAATAATTTCATATATACTTTTAGGTCAAAAATGATAACTTCAAGTTTTAACAATATAGATTTAGAACTTTAGGTTCAATTAATTGAAATCCAAAACTTCAAGTTTTGGTACATTATAAATTAAAGAGAACAAAAACCTAAAATATAAAGATATAGGGAAATAAGACAATCAATTATAATTTGTTAATGTGAATGATATACTGAGCCGGCATAGCCGTGCATGTAATGCATAATAAAAACAGTAAATAATGGCGGCAGGGCCGCACATATAATATAAACAATAAATAAATAAAGTTAAATAGTTAGATATGCAATGTATGATAATAATAATAAATGAAGTTAGTATAATAATTGAGTCGGCAGAGCCGTACATTGATTAGGTTGGCATAGCCAAACTTCTCGGTTAGAGTTAGACTTAGAGTATTAAGAACTTCAAGATCTGATAAATTTATTTTGAACTTCAAGTTCTGGATTGTGCTAATAATGTAGTATAAAATTAATAAAATAACATAATAGAGGAGTAGAGATAGAATAAGATGTAAACAGAATAACACATACGTATAATAATTAATAGAGATATAAACATAAAATCAGGAAAGTAGAAAGTAAGAAATGGAAATTTACTTGTATCAAAAGTGAGAGTAGAAGCTTTCAAAAAGAAAAAAAAATGTGAGAGTAGAAAGTGAGAGAGATGTTACAAGTGCATGTCTGTGAAAAAATCACAAAGGGAGCAATCTATTTATAGGCAAATTTGACCAACCACGCACACCAGTTCTTACTTTAAAATATTGTTGTTAAATTTGGTGTTTATCTACCCATAATATTATTTAAATTTGTGTGTTTATCCATGTTTCATAATATATATGTCTTTATATATATAATATATATATATAGAAATATGTAGAAAAGATGACATACTTCATTACATCACCAAAATTAAAATTTTATCGCTTTTGGACATTAAACAACTTAATTGATGGAGTAAAGATGACTGCAGACAGCTACTGTAAATCCAACTTTAACTGCTGCAACTAATCCCAGAAAATCATGCTTGAAACCAAAATAATCTCTCAAAAATTGTTTCACTGTCTGCCCTGTGTCAAGTTGATCTTCTATGTCCCCAGATTGTGATACAATCAATCCATACAAGTTCCAAGATACAGGGCATGCCCAGCACTACCATCTCCACCATATCGGCAACCTCTGTCATCCCACAAATTTGAACATGAAACAAAAGAATCTTGTTAGATATGCAAATGCTAAAAAAATCTAGTACAGCAATGGATTATGAGCAAATGCATATGGAAAGGGTGAATATATTTCAGCAGTTCTTTCTCGGTAGAAGACTGTCCTTTCAACAGCCACTACGGGCTACACGGTTACAACATTTTGGATGCCAAGGCATACAACAGCACCATACATTGATCCCATTGCATTAAACAGATCCTGTCGCTTTCTGCTAAATTTTGCAAGGTTGTAAATTAAGATTAAAATGTAGACAAATGCTATATGACTTGAATGATCATGTAATGCTTTTATTTCAATGAAGTAACATACGTTTTTGAGCCAAGGTCCCAGTACATTGTCCTACGAATCAAAGCTATGACGGTTGTGAACAAAAATCTTACGGCAGTATATGGAGGATTGTGCCAATATGACCAGTGTTGTTTCCATAAGCAAGCAATACATTGGGTTAAAAATGACTCTGAATACGGTGTATCAAAATGGAGGTCTTTCGAACCTGGGGCAGGCTTGCTTGATTCTTTAATGAGTGCTTTGTTTTCCTGAAACACAAACAAATTCAAATTAACGTCTTGTCATCTTTTTTTCAGACCATACAAATGCATAGCATTAATATACCTATAAAGGTAAGAATTTTTGTAAATCTCTACGAAGTCTACTTCCAAAACTAGTTCTTGTGCTACACTGGTAACCTCGAACATCCAAGTTGATGGATTGTAACCATCTTTAATTTTATGGACTCCTTCAATTGCCTTGACAACAATAAATGTACATAAGCACAAGTCTTCCCTCATCAAATTTTTACTATCCTGTAATTATTTAATGTTCATCATGTCTTGCCTCAAAATATTTTACAACATGAGTAGAATGGCGACCTAGTGGCTCGACGTATTTCTACTCTCCTCCTCTCTTAATTAGGAGTAGCTGCAATGCCATTTTAGATATGTTATACTCACAGGTACAGAAGGAGACACAAGAAAAATTAACTCACATGAAGCAGTTTTAACATGTCTTACCTTATCGAAAGCTTCAAATATGTCAATGCTCGGCTGATGGAAGGTGCACACGACCATTCTTCCTGTTTCCACTATTAGGGTTTTGTGCCCTAAGAGTTTATAATTTGTAAACATTTAAACAAATAATAAATAAAATGTTTATTTTATTCAATTTATGTGTATTTATAAAATGTTTGTTTCATACGAATATCATGTAACATTCATGATTACTTGTGCAGTCTCAAATTAGGTATATAAGTGTTATATAAAAGATGATTTAATTTGATATTAGTAATCTAAAGAGTCCGTAGAAAGCAAATAAAGATGAATACTTTGTTTGTAGTAAATCTACAGTTGCGGTCCATTTCAAAGTTGATACAATGATCTTATCCAGATTCATTCATATGACGACATGAAAATGGAGGCACTTTATATAATAGAGATTATATAGGACTGGATCACGATAAAATTGATTTTCTTATTAATATCCATTAAACAAATAAATTCATATTTATCGACTTGATAATTATATGTGGATTGATCTTAATCCTGAGTGTTTTATGAACTTCTGTTTGTTGAGTTATATCTTTTGATTTACATGGGTGAAACTATTATAGATTTATGATCAATAAGTTTCGTACTTTAGAGATGTGATTTCATAATTGACTAGGAATATTTTACACAATAGTGGAATCCACTTCTTTTTATGAGAAGTAGATGAATGGTTCTTTTAAGTGTTAATTTGATCTTGAATAATAAGAGCATTCGACTTTTAATTTATGAGCAAACTGAAAGATAAATTCATAAGTTGTTATGAAAATACTTTTCATTAGAGAATCAGTGGTATTTAATGTAACAAGATATAATTAGAAAGATATAATGGACTTTAATGACCTAACTCTAATTATGAGTTACTTGTGGAGGATTGAACCATATAAAATGATTAAAGCGATGAACACTGAAAATTCAGATTATGTAAAATATCTACAATTTGAGAGTGCAACATTAAGTTTTTAATTGAGTAACTTTAAGGTTAATAATAGTGAATTATTTAATTAAAAAGTTTAATTAATAATTCCGATATTATTGGTGCTCAAATTGTAGGTCCATTTCGTTCACTTACTAGCTCACAACCACATAAAGAAACAAATGGAAGAATGTAATTAGACTGTCCAATTATTATGTCACAAATAAATTTTATGGACATGTTCACTAATTATTTAAATAATTTGATTATTTAAATATATGTAATTATTTAATTAATTTTTAATTATTTAATTATCTATAGAGGTTATGGATTTAATTCAAAATGGTGCATTAAATTATTTATAATTTAGAATAATTTAATGAAAATCATTTAATTAATTAATTAAAATAGTAATTTAATTAAGAATTAGATTCCATATTAAATTATATCAAAATGGGTTTTAATATAATAGAAATTAGATTTCATATTAAATTAAAAATAAATAGTTTCAAGACAATAATGAATTTGATTTCATATTGGAAATGAGCTAAGTCGTTCAATTTAAAAAAGAAATTGAATTCTTTGTTAAATTTAAAAACTCTTGCTTACCATTATAAAAGGGTGTTTTACGTTTGTAACAAAAGAGAGAGATAATTTTTTGGCTACTTGACCCAAAAACTTCTATTGATTAAAAACAGCGTATTATCGCCGACTTTATCAGAAATCAAGAAAATTGTTTTTTTTTTTTTTATTTCTACAAAATTTTATTTTATGAAATTATTTCATGATTTGATTATTCGAGATTGTGCTCACACACAGTTTCTTTTATAAAGAGTTATAGTAAGGAAGATCGAGAGGTGAAGAATCTGCGAATAAAAAATGATCAATTCAATCTTCATGTAATATAAGATTTGATCTTATTGATTTAGTTATTCAATTATTATTACTAACATCAATTAGGCATATTTTTGTTTGGAAAAATTTTTAAAGTCCAAGTTTCTGCATTAATCTAAAATTGATTTTTCCCTTCATCCACCGTGTTCCTAACTGTTCTTATAACAATTGCAACAGCTCTAGCATCTAGCCCTAAAGTTGGTTCATCCATAAATACGATAGAGGATTGGCCACAAGCTAAATTGCTATGGTAAGCCTTTTGCATTGCTCGATTGACAAACCATTTAAACTTGTCTCAAAGGCTTCAATTCCACAAGCTCCATGACGTCCTCGATAAACATCTAACCCATTGGTGAAATCATAATTAAACATAAAATGCTGCCGCAACATGTATTGTTGGTTTCAAGATGCTACCAGCAAACTCAATTAATTCAACTATCAACGACAAATATCACTAAAAGAAAATGACAACAAACTAAACTTAACGTGGGATTTTGGGTTCCAACCCTTTAGGTTTTAGAATTGACATCTGGTGGTAATTAAAGCTAGCTTAGTAGAGTAAGAACTCATAGATAGTAACATGATGAGACCGGATGTCGTTTTGCTCACAATATCTTGATAGACAAGCAAATGTTTCTTTTTTCTTTGGGTAACCAGAAATCATGATGTTGCCTTTAATATATCCGCCAGTTTTTCGACCAGCTTGCACATCCATCAGAGAAGTTTTACCAACACCACTAACACTCGTGAGAGCTTTAAGGACAATAGGCCTAAAAGCACCACTTACACCTCTCAAAAGCATCAATTTGTCATAAAAAATAAAAATAAAAAATAAAAACACTTTTATTTTTCATTTCCTGCAAATTTGACTTAAGCTAATTAGTCCTTAAATTCTACATATATTGCATTATTGACATATTTGTGAACAATCAAACAATGTCTAGATTCCATGTGAACAATCAAACAATTTCAAAAGGAGAGAAAATAATAGGGTGTCTCATTCATGATGAAAAATGGTCTCTAGTTTTACAAGAACAAGAAGAATACATATACATAGTAATGGAGAAAATGACTAAACTCCCATTACATAAATAAATAAATAAAATTTACTCTAATATCCCACACCCACACCCCCCCCCCCCCCCCCACAAAACTCATGATGCGGTAGTAGAAAGCATCGAGAGTTTGCCAACAAAGAAACGAAAACGTGAAATAGTATGCGACTTAGTAAAAAAATCTACTAATCTGCAAGGAAGAATGAACAAAAGGTAATGTAATAGTGTCATGCGTAAGTTGGTGACGAGTAAAGTGACAATCGATCTTAATATGCTTGGTTGGTTCATAAAAAACTAAGTTATGAGCAATTTGAATAGAACTCCAGTTGCCATAATACAAAAGGATGGGATGAGAGATAAAAACACCCATATCAGCAAGTAACCAATGTAACCAAACAATCTCTATGCTAGTAGATGTCATAGCATGAGACTCTACTTCAGTTTTAGATCTAGAAACAATAGTTTGTTTCTTGCTCTTCCAAGAGATAAGAGAATTGCCCAAAAAGATACAAAAATGTTTAACTGATTTGCGATCCATGGAATCATGGCCCCAATTAGCATTAACGTAGGCACGTAGCTCCAAAGGCAAGGTGGATGAAAGTAAAAGACTCTGAAAGATAGTACCACGAAGATGCTATAAAATACGAAGAATAGCTGCCTAATGAATGGTTGTGGGAGAGGAAACAAACTGATTAACAATATGAACAGTATATGCAATATCTAGACGAGTGATAGTAAAGTAGACCAAACTGCCAACAATGGTGCGATACAATGTAGGATCTGACAAGAGAGTGCCATCCGAAGGAGAGTACTAAACATTGAGCTCAAAAAGAGTATCAACAGCCCAGGTATCAATGAGATGTGCTCGCTCAAGAATATCAGTAATGTACTTGGATTGAGAGAGAAGATAACATTTTGGAGAAACTGCAATTTCAATACCCAGAAAATAGCATAGAGAACCTAAATTTTTCATTTCAAACTAACGGGTTAATTCTGACTTTAGTATTACAATCCCATCTACATCATCACCAATAATAATTATATCATCGATATACAAAGAGAGTAAAATACGACTTGTATTGGTACATTTGACAAAAAGAGTCAAGTCATGATTACTGAAGGAAAACCTAAGAGAAGTTATCACAGTAGAGAACTTTTCAAACCAAGCTCGAGGAGCTTGTTTGAGACCATATAAAGCTTTCTTAAGTTTGCAAACTTCTCCAAGGTTGTATGAGACTTCAAGTGGTGGAGCCATATAAATTTTTTCATGCAATCACCATTCAAGAAGGCATTTTTAATATCCATCTGAGATACATGTCACTAACGAATAGATGCAACTACAATGAGAGTATAGACAGTAGTCATCTTGGCAACAGGAGCAAAAGTCTCCTTATAGTTCATACCATATTGTTAAGAGAACCCTTTTGCAACCAATCGAGCTTTGTAACACTCAATAGACCCATCAGACTTCGTCTTGATCTTATAAAACCAACGAGAACAATTGTACTTTTACTAGTAGGTAAAGGTACCAAATCCCAAGTATCTATCTTGTGCAAAGTAGAAAGTTCCTCATTCATAACTTGTTATCAAAGTGGGTCAAGAACTTCCTCTTTATAGGATAAGAGCTCAGAAAGATTGTGAATAGATGCTAAAAAGATAGAAAAGGAATTGGAAAAACAAGAATAAACAAAATCTGGTAGGTGAGTAGACTTACGAATATGCTGAGGATAGCGAGGAGAAGAATCCACAATCTTAGAAGGTGTTAGAGCGACTACAGGAGAATGGGGATCATCAGAAGCATCAGACAACGAGCAACTAGCATCTTCAGAACTAACTATGTGAACCCTGCAAGAATAATGAAGCGAAAAAGGTGTTATATGAGCAATAGATGAGTCAGAATCTATACTAGGAGAAACCTAAAGGGAGAAATTATCAGTATGATCGAAAAAAGGATTAATATGAATAAGATCAAATTTGGTGACATTGTGAGTAGTATCAAGAATATAAAAGAAAAGTATATGTTCAAGAAACACAACATGATGGGATACATATAATTTTTTGGAAACAGGATCAAAACAACGATATTCCTTTTGTCCTTCATTATAACCAAGAAATACACAAATGATATAACGTGACGATAATTTTATTCACTTTACATGAGGGCAAAGGAAAAAACAAATACAACCAAAAACTCTCAAGAGAGAATAATCAGAAATATGACCATATAATTTCCTAAAGGGTAACAAAACCTAGAGTGTGAGACTGATGGGATCTTATTGATGACATTGACTACAATAAGAACTGCTTTCCCCCAAAATTCACTAGGAACAGAAGTAGATAACAAAAGAGAATGAGTAGTTTCAACAATGTGTCTATCTTTTCTTTTCATTACACTATTTTACTTAGGAGTGTTCATACAAAAAGCTTGGTGAACAGTTCCATCTAATGCAAGTAATTCACAAAACTTATTAGAGGTATATTGACAACCCAAATCACATCTAAAACTTTTAATAATAGTAGAGTGTTGAGTTTTTACAAAAGCTCGTGAGTGACTGTAAATGCTAAAGAAATTAGAACGATGTTTCATGAGATAAACCCAACAAAAATGAGTGAGATCATCAATAAATGAAACATAATATCGAGACCCTTCTTTTGTAGTAATTGAAGAAGGTCCCCACACATCAAAGTGAATTAAGCCAAAAAGTGCAAAAGAACAAGTAGTACTTCGATTAAATGGCAAAGTCGAAAATTTTGCTAGTTTGCAACCACTACAATTAGAAATATCATGAATTTACAAATTTCATAAGCCTCCTATAGAAACAAAAAATCTTAAACTGAATGCTAAAACATAACCAAGACGAGAATGTCATAAATAATACTAGAAGATGAAGGACACAAACGAAATGAAGACAAGTCCATATTAGGAGTTGCAAAAATTGATAGTCTCAAGCCATCCAAAACATATAACCCCTTGCTCCTACGACCTATCTCAATCAGCTTCTAGGATTGTGGATCCTACACAAAACAAGAAGTAGAAGAAAAAGACACTGAGTAACCAAATTCACACAATTGACTAGTAGAGACAATATTCATTATAAGTTTAAGAATGTAGTAAACATTGGATTGAGATATACAAGATGTAACAATAGAACCAACTCCTGCTAATGGCATAGGAGTGCCATTAGCAGTCATAACAGAAGTAGATGGTACAGGAATCAAAGACATATGGTGTGAAGCTAAAAAATCTAAAACCCATAGGGAGAAAGACCACTTAATGAACGAGGAGGCAACTAACTTAATGAAAAAGTGGCAAACATAGCATGTGATTGTGTGACAATGAGCTTCTAAAGCTACTCAGAAAGAGATGCAAGTGTTGGATTTGAGGATGAGGATCTAAATCCAAATGAGTCTAGTAGTGGTGGTAGTGGTGGTACAAGTGCTATAGAGTTAAACTGTGGTGATCGATATGGTCACGGTTTTGATAGGTTAACAAATTGTGGAAACCTGAATTGATGCTTTTGATATATGGTTATGGTGCTCTATTCAATAACTTAGGGCATTAAGACTTTCAGTGACCTTTCTACTTACAAAAGTTGCTTTCATCATTACTAACCCTCATGTATGATTTGATTTCATAAGAAGCATGAGGTCTGGAGGGAACTACCAAAACTAACTGATTTGGTATTGGGAGAATTCCTTTTTCTACCTAGGACTTGAGACATATTTCATTGACCAAGAGCTCACTCACAGTCGAATCAACAGAAGGAAGCAGATTCCGATGCAGAATTGAATTACGAAGTCCCTCAAAATCATCATGAAGTGCCATCAAGAACTGAACCAAACGTTGCTCCTCTTTAGTGACAATATAAGGTGCACAAGCTCGTAGTTCTGTAGATTCTATAAGAGCCAACTGATCCCAAAGATCTATCATTGCAAAATAGAACTCTTGAATGTTGATATCCTTTTGTTCAAAAGCTTGAATATCAAATTCTAACTTATATTTCGTTGCAAAGTTAGACTGCATAAACAGTCTTGACAAGTGATCCCACACTTTTTTAGCTGTATCATATTTAACTAACTGTGTACCAATAGAATGTTCAACAGAATTGCTGATCTAAGTGATAATTTTTGAATTATCAATTTCCCAATTTTCTACAAGTTATGCATAACCTATTGTGTTATCATTTGTGGGTTTAACTAATGTCCAGGAAATATAGCTCCACATTTTTTTCCTTTCAAAACGTCCTTCACAACATAGCTCCAATATGAATATTTTTTCCATGTAACTTCACACTAATAGATTGGAGCAAATCATCTTTATTACCTGCCATTAGATAGACAAATTACCCACAAATAATGAAATTATCAGCTAATATAATCTTTCTGTTTTTCTCCTGGTTCAACTATAACACAACATTTCTACACAAATCAAACAAATAAAACCCACATGTTCTCACCAATTCATAACACCTATTCACATGCCTATCAACTACTAAACATTACCTCTAGCCAAATCATCTCAATCAACCAACCCAAATCTTCATTAGCAATACAACACGCTATTAATAAAAGTTCTTCAACTAAGGTCCGTAAGGTTAAGCATAGAAGCAGCAAGCACAACCACTGACGAAGACTGCTGCTTGGTAACTTATTCTTTGAGCAGCAACGAGTGACCGTGAAGACTGACGAGAATAGACAAAAACAACCAAACCAACGAGAAGAAGTAGCAACCGTCGAATAAGCAACCAAACTAGCGAGAGTGATAGTTGAAGACCGGTGGACAAAAGCAACCACCGACAACAAAGAGAGGAGATAAAAGTGACAACAACGAGTGAGACTGTAACTGCGAAATCAACTTACCTGTTTACTATGTACACTGTTATCAACCACGCACTGATACCATATGAACAATCAAACAATTTCTAGATTCCATGTGAACAATCAAACAGTTTCAAATAAGAGAAAATCATAGGGTTTCTCATTCATGATAAAAAATGGTCTCTAGGTTCACAAGAACAAGAAGAATATATATACATATAATAATGGAGAGAATGACTAAACTACCTTACATAAATAAATAAATAATATTTACTCTAATAATATTAGCTCTAAATATTTTAAGCTCTTAGAGCTTTGTTGGAAGAGCTTGGAATTCACTGGTGTTAAGTAATTTTCATTTAGAGAATGGTGTGACCCATAATACCCTTTGCTTTTCTCTCTACAAAGAGGAACCACGGAAAGATGAAAATATTTATTGTTAGTTTTTTTGTTTTATTTACTTTAGTCGAATAACTTTAAAAAAAGAATAAAATAAAAAGAAAATTTTCAATTTAGTCCCTAAGTTTTGGCTGTTATTTCTACTTTTTAAGCCTATTTGCTTAATGCCTCCTGTGATTGCTAAATTATCATAAAATCGTACATTTTAGTCCCTAACGTCAAATTTCTATAAGTTGATCGTGATGAAAAGGACAAAAAGACACTATTAGCCTTGACAGTTTAGAAAAACTTCAATTTAATCCCTAAGTTTTGGCTTTATCTCTACTTTTTAAACTTGTTTGCTTAAATGTCTCCTATGGTCCCTAAATTATCAGAAAATCCTTTCATTTAATCCCTAACGTTAGTCAATTGTTAGTCAAATTTAATATTGTAGCGTTAATTTCATCTCCAGATATCTATATACCATGTGTTAACACAAAAAAGAATAAGAAATTAAAAATATATAATTATTTTATTTTTAATTAGGATTTAAATATCTAATTATAAAAATTTTATCATAATAATAAATAAATATTTAAAATAAAATATAAAAATGAAAGAAAAAAAATTTATAGGTTATTATTAAAAAATAATTAAAAATATTCAAACATGTAAAAACATCTAAAAATTTAAAATAAACAAAATACAAAAAATTAAAATTGAATTAATAAAAAACAAAAAAGAAAAAAGAAACACAAATTGGAGCAACATATGAAAAATAAAAAATAATAATAATAAATTAAAAAATTAAATTGGACCAACAGAGATCCTCCATCAACAATGGAGCATGAAGGACAATCACTAATGGAGCATCAGACTCCATCGCTTATTAGCGTATGAAATAAATGTTTTATTGTTGTTAGAGGCGATGGAACAAATGCTCTATCACTAATAAGTCCAAGCTTCCATTTGGATTAAAAACTCCAAGTTGATGCTTTAGGTTGCTGTTGATGACTCCATCTACTTTTTTCAAACTTCCCTTCACGATGCAGTTTGTTGGCACGTTGATCAACAACAACTTCCCAAGCTACTGATATTGAGCACGACTATGATCTCGTTGTTCCGAGCCTCACAGAAAATGTCATTAAGGAGTGTCTTTATCCTGGAGAGCAGGTGCTCTCCGGTGACCGGTTCAAACTCACGATATCTGTTTCAAAGATCAAGTAAACAGATGAAAGATATGTGTGATATGTGTGATGGATTGGAGATGAATAATAATAATAATAATTTTTCTTTATTATTTTAATTGAAGTGTTGTTTGACATGTGTGATGGATTGGAGATGAAGATAGATGAAGAACAAAAGTTGAAGATGAATTATTTTCATATATTTTTCTAAAAAATTATTATTTGCCATATTTTTAAATGAATTATTTTCAAATCTTTCCAAAAAATTATTATTTATTTTTGTAGTAATTAAATATTTTAATTGTAACTTAGTTATATGTGTTGGATTTTAATTGGTTGTAAATTATCGATTTTTTAAATTTTAAAATTTATGTGACATGTGCAAATAAAATAGGCATGGCAGGACGACCATCCAATGAGAGTTTTTGATAGTCCATAGTAAGGGGTGGGTTGTGGCTCTGTAAGGCAGGAACAGTACCCGTGTGAAGCCGAGGAGGCCGTGTGAAGGGGCAAGTACGCCGTGATGAGCCTAAAATTCTATATCTAGAGGGACGTATCTCTCCCCCGCTGGTATTAGAGCTCTTGTTGCTCGTTCCTAGGCAACCCAAAACCTTAGTGGTTCCGTAGATTGTTCATTCAGTCTTGTTGGAGACCTTGAGTCTCTAGAGAAATTTTATTTCTCTTGGGTATAGTTATTAGATTGAGATACTCTAAAACGCAGACCTTAGATGAAAATGGAAGAAATCTTTTGAATCATGAAAACACAGAGTGAGTTAACACCTACTAGGTTATCATCCTTTGTCTCTCTGTCTCCGTCTGTAAAAAAGTTTGTGTCAAATAGGATACAACATCTTGTAGAATACTCTTACATCCCTTAGTCTGTACAAATCTCAGAAACTTCTACACCTCTCCTTAACTTATACACTATCTTAAAAAAAGATAGATCTTTTGTAAAAAAGATGTCTGTTCTTATCTTCCATAGACCTCCTGTAAAGGAATATATACAGTCTACAGCCTAAGACGATTGTTTGATTCATTCTACCTTACAAGAACAATATGTAGATTTAGAGATACCTCAGTCCATGATTGACCTATGGATCAGTCAAGGATACTCACACATGCACTTCGATGCTATTAAGATAATACTAACTCTACATGGTCGTAGAGGCCTTCCTGCTACAACTAGAATAGCCCTTTAAACACTATCTGCCATTAGTATGAGCGTGCCATAATCGGCACTGTCCTGACAACCTTACATGCTGGAAGTATATCTCTCACCTTCTATCCAAACATCAACATACCACTGAAAGATAAAAATCTCCACAACTGTCGGAAGATCTAACTCCAAATCACTGGTGTCCCTCTTGTGGCTTCTTCTTACATCGCTACCCTACACCATCAGATCATCTATAGACTTCAGAACCATGCCCTGGATTTATCATACAAGGACATAATGGTGAAACCATTATGATCACGACAAATAGTGAACATGATATTCCCACCATCCGCCAGATGCCAAGGCAGATAACCAATGAGCATCTCCTACAACAGATGCCCCTAGAGTCGATAACTTTCTATGAGAAGCTCTTCCAAGAAGACACTTCGCTCTCCACAACTGAAGCTCAATATGTCCGAAAATCTGATGGTAAAGTTAAGACCATCTTCAAGCTGCCTGAAGCAGCTAGTGTATCCAGCACTCCTCTTGTGTTCCAATCGCTCATGATCCAACCAGTTCTCACCAATGATGAGATCTCTGTCCATTCTGTCATAGCGACAAGATGCCCAATTTACACCAGAAAGATCAACAGTCGCTTTATCTGGGATATTAACCCTAGTATATGTGATCCAGACTATGATTGTAGGCATGATGATGACTATGATGAAGATAATACTTCCTACAAATATCAAAAGCCATATATCAGGCCTGATAACCCTAATACACCCTGGATAGGCTTACACATTCTAAAGAAAAAGTCTCTCCCTATTTATGAGAGAGCTTTGCAGATCCTTTATTTAGAATGACTCCTGAACACACTAGTGCACAAACCTGAGCCCATCACAGCCAATGTCCCTAAATGTTGTCCTCAACCCATACCATGTTTTATGGCTCAGAATTATGATGATGATTTTCCTTCCTTGGAAACATCATACAGAGACCACATACACTCTCGACCATACATACAGCCAAGCGAAGTCCAACCTAATGGCTCTCGCAATCCACCATCACGGGCTGAACGGGTCCTTAACTGGCAATCTTACAACACCAGATCTTAAAACAAGGTCCTGAAAAGGATTGATGAAAAGCTAGATCATGTCCAGAAACATGTTTCCCATTATGATCATCTTTTGTCTCAAATGGAAAAATCCTTCAGAAACTTGTATATAGACCTTCAGTCCAGAGTAGAACATCCTGATGCCTCCATGAAAGGCTTCATTGCTCATGGATACTACGGTCCAGAGTTTGATAGACGAGAACGAGAAATCAGAAAGCTCAAAGAATAATTTCAATATATGAAGGATGACCTGAAAAGATCAACATCTCCTCCTTCATACATTCTCAAAGCTTATCCATATTCATAGTCCATCCACTTTTCAGAAGATTCTCCAACTAGAAAAACTTCATCTGAATAAGTTCCCTTGATACTCAGATCCACTGGAGAATTATTTACGAGATATACCATTGAGTCACCCTTACCTCATAGGAAATCAAAATCTCCAAAAAAGCCTCGCAATCTAAAAGCTAAGACTCAGACTGACCCTAAAACCCATAAAACAAATGAACCATCAACCTGTAAGCCTCATGTTCTCTCTGTTTTCCCTAAGCTAGAAAGTCATGTTGTTTCTGCTAATTCAGAAACATCCTCACTAAAGTCCTCTCAGACATCTAGCATTCCTACAGAGTCTCATACAGAAACTGAGATATAGTCTACCAATTCCTTTGACTCTGATGTTATGGCTAAAGTCCTCATGGCTTCAAGACCACCGGACCCAGCACACTCTGAAACTACCCAGTCACAAGTAGAATCAGATGTTGGCACAACGTCAATAGTTGAAGAACCTCCAGAAGTCTCTTCCAAAGACTCCTCCTCTGTTCCTAGACCTACCAATGGTCCTTGATTTACTCTTGATGGCATTTCTCCTAAAAAATAGAGATCCAAACTCTCTGAAATAAGTGCATGGCTAGACTTATAAATAGCCAAAGCAGAACAAATAATTGAGCAAATCCTACGTTAATTTGTCTCAAGATTCACAGGGAATCTTAGATATTGGTATCAAGGACTTGGTGACTACAGGCAATTACAGTATGTTCTTTAAACAATATATGTTGCCAGACGTTCCCAGAGATGTGGATGTTGTCAGACGTTCCCAGAGATATGGATCATTCCAGACGTTCCCAGAAGTCCGTCTTTATCAAACCATCCATTTCAGGATACTAAGTCTTATTTCCAAGACTCATAGGATCTCATGGACATCGAAACACCTGACATTTGGCCCTGTAGAATCTGTGGAGCTACTGACCCTAGCGATCCAAATCATGACACCTGTAACCTCTCTTGATCACCATGACGTCGCTTTCAACCGCCGTCTCCTGTAGTAGCACTGTGCACGTTTATTGTGCTGCATTTATGTAGTGTGTCTTGTTTACTTTTTCAATTTAAGTATTGTGTGTCTTTTAACTGTACTATACATATACTGTACACCTTTAGACCGATAGGCTCCTGATCACCTTTAGAAAAAGCTGTCGACTACTGTTTACTTTTATTGTGTGCTTTACTAAAGGTGTTGGGCATTGTAGCAGACCCATTTTGGTCTTTTGATCAGGTCAATTGTAACTATAAAAGAGGAGGCTCATTCTTCATTTGAAAAAAATGAAGAGACGTTCCTCTACTAAGCAATAAACTCTCTACCTCTTCTCAACCATGAGTTCCTAAATTTCTTCTCTTCCCTATAAGTTTGTAGGTCTGTGAGTATTAAAAGATGATAACTTATATCTATATGTTTTACTTACACAAAATTGTCCAAGTATGCTCTGTGGTGAAATGAGTGCATGGCTAGATCTACTAATAGCCAAAGCAGAACAAACAATTAAGCAAATCCTATGTGAATTTGTCTCAAGATTCACAGGAAATCTCAAAGATTGGTATCAAGGACTTAGTGACTACAAGCAATTACAGTATGTTCTCTAAACAACATCTGTTATCATACGTTCCCAAAGATGTGGATCATTCCAGACGTTTCCAAAAGTCCGTCTTTGTCAAAGCATCCATTTCAGGATACTGAACCTTATTTTCAAGACTTACAGGATCTCATAAACATTGAAACACCTGACATTTGGCCCTGTAAAATCTGTGGAGCTACTGACCCTAACAATTCAAATCATGACACCTGGAACCTCTCTTGATCACCATGACGTCGCTTTCAACTGTTGTCTCCTGTAGTAGCACTGTGCACTTTTATTGTGCTGCAATTATGTAGTGTGTCTTGTTTTCTTTTCTTATTTAAGCATTGTGTGCCTTTTGAATGTACTATACATATACTGTACACCTTTAGATTGACAGGCTCCTGACCACCTTTACAAAAAGCTGTCGACTACTGTTTACTTTTATTGTGTGCTTTATTAAAAGTGTTGGGCACTGTAGCACTGTAGCATACCAATTTTGGTCTTTTGACCAGGTTAGTTGTAACTATAAAATAAGAGGATCATTCTTCATTTGATAAAAAAATGAAGAGACGTTCCTCTACTAAGCAATAAACTCTCTACCTCTTCTCAACCATGAGTTTCTAAATTTCTTCTCTTCCCTATAAGTTTATAGATCTGTCCAAAGAGTATTAAGAGATGATAACTTATGTCTATATGTTTTACTTACACAAAATTGTCCAAGTATGCTCTGTGGTGAAATGAGTGCATGGCTAGATCTGCAAATAGCCAAAGCAGAACAAACAATTGAGCAAATCCTACGTGAATTTGTCTCAAAATTCACAAGGAATCTCAGAGATTGGTATCAAGGACTTGGTGACTACGAGCAATTACAGTATGTTCTCTAAACAACATATGTTGTCAGACGTTCCTAGAGATGTGGATCATTCCAGATGTTCCCAGAAGTTCGTATTTGTCAGAGCATCCATTTCAGGATACTGCGCCTTATTTCCAAGACTCACAGGATCTCATGGACATCAAAACACCTGGCATTTGGCCCTGTAGAATCTGTGGAACTATTGACCCTAACGATCCAAATCATGACACCTGTAACTTCTTTTGGTCACCATGACGTCGTTTTCAGCCGCCGTCTCCTATAATAATAGCATTGTGCACTTTTATTGTGCTGTAATTATGTAGTGTCTTATTTACTTTTCCTATTTAAGTATTGTGTGTCTTTTGACTGTACTATATATATACTGTACACCTTTAGACCGACAAGCTCCTGATCACCTTTAGGAAAAGTTCTCGACTACTGTTTACTTTTATTATGTGCTTTATTAAAGGTGTTGGGCATTATAGCACTGTAGCAGACCCATTTTGGTCTTTTGACCAGGTCAGTTGTAACTATAAAAGAGGAGGCTCATTCTTCATTTGAAAAAAATGAAGAGACGTTCCTCTACTAAGCAATAAACTCTCTACCTCTTCTCAACCAAGAGTTTCTAAATTTCTTCTCTTCCCTATAAGTTTGTAAGAATATTAAGAGATGATAACTTATGTCTGTATGCTTTACTTACACAAAATTATCCAAGTATGTTCTGTGGTTGCAGTATAGTCTGATCTTCCACATTAGAAAGGATTGTGAATTTTCAATAATTGGTATATCCTAGAAACCCAACCCTACAGGCTATTGGTCCAAAGAAGGTTGAAATAGTATATTGTACATCTGGTCTAACAACGCACTGTACCGTCACTATAAAAAGAGGGTTTTAACAGAAAGTTAGGCATGGCAAGATGGCCATCCAGTGAGATTTTTTGATAGTCCATAATAAGGGGGGGCGGGGGGGCAGGGGGGGATGGGGTAAAGGTTGTGGCTTTGTGAGGTAGGAACAGTACTCGTGTGAAGGTAAGGAGGTCGTGTGAAGAGGAAAGTACACCGTGATGAGCCTAAAACTCTATACCCAGAGGGATGTATCTCTCTCCCCCCGTGATGTCTCTTAGGGCTTTGCCCTAGCATCAATCTGCCGCTGCAATTCATCTTGAATTTCTATTGGTAGAGTTGATGTAGACCTATCCGAAACTGTCATCATTCTGGCCTCCAAGAGAATGGTAGCGAGAGTTCATTCTCTGGTAATGAAACTCAATATCATGTTTTTGAAGTGAGCAGCATCTCATGTTGAAATATTCTTGACGAATCTGTTTATAGAACTGCTGAGTATCTTTAAGAAATTCTTTGAACAGATGGTCTATGTCAACAGATGTTGTTGTAGACTGACATACTATAATTGTCTGTAGTCACCAAGTCTTTGATACCAATCTCTGAGATTTCTTGCGAATCTTGAGAGAAATTCACACAGGATTTGCTCAGTGGTTTGTTCTGCTTTGGCTATTTGTAGATTTAGTCATGCACTCATTTCAGAGAGTTTGGATCTCCATTTTTTAGGAGGTATGCCATTAAGAGTAAACTAGGGACCATTAGTAGGTCTAGGAATAGATGAGGAGTCTCTGGAAGAGACTTCTGGAGGTTCTTCAACTATTAGCATTGTGCCAGCATCTGATTCTACTTGTGACTAGGTAGTTCAGCCATAACATCAGAGTCAAGGGAACTGGTAGACTGTGTCTCAGTTTCTGTATGGGACTCTGGGGAATGCTAGATGTCCGAGAGGACTCTAGTGAGGATGTTTCTGAAATAGCAGAAACAACAAGACTTTCTAGCTTAGGAAAAACAGAGAGAACATGAGGCTTACAGGTTGATGGTTCATCTGTTTTCTGTGTTTTAAGGGCAGTCTGAGTCTTAGCTTTTGGACTGCGAGGCTTTCTGAGATATTTTGATTTCCTATGAGATAAGGATGACTCAATAGGGTATCTCCTAAATAATTCTTCAGTGGATCTGAGTATCAAGGGAACTTCTTCAGATGAAGTTCTTCTAGGTGGAGAATCTTCTGGAAAGTGGATAGACTTTGAATATGGATAAGCTCTGGGGATGTATGAAGGAGGAGATGTTGATCTCTTCAGGTCATCCTTCATATATTAAAATTGTTCTTTGAGCTTTCTGATTTCTCGTTCTTGTCTATCAAACTCTGGATTACAGTATCCATGAGCAATTAAGCCTTTCAGCGAGGTATCAAGATGCTCTATTCTGGACTAAAGGTCTATGTACATGTTTCTGAAGGATTTGTCAATTTGAGACAAACGATGATCATAATGGGAAACATGTTTCCGGACATGATCTAGTTTTTCATCAATCCTTTTCAGGACCTTGTTCTGAGATCCAGTGTTGTGAGATTGCCAGTTAATGACCTGTTTAGCTTGTGATGGTGGTTTACAAGAGCCATCAGGTTGGACTTCGCTTAACTGTATGTATGGTCGAGAGTGCATGTGATCTCTGTGTGATGTTTCCAAGAGAGGAAAATCATCATCATAATTCTGAGCCATAAAACATGGTATGGGCTGAGGACAGTGTTTAGGGACAATGGCTATAATGGGCTCAGGTTTGTGCACTAGTGTGTTCAGGAGTCCTTCTGAATGAGAGATCTACAAAGTTCTCTCATAAACAGAGAGAGGCTTTTTCTCTAAACTGTGTAAGCCTACCGAGGGTCTATCAGGGTCATCAGGTTTGGTTCATGGCTTTTGATATTTGCAGGGAGTATTATCTTCATCATAATCATCATCATGTCTGCAATCACAGTCTGGATCACACATACTGCGTTTTAAATAATTTGAGGGTGAAATGATGATTTAGAATTTTAAGTAATAGCAAGGGTAAAACAACTATGAGTATAGAACTTTCTTTTTAATAAAGGTTAAATTGTTCTTTTTATCTAAACAAACTGTCAAATGTAATAGTATCTTTTTGCTCTTTTCGTCATGGTCAACTAATAGAAATTTAATATCAGAGACCAAAATGAAGGGTTTTCTAATAATTTAGGGATCATAAGAGACATTTAAACAAACAAATTTAAAAAGTAGAGATAATGTCAAAATTTAGGGATTAAATTGAAGTTTTTTCTTGTTTGGCATGCGACATATAGATGTCTCAAAATGAAATTACCTATGCAACATTAAGTTTAACTAATAATTAACTAACATTAGAGACTAAAATGAAGGATTTTTTAATAATTTAGGAACCATAAGAGGTATGTAAGCTAATTAGTTTATAAAAGTAGAGATAAAATCAAAATTTAGGGATTAAATGGAGGTTTTTCCAAAAGAAAAGGTCCAAGCGTCGTGAAGAATCACGTCCCTTTGATAACTTCCGAAGGCTTTAAAAAAGGTAAAACATGAAAACCAAAAGAGATATATTGGGTAGTTGGGCCGACAGACAACCCGCAAAGGCCACGGCTGGCAAAAGGCAATCCCGACGTGGCACATACGATACGCTCTCTCTCAGTGGGAGCAATCTGAAAGCTACCCAATCAGCTGTACCTCTCTCTCTCTCTCTTTCTTTCTCTCTTTGTATAGGTAGATTACAGTACAGAGCTTTTATAATGGCAAACGCAAGCTATGAACAAAATAACAAGGCAGGAATCTTCTTTTCCTCTACTCTGCTCCTCTGGTTGGTCTCCGTTTTGTTTGAAATAGTGTTCAACCACCGCAAAGCCCTCCTGTGTATCATCTTGGGTGCTAGTTTTTACCAAACAGCCAACTGCGTCATTCGCTGTTGGGTCTCTCGTGACCCTCTTTTTGTCAATACCTCTGTCTCTCTTCTCCACTCCACCATTACATCCGTTTCAGGTTCCATTTCATATATGCTTCTTTTTTCATTTACTGTAATGGGTGTTTATTTGTTTTTTATGTGACCTAATGATGTTAATTATTCATGCTCATTCTTTGTTTTAGAATGTTGCTTTTCAGTTTCTTCTTGGTAATTACATGAATGGAAAGGTAATGTTTGCATTACAAAGTCTATGAAGATATGGTTGTGGTATTTTATTAACAGAGATTGGTCATCATGGAAACCTGATAGCTCTTATATGTGGCAGAATGTATGAAGGACACTGTTTGGCACTTGGAAGTTGGTGTTGGTGTGAGTGTTATCTGTTAGAATTGTAGGCATTTGTTTGGTGTTAACAATTTGTTTTCCACATCATATTGATGGCAAGACTTTTGAAGCTTATACTTGGGAGGATGTAGTCAATGTCTATGAGTTTGTGATGTAGACAACTTGTTTTCTTTTTCTTCTTTTTGGATAATCCAGAAATCATTCAAAAATCGGCTTAGTGAATTTGAGTTTGAAACTAGAGGTACGACCGGACCCTATAATCTTTGGAAAGCAATAAACTATTGCATTTGGTCATGTAACAACCCATGAGAGTTTGAACCTTAGAAACCATTTTAGTAACCTCTCATGGGTTAGCCAACTAGCTGTTACACTATCTATTATTTTATTCATTGTATAATTAGATGCTCAAATATTTTACTCTAATCTATTTCTTAACTGTGACCTGACTCCTTTGTTGTGTTGCCAATAAAAATCTCAAATGTGGTTCTATTTCCTGTGCAGTGGTATTCATTTTGGTTAATCAGTGGCTAAGAAATGGTTCAAGTGGAATGTTTGAGCACTCAGAGTTGTTTGGTGGTACTTGGCAATGGGCATACCCTGCTCTATGCTTCTCATGTGGTTACTTTGCATATGATCAGTGGGATATGCTCAAATACAGATTGTACAGTGGTTTGATCCCTTCCATCCTAGTGCATCACCTGGTGCTGCTTGTTTGTTTTACTCTTGCCTTGTATCGAAATGTCACCATCAACTACCTTATCCTCACTCTTGTCTGTGAGGTATGTTGTCTTCCCATCTTCTATATTTTTCTCCTTTTTTATTTATTTTCCTTGTTAAGTTTTTCTTTCTGTTTGCAGATTACCTTTATTTCTTTTCACTGGTTCAAAAATGAATTAGAAGAATGCTTGAAATTAGAGTCATAAAGTCATGGAAACAAGTTTCTACCTGTAAAATATTTGACTTACACATGCGGAGGATTAACCCTAAGACTAATTAAGCATCATAAAGCAATAGAAATATTGGCTTTAATGCAAAATCTATATGTGTCTTTTAGCAATGCAATCGCTGTAATCGACAAGCCTCAATTGTAATGAGTGCTTACTTGTGTTGAACATTGTAACAGTCTGAGGCTAGTTTCAAGTCTACATATTTTTTTTATTATGGAAATAAAGGAATGGTCTTAAAATGAAAAGGATTATAGAGAATTCTGGAGTTCAAGAAAAGGAGCTTTTGAAATGCTTGTTAGATAACAGGTTTTATAATTGCAAGAGACTTGAATCATCCGGTTCGACCTAAATCACTTGTTCACAGGATCTGCGAACAACTGACTTTGCTGAGTCACCTGCCAGATGAGCATCATCTTACTTAGCTGAATCACCTACTGCCTGATGTTACTGCTATGATAACCCGCTGTAATATCCTTTATAAATATATGGAAGGGATGGTTAGAGATCTCTTCATTCTGCAATCTGCATGTATGCATGTCGCTGTAGTGTAAGTTGATTTACCTTATACAAATGTAAACTGAGCTTTGAAAGTTTAAAGTAGTACTAATTTCTCAATTTTCTATTAATACCCCCTACCCCAATCCGTAAATTTTAATAATTAAAAAACAATTCAGGTATGGGTAGACTCAAAATGTGCTCAGCACTAAATCCACTTTATGAGAAACGCTCCATAATTTATGAATTTAGTGTCATGTGATGAAGGGAACTGTGAGTTACTTGTGTTATGTTATGCCTTCCCTTCCCCTAGATTGTTTGGTGTAGATTGTTTTCTTGAGGAGTACCCTCTAATTCAGCAGTCAAGTTTCCTCCTTATTAAAATATGGCTTCATCTGGTTAGTGCAATCTTGTTGTTTTTGGTTCTGGTCTTCATACTATTGGTAGGATCACTAAATATTAAGAAGACTCCAAATTTTTAAATCTTGTAGCAGTTGTATCTATTAGTGTTTTACAGTATTAACGGTGAAATTCATTTTTTAATGCAGCTGCATTCCATCTTTTTACATGTGAGGAAAGTGCGAAGGATGGCTGGTATTCGTGATGCCAAGAGTAGAATTGTAAGGGTGGAATGGATGCTCAACTGGCTCACGTTCTTCGTTGCAAGGTGTGCATCTCACATTCTGATCACTGTCAAGCTGATTAGAGACGCCCACAAATTTGAACAGGGTATTGAGTTGCCACTGGCGCTGATTGGCATGGCAGGCATGAATTTGCTCAATACTTTCCTTGGCATTGATCTCATCAAGGCCTTCAGGAGGGAGAAAAATTCTCAGCAAATGAATCATCATCATGATGAATGACTAACGCAACAAAGTCAAAAGACAAAAGTATTGTATCCCAAAATTTGCATTCACATCATTGATTTTGTACAGCAAGTTTTTTTTTTTTTTTTTTTTATTTGAAAGCCTCCACAAGTTGTGTAAATTAATGAACAAGTGATCTATTTCTCATAGTGAAGTCTACCTAGATGATGGTGGTAAAAGTAGTGTAAAATTTGTCTTACAAAGCTTTTCTTATACTCATCCATTGTTCTTATTAGTGGCTTTTCACCTTAATCTGTGCTTTTCAGCAATACTCTTAGGAATGCCTGGAGGATGCCGATAGGAAAATTGTTCTGTAGATTTGACGAATACTTGTTGATGATATTTGGTGTTTGTAATTCGAAACGGGAATTGTTTGACACATAATTTAGCTTCTTTAGCTCTTGCCTCTTTATAGGTTCTGAGTTGATGTTATGTTACCGTGGATTGTATTTTCCCTTTGTTTTTGGTTTACTAAAGTTACTTGAATTCAAAAAATAAATAAATAACTCATGAATCTAGCCAAAACTAGTTTTTTTTTTTTTTTTGAGAAAAGCCAAAACTAGTTACCTTCAGTATTTAAATAGTATTATTTGGCTCTCTCTTAATCATTTAAATGTTTGGATCGAGTGGTTATTCTCGTAATATTAAAAGCTTTGTTTACTTTTTCAATAGTGTTTCCAATAGTGTAAGGTTCTGATTTTCTCGCGTGATTTTGTATTTGTTTTCAAATTGGTCTTGTAAGTAGATGCATTAGAGTGTTTAAATAATAGTGTAGGATTATTTTTCTAGTAGTTTAATTTTTAGGTGTGATGGCTAATTTATCCAGTAATAGTAGACATCCCACATTTTGCTTTCCATTTACAAGCTAACATAATATTGTAACTTATACTGATAAAAAATTATATATATTGTAACTTATAATCTCTAAAAAGGAAAACATAAGATTCAGAAACATCTCTCTATTAGCCATATACCTCTGGCAACTAACTGCTAAAAGGTTTTCGAAGAACATAGAGGTTGAAACTTTAGAGCTTGAAGTTGAGAAGAGAGAATTGCTGAGGAAAGATAAGAGATGTGCTTGAAAAATGCAGCTACTAGTGTTTAGCGTTATATGGGGATGGGGTTGGAAGCTGGATGTCCCACTTCCAGATAAAATTTAGTTAATAAACAAAGTAATAGGGAAACCAACCAAGATGCCAAAAATAGAGGTCCCACCGGGAGTCGAACCCAGGTCGCTGGATTCAAAGTCCAGAGTGCTAACCACTACACCATGGAACCCAGTCGCTGAATCTATTCCAGTTCTTTCATATTAGTCATTTGGTAGTTTTAACCAAATCACGAGACTAGTAAAATTTATTTGTGATCCCTAGGTATTACAGTGGATTGCGTCCGGTTGTAGGCAATTTGATTAGTCTATTGATCCTTCACATTATCACGGGAATTCCATCATACACTCCTACTAATATGCCTGATTGTTTTCTCCACATTATGAAAGTATATACATTGGAAAAGTAATGTTTGATTTTGGACAATTCTCAATATATGCCTAAATTGTTGTAAATTTTAGGGTTAAACTAACAAGTAATAAGGGTTTTGAAAAGAACTTTGAAATGTAAAGAAGAAGAGATTATGGATGAGTAAAGAGAGAGTGGTATTCGATGTATACACATTTACGTATGATAAATGTCTATTTATAGGTAAATGTTGATTTTAATCAATCAATTAGATCTTATCAATACAATATCAAGTAATAAATGCTAACTACAACTTGTAAGCATAAATTTGGCAACTTGACAAGGTAATTAGCACTTTAAGTAATCAACTTGATAATTTGTTGACAAATTCAATTTGGAATTTACTTCTTCCATGAAGTGAAAGACTATTTTCATAGCATAAATATTATTGTTATTTTTCTTAAAGAGCTAATAATTTTAATTAATTACTTTCTTATTACCTTATAATTATATAAACAAAAAGTTGTGACAAAGTCTTCTCATTAAATAGAGATGTGATATAACAAAACAAGATTAGTTTACTTACACTAACATGTGTTCGAGTCATGTTCTTCTCCTTAAACTGTAATTAATTGTGATATTTATTGCTACACCACTAATATCTTTATCAACACGTGCATTATAAATAAATATATATTACACATCTACTATTCAATTTTGACAAATTTTACTGTCATGAAAATAAACATTTAAACCATACCATACTTGTAGTCCTTAATCAAAAGATAATAAGTAGAATGACATGATGTTATTTTAATTTAAATCTACATTCAAAAAATAATTATTGAACTAATTTTTACCTCAATGGCTGATAATATGAGATGGAACCCAACTTTTTTGAACGGCAGCATGAAAAACTGTCTAGAAAAGGACATAAAACAGTCCACTTTCTACTTTTATGTTCATCCACACATCATATGAAAATGCTGCGTAATAAAAAACAATAGTGCTCTTTAAGTATAAAAACATTTTGACACCCCTCACTGTGGGGTGGTGGCGCAGTTGGCTAGCGCGTAGGTCTCATAGCTTCTGAGTGATCCTGAGGTCGAGAGTTCGAGCCTCTCTCATCCCATTTGTTTTGTGATGATGGTTCCTGAGAGTGGACTAGCATACCATAGCATAGGCCTAACTATATTTGTTGTTTTGGTTCCTTCATCCTTGATGTTGAAATGAGAGCAAGTGCCATACCCACACCCTGACAAATTATAATTGGTATTTCCAGTCCCCATACCAGCTTCTAGAATAAAAGATTCAACCCAATGGAGTATCCAACAAATAGCATCAAATATTTTTCATGAGTCATGACAACTACAAAATCCTTCATTGCATTTTCAGCTTCTCCATATTATTGATCAAACCACCTGGGATGATGGAACAATGGAAACACTAAATTGCTATACTAATAGCAGTGCTTTTTTGTCTTATGCCCCAGTAGGCCAGTACTCGGTGCTGTTTTGCTCTATAAGAAAATTATTACGTCTCTGTAATCATATAAATGAATCATAATGATATAAAAATATCAAGCGAAACTCTATTAGCTACTCAAAGAAACAAAAATGACCATCGTTTGATAGTAACTACACTCCTTAAAAAAGAAAGAGGGGAAAACAATTCAAATTCCAAACTCTGATTGCAAATTTTTGGTTGACAGACAACAATCCATGTATAACTGAACAAAAATGAAAATAAAATAATTATTACTGATTAAACAGCATTTAACCAGCATCTTCTAAAAGACAGATTCCATGCTACAGCTGAGAACAAATCAATGTTGGTCTTCTGTTTCCTAATTGGCTAAAGTTCTAGTTGTATTCCATTCTTGGTCCGAGAGAAGAACTTGGCAAACCCATTTCGGTTTTTCTCAGAAGTGACATGATTCAAAGACACAGCAGACGAAGTAGAAGAAGATGAAGATGGGGGAGTGGTCCCATCATTCTTAGTTATTGAAGGACCAGAACTCTCAGCAGCTTTACTCGAAGAATGCGAATCTTCTTTGGGCAAAAATGTTTCATTAGAGTGCAACTTCCATGGTTCTGCACCAGCTTTAGGAACCGGCACTACTCCCCTATTCAACTCTGTTATGCTTGTTGTGTCAATGAGGAAGTCTTCCAATGTTGCCAGAGACTTCAGTTGCTTCCCTAGAGACGCTATTGTTTTCTGGCACTCGGCAAGTTTTCCAGCTGCTACTGCCACGTCCTCCTGCAAAAGGCAGATCATATGATTGTTAAATGAAAGTTCTATAGTTGATTGAAAATATCTTCTGTCTACTGTACATTAGTTACATCAATAGATAATTAACAATGATGATCGATCTACCTGCTTTATCTTCAACTCTGCATTTGATTTTGCGCTCTGTTGGAGCTCAAGTTCCTGTTTTGTTCTCAGTAGTTCTTCCTCCAATTTCTGGCACTTGACTGTGATTTGTGCCACCAACGCCCTCTCCTTTTCAATCTCCTCATCTAATGAATCAATCTTTGCAGTCATTGTTTGAGCCTCCACTTCCATGGCAATGAATCTAGATTCAACATGCTGTTTTGATTTGTATGCCAAATTCAGCTCACTTTGGAGCTCCTCCAACTTTATTTTAGCCTCCCTCAGCTGATAATGCAATGCATCAGTACATTCTTGGCTTTTGAACAGAGTCATCTCCAGCTCAGCTTTCTCTGCTTCCATCTTTTCAATTTTTCGTTCCAGTTTAGCTTTCTCTACTTCCATCTTTTCAATTTTTTGTTCCAGTTCAGTTTTCTGTGCTTCCATCCTCTCAATTTTTTGTTCCAGTTCAGCTTTCTCCGCCTCCATTTTTTCTAGCTTTTCTTCCAGTTCAGCATTCTTGGCTTCCGTATTTCCAATTTTTTCTTCCATCCTTTCGATTATTTGTTCCATTTCAGCTTTCTCCACCTCCACTTTTTCTAGCTCTTCTTCCAGTTCAGCATTCTTGGCCTCTGTATTTCCAATTTTTTCTTCCAGTTCAGCTGTCTGACGTATCATGGCTTCAAGCTCGGTTCTCAGTGAACTTTCCTGCATCAATGGATCTCTTGGCAACAGCTTCTGATTCCAAATGACTTCCACTTCCACAATCGGGCATTGCAGCAAGCCGCTCCATCTCAAGAAAATCATCCATTAGATCAATCTCGATAGAAGAGGCTGGTGGATTTCTATTAAAGGCTTTCTCATTTTTGAATTGATCAAGCTCAGCAATTAAAGCCGAAGCCATCTTGCGGTTATCAACGTCCACAGCATTAAGGCGTTCCCCACTGTCTGATTGACTATCCACAAAAGATTCAACATAAATTGAAGAGGCAGTAGCAGATCTATGATCAGTAACCGATGAAGATCTGCAAGCTATTGCTTTTAACCGCCGGCACTCAGCCTCGAGCTTAGCCACCTTCTTTATGCTATCTAAATGTTGCTTGCTGGCAGTTTCAGCTGCTTGGGCACTCAAGTCCCTCTCAATCGCCCTGATTTCTAACTCCTCAGACTGAGACATAAGCTCAATCTTGAGAGCTGAGTTCTCTTTCTCCAGAAACTCCAGCTTGACGAGAAGATCAGGATCAATGTGAATGGGCAGTTCATATTTAACTGCTTCTGCTTTGCTTTGGAGTTCAACAAGTTGATTCTGCATTTCAGATTTCATAGACTCCCACTCACGGGTTTTCTTCTCAACAACTTCATTGATCTTTTGCTCCTGCTCATCTCTAGCTTGCCTTAGCTGCCTAACACATTCCTTGAGTGCCCCATCAAGATGGATCACCCTATCCTCCAGCACTGAATTCTGCTGTACTGAAACCTCAAGGTTTTGCTTTAAGACTGCCACTTCATTTTCAGCCTTTTCCCAGCCTAAATATAATTGAAAATTCATAGCATCACTAGACTCAAAAGCTTAATTTTGCAAGGGACCAAAACAATAATGATTGAGCATTCTAACACACTCCTAGATATGTAAACCCAGAAACTTATCACATGGACTTCAACCAAATTATACACGTTAAATTGTAAACAAACATAGATAACAGATACAAATTCAATCAAGTTGGGAGATTCAGAACTAGGCTTCCCAGCTTTTGCAATCTTGTAGATAATTACTAGATCAAAATGCTTAAGTTTGGAACTAAGAAGCAAAAAATTAGTATTTGAGACTCTTACATAGGATATAGTAAGATAATGTGTATGATTAAAGAAGCTTAAAACAATGTACACTTGCAATGCCTTGCTGAGAAAATTCATCATGTAAACTAGCACGTTAGTATGAGCTTTTTGGTCTAAAACATTAACAGCATTATCCACCCATGACGTGAACAAGACTCCATTGACCATGCTCAAAAGAAGATAGCAGAAGTCTATACCCATCTTACTGCATGACTAATACCTGCAATAGCTTCTTCAGCAACTTTGGCATGCTGCTTTACCAAGTCCTCTTTGGCACTAACATTCACCAGAGCAGCTGATAATTTTTCCGTTAGAGTCTTAATGCCATCATTTATATCTTCCCCACTGGTTATATGTTTTGATGTGACTTCAGGTGATTGGGCATTGTGATTAGGTGATGCCTTTAGAGCTTCCTGCTTTAACAATTAGGAAATACACGAAACAATTATTAAAAGCACATAAACAGGAAATTATAAAAATAAAAAAAAATGCCCAGATCATGGGTAGGTACTAGAAACACAACAAAAATTTGATTCTTAGAGGAAAGAGAAGAAATAAGGTGACTTAAGTGCTAAAAGTCAAAAAAAAAAAAAACTTTTCTTACAATAGGAAACAAAAAAACAGTATGGTCGCCACCATTTTAAGATGTTTCCAACACAGTTTCTTTACTTCTAAAGGGGTTGTACAATGTCAAAGATGAATTTCAGTCCAAGGAGCATCTAAAATGTCTTCTTTTTAACTGAAAAATATTTTTCATAAAATTTCAGCACGTTATAGGACATAACATAAGTGTTTTCTTCTGTTTCTTTTTTCCTTCTTTATTTGGTTGCATTGACTATATCTAGAGTACGCTATGCATCCCATTTAATATGCTTTTCTTGTGAAAAACAAAAAGAGTTCACTCTTTTACCCTAAACACCAATATGAAAGGATTTGAAGGCCATATAAAATTATGACTACAGAACTAGGCTAATCATATATTTCAAACCTTAACCTATACTTTCGATCCACCAACGTTTCAGCAATTTTCACTGACAACTGTTTCCTGTTTACTTGGATATCAAAATTAGTTTCACTACAATTGCCGATAGAGTTATGATTGCTTGCATTGTTTCTACCCAGTCCTCCCTATATCTTCACCAGACCTCCTAAAACTGAACTGTCAAAGCATTATTTATATGATCAGGTCTTTTTGATACCTTGTTGGGCTTTGATGCCTTGTTGAGCCTAAATACTTTCCTCTCCTAACTAACATAAATATTTTTCAAAAAAAAAAAATGAAGGGACGGGTGAAGCTCTCCCAAAGATCAAGGCTACCAGTTTGGTTAATGCTTGTGAAACTTGGCTGAGTTTTGTCTCGTTATCAGAATCAATTTTTAAGTTCAAGCATCACAGAACATAGCATTAGCAGGCAGCAATGGCAGCAACATCTGATACCAAATAACAAGTCCCACATTATTCCATCCTATGAGCTAAGTAACACATCCACAGAAAAGTACCATAGGATAAGAAAATGCTTTGAGATATACAAAAGAGATGCACTACTCTTAATTATTTTTAGACGACCAACCAATTTCTTTTTGAAAAAAAAAAGGGGGGGAGAGGAGGATTACAATAAACAAACTCTTCTAGACCTACAAAAAGGGGATTGGGAGATTTCACACATCTAATTGAATTGGGTAAATATGATAATCTCTAGCATGAGTTATTAGAAACAAAATATGTTGGATTCCGATTTTACTTGATCTTCAATTTCTAGTCTGAAGCCAATAATAATAATGAAAATTGAGAGAAAAGAAACCTCATACTGCATAAATTTGAGAAATTTTCTATTGTATGGTACCCAATTATACATGAAGGGAAGTAAAGGAAGCTCTCAAACAAAGATGACATTCAATTAACATATTTCGACCAAGATAAAGCTTTACAGCAGATATGTTGAGATTACAAACAAAATTCTGAAGTGACCTCAAAACAGAAAGAGTTTACTTTTGCATAAAAAAGAATATGTTATGACTTCAGAAGTAAAACTAACAAGAATATAATATATGCAAGTATTCTAATTTTTTTTCCCCTCATGATAGAAAAACTGAAGCGCTAGTGTAGAAGAATACTCTAAGCACCAGAAGTCACCTACACTCCATCTTTAGGCAAGACTTATTTATATGGACAGATTGTGGGTCAAAATCATTGGAAGGACAAGTAACTAAAGGTACAATAATTAAACCACTGAAATTCTTTGAAAAAATGAAATATTTAGATCAAACAAAAAAGCAATTCAAAAGAAACTTGAGACAGTCTTCTTTAATTGAATCAAACAAATTCAGAAATTCGAATAGCAATTCAGTTTAAATAGATAAAAGGGAGGTGTGTGTTACCACCTGATCATCGGAGTATCTCTCAGAATGGGAAGATATTGACCCCGAACTCTCAGTTTCACCAGGGCTTCTCTCAGAGGACTTCCTCTTCCACAACCATTTTCGCTTTTCCATTGTGAGGTCCAACAATCAAACAACAGTTAGGACATCACAATTCACAACTAGCTCATCTGCAAAAACTGTAGAATAAGCTATATATCAGTACGTGTTTCCACTCTTATAAAGCAGAAACACAGAAGAATAACCTCGTCAATAACAATCACAAAGATTAAACAACAAGATGACTTGACTTATCATTCTCTCAGCTTTGCTTTAAATCCAAACCTTTAACTAACCAATACAACAACAACAAAAGAAAACATTTTCAAGGACACAGCTGTAGCTGAAAATTAAACAAACTAACCAAGACACATAAATGTAGTAGATAAAAGAGCAATTACAGACTCCCATAACAACAACAAACACCCTAAAAAAGAAAGGTACCTGAAACCACCACCAAGCTTTGAACCCATTACTTAAATCACAAACTGACAACTACCCATCCAATGAAATCACTTCAAAATCTCCCACAAACTCCATAAGAGGAAGATAAATAAAAATCTATAAAACAGTGGCTCGTGGGAAACCCATGGTACATCCAATAAAATGGACCCATATAAGAGTGACCCACCAAAGCTATAAAGCTCAAAACTTTCTTAGACTCACTAAACTGAACAAAGAAAGAAAGGTTATTTAGTAAAAGAAAGAAACAAAACAGACCCAGATCAAATACCTGTTTGACTGGAGACCAGAACAAGTCTGGAGATCAGATGGGAAGCAGAAATGCATAAACAAATAAAAAAGAAAAAAGAAAAGATTGATATTGTAATAAAGAGAAGTACTAAAATAAACACTGGAAAAATCAGTTGAATGTCAGATAACAAGCAACAGGTGAAGAAGAGCGTGTGGTGTGGTCTTCTATTTCTTGTATCTCACTTTCTTTCTTTCTTGGCTTTTGGGTTTTAAAAATGTTTAAAATAAAATGAGAGCATGTGAGTGTGTGATGTGAATGTGAAGCTGTGCAAACTCCAGAGAACGAGAGACCACAAAGACAACTTTTCAGCTTTTCGCTGTTGGAAAAATAATTTAAAGATATTTGAATTGCTTTATTTATTAGTTATTTATTTTTATATTTACTTATCTTGGATTTTGAAATCGAGCTGCATTAATTCCCGCCTTTGCATGGGCAGCCAGCGGCAGCAACATTAATGGTTAGGTAATAGATTTTGAATTTACAGCCCCAGAAGGAGATTGTCCTTGTTTGTATTGGCTGTTTTAGTGAACTGTAGAAATTCCTTTCTTTTTTTCTGAAATGAGGACTGTAGAAATCTTAGGATAGATTTTGTGGTTAGATTTTATTATTCATTGGATCAATCCTAATATCATCATCCGACGGTTCAAATTATTAGGATTTGTGCCCTAAAAACTTGTATTTTATAAACGTTTAAATAAATAATAAATAAATAAAATTTATTTTATTCAAATTAATATACATTTATGAAATGTTTGTTTCATATAAATATCATGTAATATCTATGATTACTTATGTAGTCTCAAATTAAGTATGTAAGTGTTATATACAAGAGGATTTAATTTGAAATTAGTAATCTAAAGAGTCCGTTAAAAGCAAACAAGCTGGGTACTTTATTTGTGGTAAATCTACAGCTGCGGTCCATTTCGTATTTGATATGATGATCTTATCCGAGATTATTCATATGGCGATATGAAAATGGAGGCACTTATATAATAGAGATTATATAGGACTAGACCACGATAAAAATGAATTTCTTATTAATATCCGTTAAACAAAGAAATTCTTATTTATCGACTAAATGATCATATATGGATTGATATTAATCTTAAGTGTTTTATGAATTCCTATTTGTTGAGTCATATCTATTGATTTATATGGGTAAGACTGTTATAGATTTACGGTCAATAAGTTTCGTACTTTGGAGATGTGATTTAATAAGTAGTTGAGAACATCCTACACAATAGTGGAATCCACTCCTTCTTACGAGAAGTAGATGAGTAGTTCCCTTAAGTGTTGATTCGGGTTTTGAACAATAAGAGCACTCGACTTTCTGTTTATGAGTAAAACGGAAAGATAAATTCATAAGTTGTTATTGATAGATTGTTCATTAGAGAATCAATAGTACTTAACGGAATAAGATATAATTAGAGATATATAACGGATTTTAATAACCTAGCTCTAATTATGAACTACTCGTGAATGATCGAACCATATGAAATGATTAAATCAATGGACGCTGAAAATTCAGATTGCGTAAAACATCTACAATTTTGAGAATGTAACATTTAGTTTTTAGTTGAGTAACTTTAAGGTTAATAATAGTGAATTATTGATTAAAGAGTTTAATTAATAATTCTGATATTATTGAAGCTCAAATTGTAGGTCCATTTGGTCCCCTTGCTAGCTCACAACCACATAAAGAAACAAGTTGAATAATATAATTGGATTGTCCGATTATTGGTGTACATATAAATTTATGGACACGTTCACAAATTATTTAAATAATTTAATTATTTAAATATTTATAATTATTTAATTAATGGTTAATTATTTGTAGAGGTCATGGGTTTAATTCTAAATGAATTCATTAAATTAATTATGATTTAGAATCATTTAATTTAATGAAAATAAATCATTTAAATAATTAATGGAAATAATAATTTTAATTGGAATTAGATTCTATATTAAAATTATATTAAAAGAGTTTTAATTTAATAAAAATTAGATTTCATATTAAATTAAAATAACAGAATTCTAACCCAATAAGGAATTTGATTCCATATTGGATATGAATTAAGTCTTTTAAGTTAAATAGGAATTTAAATTCCTTATTAAATTGAAAAACCCTGTTTACCATTATAAACTGATGTTTTATGAATGATAATAGTGGTTGATAAAATTTTTGACTACTAGAACCATAAATTTCCATCTACCACCATATAACCATCTACTTCAAGAAAGTCTTCAAAAGATTGTGCACACACACAATTTCTTTTGTGAAAAGTCATAATAAGAAATATCAGGTGGTGAAGAATCTGCGAATCAAAAGGGATCAATTCAATTTTAATGTAAGGTAAGATTCGATCTTATTAATTTAATTATTGATTTGTTATTACTAGCATCGATCGGGCACGTTTTTTTTATGAAAAATTTTTGAAATCCACGTATTCGTATTAAAATCATTTTTTCCCTTCACAAATAGCATATGATGCTGCTTCTTCGGCTCAAAACTATACACAATTAAATAAGAGCAAACAACAGTCACAAACACTCACCCTCATTCCCCTTTTTTTACACTTGAAATCGACTTATTCTTTTAACTATATTTATTATCCCCTCGTTAGACCATTAACCATGTCAAACTATTTAGAAGACCAAAATACTCCTATTATAATTCTTAAAATTACAAGATATCTTTGATTTGAAAAATTAAATTTGCATTTTTAGTAAAAATGAAAAAGTGTAGAATTGAAAATAGATTTTTTTAAAAAGAATTGGATTTCCACTATCCAGTTGATGATTTGGGTTTTTATTGAATTAAATCAATTTTATAGTCATAATATGTAAAGACCAAATTATAATTTCGCCTACTGGTTGGAAACTTATTGCAAGCGGAGTCACTTTTTGTGTTTTATTACAATTTAACCTTTTGTCGTTATAATATTCTTTTAGATTTAACCGTGAATAGTGTAATTGTGCCAAAAAGATCTAAATACTTTTATGCATCTTGTTGACCCAGTTGACTTCATTAAAAAATTAAATAAAATAAAAAAAGAATCATGGATTTTCATTAATTAAAAAAATTAAAAAAAAAATGGAGATCCATTGGATCTCCATAACAAAAAAAAAAAAATCATCTTTAACTGAGAATCATCAACACAACATCTCGTCCACCATACACCTACCCATCCAGTTCATCTTCATCCATACAATATAATCAACATCATCAACACAAATATTCAGACAAACTCATAATCATCAACCCAATCATACAGCATCAGCCACAAGAATCATCAACAAAAACACCCAAAAACCATAAGCAAAATCAACCACCGAAAATCAACAAAATCAATAAAAATCATAAGAATAATTAAGAAAACTAAAAAAAAATATAAACAAAACAATGGTGACGGAGAGAGAGAGACGAACTCAAATCCACCCACCACCATCTCTACCTCTTTCATCTGGGTTCATGGAAAGAAGACTCAGATGAATATGGGTTTTGAAAGATTTGTGTTCTGAAACGAACCCAGTTAAATCTCTTTTCATTGAGTTCGTTCAACAGAACAAAACCAAATATCCAGGTTCTGTTGAACGAACCTAAATGAATCCGGGTTCGAATGAAAATAAGAAGAAAACGAAGAAGAAGAAAGAGAAAAGAAGAGAAGAAAAAAGCAGAATGAGAAAAGAGAAGAAGAACAAGAACAAGAGAGAGAGAGAGAGAGAGAGACGATCCACTTCTTTTTCTTCTTCTTTCCCATCCAGAAAATCATCAATAAATCATCATCAACATTATCAACAACAACTCTATCACCGAACATCCCCTAAAAACCATTATCAACCTCAAAAATCATTATCAACTCATCTAAAAATCAAACCGAAAACCAACCCAATATCAAACGAAACTAAAAACTAACAACAAATCATCAACAAATTGACCTAGATAAGATCTGGGCTCTAAAACGAACCTAAATTTCATATAAGTTCGTTCAAAATGACCCAAATGAAATCTAAGTTCTAGAATGAACCCATATTTCATTTGGGTTCAAATCGAACTCAGATTGAATCTAGGTTGCATCTGGGTTTGTTTTGAACGAACCCTAGATTCCATCCGGGTTCGATTTGAACCTACATTAAGAAGAAGAAGAAGAAGAGAAGAAGAAGAAGAGAAAAGAAAAAGAAAAGAAAAGATGAGCAGAAGAGAAGATGAAGAAGAAGGTAAAGAGCAGATGAATCTGGGTTCGAAAGAGAAGAAGAAAAGAAGAAGAAAAAAAAGAAAAATAAAACGAATGAAAAGAAAATAGAAGAAAGATGAATAACAACAACGACAACAAGAGAAAGAGACGATCTGGGTAGAAAGAGAGAGAGGATGTAGGGTTTCGTTTTTTTTTTTCAAAAAAAAAAAAAGAAAGAAAATTAAAAATAATACCAAAATACAATTTTGCCTCTGTCTTAGTTAACTTTATTAAAGGGGTTGTAACGGCAATAGGCTAAATTATAATAAACATAAAAAGTGACTCCGTCTGCAATAAATTTTCAACCAGGTAAGCTAAATTGTAATTTGGTAATATGTAAATTTAAAATGTTGTGCAAATTATTTTTTAAAAGAAATAGAATGTTGTGCAAATTTAAATTTGAACAACAAAAGTAAATCTAGTATGTAAGAGCATCTCCAACATACTTTCTAAATTTTAACTAAAAAAACTATTTTAGCTAACAATTTTTAATAAAATCACTTCAATCATCCTTTCTATTTTAGCGAATATTGTAATACTAGCAAGGCATCAGGTTGCTAACCGCCTAACTTCTAGCACCTGGGTCATCTAGGCGGGTCAACGAGTTGCCCGTTGACCATCAGTCAAACCTGAAAAAAAAAATGTAGTTATATAAATATAGAGAAAAAAATCTCAAAAATCTCAAAGTCATACTAAGCAAAGTACCAATACAAACAAAAATTTTGTCCTTAGAAGATTTTATCAGCATCAAACAACACATGAATTAAAAATTAAAAATAATATTGATCATATTTAAAAAAAAAAAAAAAATCAGTTAACTACTTTATAAATTGATTAATCAGAAAAGAAACATAAAACATAAGCACTATAGAGAACCAAAAACATAGGTCAGAGAAAATTGACAAAATCACAAAAGCAAAAAACATAAGCACTATACAGAACCAGAAACAAAGGTAAGAGAACATTGGCGAAATTGCAAAAACAGAGAACAAAAAAGAGAGAAGAGCCCGTTACGGAGAACAAAAAAGTCATCATCAACCATTGGCTACAGAGAATCAAAGAAGAGTCACTAACAACCGCTGCAAAAGAAAAAGAATCAAAAAAATACCCTTTGTTTTCACATAACTCTCGCTCTAGGGTTTCAACAAAATGGCCACCTCTTCTCTCCTTAGATCTACGGCCATCTTAACCGCCTCTCGCTCTAATTTCTCTATCACCATCCGATCACTTCAAGGTTGCTCTCTTTGCTTCTTCATTAGACCTCTCTTTACTTCTTCCAAACTAACCAAACAATAAAACCTAATATATTAAACACCAAAACGACATCGTTTTAAGGCGTCCAAAACAATGTCTTTTTGAAAAAAAAAAATTAAAACAAAAAAGGCTCTATTGTGCTAGACCGCCTTAATTGACCGTCTTGGCGGTCTAATGCTTAAATATTAAAAATGCACAATTTATAATACAATAATTTTAGCGAAGCATTAATATTGAAATAGTAAGAGAGAGAGAGAGAGATTTTATCTCTTTAGCTAAGCATTAATATTAAAATAAAAGAAAAGAGTTCTTCCAAAAATAAAAATAAAAAATAAAAAGAAAGAGAGTTTGATTAGGATTTTCAAGTTATTTTATTTCAAATTAAATAATAAAATAATAAAAGAAAAAATTTGACTAACATTTTTTTACTCTCTATATTAGTTAGGGTGATTCAACTTTTATAAAATAACTAACAATATAATAATTTTTTTTTTCATTCTCTTTCCTTTTTCTACCCTCTCTCCTAGTTAAGATTTAGAATTGTATATTGATTTGTAAACTGACTTGATGTCCGAATATTATTTGCTTTTGAAATATTAATGAATAATGCTTAGCTTCTCAATTATTTTATCCAAATAATGTGACATATGAGTTATCAAGATCTTATTAATTATCACATCATCTCATTATTTACAAAATCTTAAGATGTTGACATTTCAAATATCATATCATTTGGATATGAATTTGTATAAAATATTTGAAAAGCTTAACATTACTCAACATATAATAGTTATATAAGTGATACAGTTGCACACATGATAAGTTTATCTATAATACATTTGAAATTTAAACAAATGCACAATAAAAGATGTTGGAAATTATGAAAAATAATTGGGCCTACTCAGAATGAATAATTGGGTCTTGGGGTTTGGATCGGGTTTGATCCAGAATCCACGACCCAATATCCAATGCCCAATATGTGTTGGAATTTGGATAGTGGCAATCAACTATCATAGCAGTTGAGATCAATTACAACTGCTCTGATAGTTGTTGAAATAAACTATTATATACATTGTTAAACAACGTTAACAGAGGATGTTGAAAAACAGAGAGAAAAGTATACAAAAATCTCATTCTTCTTCTTCTCAGTAATCAATACAAATCTTTTCTGGGTTTTTACACTGTGATCAGAGTTTGTTTTCTATTGTGATTGCTTACCAGACCTGTAGCATTGTTCTTGTTGATCCTACTCCAATTGAAGGTATGTATTTCATCATCTTTTGTAATTTTATCATTGTTATTAATACAATATATTAGAAGTTGATGATATTGTTTAATTGATGTATTTATGAGTTATAATTCGTCAAAAGATAATTAACTTTTAACTACTTGGCCGATCACTTGATAGAGTTCTATCTCCGCTCAACTCCTTATTTATCTTATCAGTTGCCCTCAAATGCAAAGGTGATGATATCACCCCAAGTTTAGATTTTAGATAGTCAAAACGAGAAAAAGTTAATGCCTTTGTCAGATAATCACAATCTGATTAGAGGAGGGAATATAATAAACTTCTAATGCATGATGAAAAGCAATGTCTCTGATGAAGTGAGCATCCATTTCAATGTGTTTCATTCGAGCTAAAACACTGGATTCATGGCAAGAGCTCTAACAGTCATTAACGCGAACTGCTATCTTGGTTTCTATCAATCATGTTCTCACTCCAAGCTATAAAAGTACTAGCCAAGGGTATTTTGATTTCAGTTAAAAAGGACTTGAACCAAGTAATCTATGTAGCTAAATTTGCTAGTAAAAGATATTCTAATTTAGTACTTGATCAAGCCACCATATGTTTCTTTGAATCTTTACAATTTTGGTCGAACTTGTAATAACATATAACAATGATGTGGTCGAGTTTCCCATAGACCTAACATAAAGACCTACTATTTTGATTGTAATGACCGCCATCACGTCCTCCACGTTACCTTCTTTGGTTGTAGTTGTTGCTAGAAAAAGACATGAGATCTTTTCCTTGCACAATTTGGTCTTTTGGTTTTGAAAATTCCACTACTTCGTTATCGGTAGCAAGATGAGCTTGGCTGATTGTGGTTTAAGCGTTTAGTTGCTCAATACGACTCTCTTGAGTCATAAGAATGGCTTACAATTCCGACCAGCTAATGGATGCCTACTAATAGGTGATTAGTGACACCATATTGTCACAGTCTTAATCAAGACCTACGAAAACATTTGTTGTCAATTCAAAAGTTTTACATTGAATGTCTAGCGACTTTCATTTGGCTAGTAAGGCTTTTCATTTTTGTCCAGTATTCATTAATAGACATCGAACCTTTCACAGTCCATTGCATTTATTGTTGATAGTTTAGGGTGTTTGCTATGTTCTAGTAAACAATATCTCTAACTTATACCACACTTCATAAGAGGTGGACAACTAACAACTTTGGCTAACATTGACTCTATCATAGATATTAGGAGTGATGCAAGAGTTGGTCGTGCACGATTCATCATTCGAAAGCAAGATTGTGTTGAGGGAGAGTATCAGCAATTATGGAAAAGAATTGACATGGACATGGCTAATTCCTAACAAATAGCTATCAAGCTTGTAACAACAGATGACGGGCAGCACTATAGACTTCCACAAAAGGTAGTTATATCTATCCAGTTTTATTGCTGAAGAGTGGCTAAGCTTTCCCCTAAAAGGTGTGAAAGAATCGGTTATTGGAAATGTTGACAAAGCAGGAATTGAAATAGATGATGAGTAAGTGGAAATGGAAACATAGGATGAAATTATGAGTAGAATGTTTGACGTGTTGAGAGATTCACTAGACATGGTGTTGGATCTGGACATTTGTCTCTTGTTGGTGCTTTAATACCAAGTTAAGATTTTAGAATTGTTATTGATTTGGAAACTGACTTGTTGCTTGTATATTATTTCCTTCTGAAATATATAATAGCTGTACAGATGATACAGTTATATACATGATAAGTTTATCTATAATACTGTTGAAGTTTAACAGAATACACAACAGAGGATAATTAACTTTAAGCCATTTAGCTGATCACTTGATAGAGTTTTATCTCCACTCAACTCCTTGTTTATCTTATCATTCCTTATAAATGAACTCTCTCTCACTAGCTCATTCAAATTCTAAAATTTCAACTCAAATTATATATATATATTTCATATAATACTTTTTACTATAGAAAAAATTGAAATTTTTATAGTAAAATCATATTTTAATATATATCATCAGCTTATAAATAGTCTAACAATCATCACAATTAGATGAAGAGAAAAATAAAAGAAAAGAACGCTTGGACATGCAATTTGATAGCCTTATCAAGTTCATAATCAAAATTTAGAAACCTTTTATATATAAGAATACATGATTTCTGGATAAAAATAATAAAACAAATTATATTATTAATATATATCCAATAGCAATTGAATCATTATCTTATTAATAACTAATAGAGATAGGGATGAATAATTTATAGATTAGGCAATTGAATCATTATCTGATTAATAAAGAGAAATATTGCATTTAAAAACAGTTTTCATTTAAATACATTTTCAGTTTTTACCTATTTTTAAAAATGGTGTCAAACACCTTTTTATCATTTTTTATTTTCGAAATATATTTTCAAAAATGTTACCAAACACATTATCGTTTTTGAAAACGTCATTTTCAAAATATATTTTTTGTTTTTGAAAAATTTTTGTTTCAAAAACACCATTTTAAACACATATCCAAACGCATGCTAAACCTTCTCCTAACAAATTTCTTCCTATTTTTCCCTTCAAATATCTACCTCATTGTCGTATGTACGTATCTGTGTATCATTCATGTATGTGTAGGTGATTCTATTGAATGAGTAAATCCTAGTTTGATTTCTCACTGAATAGAAATGTTTTTTCCAAAAAATTTAATGCATTTAACAACTTTGCACTTGTGCAACGAGCAAAATGGGACTTACTAGAAATAAATTTGTCGAACAGTTTCTTTCTTGTTTGGCCCCCTCATTTAGTGAGCCAAATTCTACTCAATGCTTTTCATTTTCTCTTTCTATTATTATATTTTTTTTCGAATGACAATTTAGTGTATTACAGTCTCAACATCCATATATCATGTGAGCAACATTATAATTCTTTATCCTCATATGAAGCCACCCTTACATCTCCTCAAGTAATTATTGTTATACCTTATAACCCCTCCTGTAAAGATATTCTCAAGTTCAATCTACAAGATGCGAAAATTATTCTCATTTCATTAAAAACTTGAAATTAGGCATCCCTCCTTAATTTGTGTCTTTCGTTCGTATGTCACGACTCATGAACTTGTAGGTCATGTGACCTTGAAGTTTATATATATATATATATATATATATCAAATTAAAAATTTATTAAGGAAAGGATATCAATTATTATGATACGGTAGGATTGTAACTTTCATTATATGAGAGGAATCCTCTCATACTTTATGATTTTGTGGTTTTAACCCAAAAAAAAAAAAAAATGAACCCTTTTATAAGTGTTAAAAGAAAACTACACTTCGATACTGAATTTTTATTTTTATTTTTATTTTTTCACATTCCCAACCCCAAGCATGAAATTATTTGAGAGGCATGGGCTTAGTAACAATCTATCGCATGAAATCAGTGGTAAGAAAGTTGATTCTTGCATATGACGTGTCAAACAAGGACTCGTCAACTTTAGATATCTCTGTCCCAGGCTGTCTTATATTATCGGAGAAGAAGAAAGAGGAGAACACTCGCCACAAGTTGCGTGTGAAGGTACGGTGCACATCCCCGCCAGCAACTTGGTGGAGTTCTTTTAGTCGGTATTGAGACTTGAGAGGGACCCACTCCTAGCGACGAGCAACCTAGGAGGATATTCCACGAAATTTGGACATGTGTCTTTTGTCAAGCTCGCTGCTCCAACGCAAGCCTACTTCCTTTCCGTCATCACACCAACTCAAAATTTATATATCACACCCAATTTTACTCTCAAATTGAAGTTTAGGGTGTCATTGATTTTTCACACTCAAGATTTGTAATTTCCATGTTCTGAAATCAATGATCATAAATGCACAGACGTTTCCAAAATTAAGTACCATTTTCACAGACTAATATAATTTTCTTTTAAAAAATAAATAATTTATTTGTAAACTGTTTTATATATAGTTGTATTCGATTTGTGCAGTAAAATTTTTAAATCCGAGATTGGTGGCCTACCTGTGTGGTAAAGGTAGGCATTTCTCACTCACAGGTTGCGGGTTCAAACTGAGTTGCCCCTTTGTGCGAGTGTTTGTTAGCTGCCTTTCCTCCCATTTGGGAGATACTTCTCGTATGTTCTAGGCTCTTCATGTGTTTCCATCCAGAGAGTCCAACTAGTGAGTGGTGTTGATATTTGTAGTATGTACTTTACTATATCAAAAAATAATAATAATAAATTAAATCCGAGGTAAAGAGGCACCGTAGTTGAGGGGTGAGAGTGAGGGTGGGGTGGGTGCTTTGACATGTGTTTTGAGGTACATACAATTAAAAGGAAATGTTAGTAGAGACATTATCATTAGTATCATATAGACGTGGACACTCTATTTGCCCATCACTAACTCTTCACACCATATCCACACTTGTGGCATTTAAAAGAGTGTGGTTCCATTTAAAAGAGAATGCTATGAGAACAAACAATTAGTAAAAGCTTGCTAGCCAGTAAGAAATCGAAGAGAAGGAGGAGAAATCAATCATGGCTCAAACAATGCTGCTCATGTCTGGTGTCCAAGCAGGGGACCTTAATACAAACCCTGCACTCCAATTTCAAGCCCAAAGACTGAGGCCTCAATCCTTGTCTTCCCTTTTCCTCTCCAATGCCAATAATAGGGCTACTTCATTATCTCCATCTACGTTCACTACTTTTGCTCTCTTTAAATCAAAAACCAAAGCCCCTCCCCCCAAAAAGGTATCTTTTTCTTTTCATTTAAGTCCTTTTGTGTCAAAGTGTTGTTCAATATTGTTGTTGTTCTTCATTTGGGTTGGTTCTTGCGATGATTTTAGGCTGTGTCAGGGCCAAAGCCAAAGGTTGAAGATGGTGTTTTTGGCACTTCTGGAGGGATTGGTTTTACCAAGGAAAACGAGCTCTTTGTGGGTCGTGTTGCCATGCTTGGCTTTGCTGTGAGTACTTTTTGCTGCCAATAAATGTTTCAGACATTATTATTTTTGTACATCATCAATTCATCACGTATTATATAATTTCTTTTCTTTTATTTTGCTACATCTTATAGTAGACTTTTTCTTTTTTAACTTGACTTCATAATTTGTACATCTATCAAATTGATTCCTATTGGCTAGCGTGGCAGGATCTTAAATTTTAATTAATTATTTTCTTAGACAAATTAGTAGAATTTGTTATCACAATTCCACATATTCTTGTCTTTATCTGCATCACCTTTTAAGGGCTAAAGAGGTAAAACAATTTTACGTTTAGTTAATACAGTTTAACGTGTGCATGTTCAAGGGCATATGTGAACTAAAAATGAACTTTTTTGTGGGAAGGAATTAATTGGATAAAAAGAATAAATTTGCATTATTTAGAAGGCCAGTTTAGTTAAATTCAGTCGGATAGTAGTCTTAGGTCTTAAAAGCTTGACTCAGTAGAGGCGCCTCACCCGGCTTGTTTGTCCTTTGACAACAAAGTGCTGGGTTCGAGCGGAAGGTTCACTAGGTGAATAATTTCGAATCAGCTCATAAGTGTGAGCAATCTATTAAAGTTCCACTAATTTGTGAGTAATTTTCCTATTATATGTAGATAGTAATAGTAGTTATTATAGTCCAAACCGTTCCTCGAAAGTTAATTTCTTTGAGGTTTCGGAAGCTGTAATAAGTAATTGTACTGTAAAAAATAATAATAAAAAAATAAAAGGCTTGTGAAGTGAAGAACAGAAAAGAAATATATAATTTCCATCAAAATAATTAAAAGGGCAATTAAATATAGTCAATTTCGATTAGATAAAAGTCCTTGTATTCAAGAGTCCAAAAGTGAAAAAGGATGGGAGGGGGAACAAATTATCACAACAAATGTGATGTGAAGAAGACAGTTGAGAGAAAAAGAATGTTGGTGTTTTATGCATCAAAATGAGCACAATACAAGAATCATGGAAAGCTGCTTTTTTGTTTTTTTTTTTTTTTCAATTAATGTGTTTGCAATATATGTATGTATGCCTGGGTAGGCTTCATTGCTGGGGGAGGCAATAACAGGAAAAGGTATATTAGCACAATTGAATCTAGAGACTGGAATTCCTATCTATGAAGCAGAGCCCCTACTACTATTTTTCATTCTATTTACTCTGCTTGGAGCCATTGGAGCTCTTGGAGATCGCGGCAAATTCGTGGATGACACTCCCCCTACTGGACTTGGAGGGGCTGTGATCCCCCCTGGCAAAAGCTTCAGGACAGCACTTGGTCTCAAGGAAGGAGGTATTCAATTGCATTTCATTTTAACCCATATATTGCTTAATTTGATCATTACCAACTTTAAAATATGATGTATGCTAATAATGTACATGATGTACATTTTGGTAGGTCCCATTTTTGGATTCACAAAGGCAAATGAGCTGTTTGTAGGAAGATTGGCACAAGCTTGGTATTGCTTTCTCTTTGATTGGAGAAATCATAACAGGAAAGGGTGCTCTTGCACAGCTCAACATCGAGACTGGAATTCCCATCAATGAGATCGAACCACTTGTTTTATTCAACGTTATCTTCTTCTTCGCTGCTGCTTTGAATCCTGGAACTGGTAAATTTGTCACGGATGAAGAAGAGGAATAGATGGTCAAGCTCCTTTATCTTTACAATAAACTCATAGTTTATTTATGTAATGTCAAATTACTCTTTCTCCCTTCTTCAATTAACTCATTTTCACGCATGTTTCATTTCATGCTGTTAAGTTGGCAAGAAATTCAAGCAGGCTCTTTTCAAGGTTCATACTTGTATTTATTATTTTTTAGCAAAAACTTCATTTTAGTCCATCATATTTTGAAAAATATCAGATTTTTAAATCTCTTTTAAAAATAGTTCTTTTCATTTCTAACTTTTCAAAAACTCTTAAAAAAGATTCAAAACCTTTAATTAACTAACAGTTAATATTAACAAAATGAGTGAAAAAGTATTTTTGTCATTGATGGTTATTAATTTTATGCAAATTATCGGATTATCTTAATAAAATAATGAATTTATAAGTTAAATTATCTAAAATATATCTGAATTTAAGTTATTAAAAATGGATTAAAGTTACTATTGACCGTCAGTTAACTAATGATTTATATTTTTTTGAAGAATTTTGAAAAAGTTAGTGATAAAAAAATTATTTAAAAAAAGTTTTAAAATTTTGATATTTTTGAAAACCTTGAGAATTATAATGAAGTTTTTTTTTTTTTTTTAATATCTTCACCAGACCAATCAAAACTCCCTCTACAGCTCCATCGGACCTACAGCTCTATCTTACCAAACTATGATAGACCTATATGGTTGTATATAGTAGAAATAATTCATTTAAGATGTCCATTAATTACCTAATTGACTAGATCTCTTTCATCAAAGTAAATGCTTCTTTCAATATCTTGCCCCCTTAGAACATGTCATTGTGTCAATTTCAAGTTATTAAATACTATAATTAGACTATTTTTTATCAAATTAAGTTTTTTAGTTATTATGATAATTAATATGGTATCAGAGTTTGAAAGTTTGGTTCAAATTCTCTCTCTCCCTCTTATTTCGAATTCTTATTACACATGTCATAACGGTTTGAATACTATAGTTGAGTAATTTTTTAGCAGTTTAACCTTTTAGATCTGATGATAACTAATAGAATAGATATACTACGAGGTTATCTTTTGTTCAAAATTTTGGTAGAGAATGCATCTCCCCTTCTACCGAAGGTAATGATTGCCGATATAAAAGTAATAACATAAAATCAACCTTTGGATCTTATATGATTAATAACTCTTATATCATATTATTTGATAAAAAAAAAAAGTAAAAAATTTATAATATTTACTCTTATTCTATTATTTTGAAGTAAATAAATTAATAATATTTCATAAAAATTAAAAAATAAAAGAGGGAGCACAACGTCAGTCATGTAGCAATTGACTATACAATTTCTGTAACATCTCCTACTCGTCCTTTCTCCAGATGACTCCAAGGGGCGCTACATTCATATCCTTTTTTTTTTTTTTTTTTTTTATCAAAATCCTTTATTTAGAAAACCATATATTTAATTATACATATCAAAATTCGAAATTTCAAAAATTTTACAAAACATTTAAAACCTTTTCTTTTACGAGGAAAAACTGTACGAATTTTCTCTAAAATTTGGACTTTCCAAACCTGTTACAAAATCAATATTTTCATTTCCAACACAATTTTTCCATAATCATATTCAATAACTGGAAGCAAACTTCATTTGACTCATTATTATCCATATACACAAAATTTAACAAACTATATATGTAAACTCATTTTCTTTACAAAAATTCTCATTTTAAAATCAAATACATGCATTCATGCATATTTATACAAATAGAAACTTTTATATACAAAACCGAATGTGATATACACCCAAAATAATATGGAAGGATGTATGTGACTATATTGACTCACTGTAGATGTTTCTTCTCTTCAATCTTGGCCCTCCTGGCCCAATCTCCTAACTACGCGCAAAAATTCCAACGTGCTAAGTATAATTGCTTAGTGAGTGTATACTAAATTTGAAAATATAATTTTTGAATACACAAATATCATATAGTAAAAATAACAAACATTTCAATTCAAATAATTGTAACAACTCATTATATATTTTCAAAAAAAAAACTGATTCTAACATACAAATTCCACAACTTATTAAAAACAATATATGTTGCCCTTTGTAAACACTAGTATGATACCATGGATTGGAAAACAAACTCTCCAGCATTGGACACTCGATGCCTACCCGCCGGATTGCATTACACATATATAAAATTTTATACATATATAAAATCAATCATTTGGAACCGGACACTCGGTGCCTCTCAAGGTTCCTAAATTAATGATTTTATTTTATTTTAAGCACAACGGCGCAGTATTGTTATAAACAACCCTATTGGCATGCCAAACTCCAATCATCACCTACCAATACTCAGGTTTATTAGAGCTCATATTATATTTCAAATAAATGTATTATCATAATCACCATTTCGTTTTAATTAAAAGATTTTCAAAATTATTCCAACTAATTTCATTTGATATCCAATTTCACCTTTAAATCACATGGTCATTCAAAAACATATACATTCAAACATAGTTAACAAATCGATTTGATTAAACTATTTAAATCAAAACATTTTAAAATAGATTTATTCATATAATTGAGAACAAATTTCAAATGAAATGTATATCAACCTTTGGTCTCTCCTTTGAGTTATTTCACTTTCTTCAACGGAAGCTCAAACTTTTTCCTTTCATTTTCCTTAACTTTCTTGAGCTGTCTCCTCACCTATATATCATATTCTCACTTAGAATACACAACATTTAACTTCACAAAACTCGTTAAATAACTTCTAACTCAAGTAACTCATAAAGAGCATTTTTCACAAAAGAACATTTTTCACAAAAAAACTTCCTTACTTGATTTCTACTTAACCGAAACTCTAAAATTTCAAATTTTTTCCATGAACCTTATTTATTTGCACCAAGGAACATCCCCATATGCCCGAAATAATTTTCTAGAGCCCGAAATGAAAAGTCAAATTTTTGGCACCCCCTTTGGTCAAACACTATTCAAAGCCATCTCCCTTGCTTTTTTTTTTTTTTTTTCCTCAATTCTTGCTCTATTCATCTCCCTAACTTGCATTTAGATCCCCCGCAAAGCGGTTCTAAAAAATTCCAACTATCGGGTGGCGAAATCTAGGAATTTTTTTTTTTTAGACTCTAATTAGGTGTACTTTTCACATTTTCAACTTCTAATTTCAATTCTTCTTTTCCTAATGTTATTCATACTCAAATTATATTCATTCAATGCATTAAAACACATAAAAGAAGTGGTAGTACATGATATTCATTTATGCCCTTCATATGACTTTTTAAGTGAAACTTGGTTAAATTTATTTCTAACTTGTTTATAGGTTTCTCTAACATGTTTTCAATCATAGAATCATGGTTAAAAACATCGATTCTCATTGAATTCCTACGCTCCTCACTATAGTCTTTCATGGCATGACACATCCTAAGTTCATTTCTCTCAAATTTTTCATGGAAATTCAATGCAAGCATTTCATCAAACATCTAACATACAAATCATTTCATTCAAACACAACCTCAAATCCTTCCTTGAATTTCTCCAATACAACCCTAGCTCAATCAAACTTCATGGCTCTATATGATCTCCTCTTGTTTTTATTCTCTAAATACTTAACTAACATCACACACAAAAACCCACATAAAATACCCAACTCAAACATCACACACAAAAACCCACATAAAATACCCAACTCAAACATCACACAAACAACATTCCAATACCATTCAAACAAAGTGAAAAACATGGAACTAACCTTGGTTTGCTTGATTTCTTGCTCTAGACTTGATTATCCACCTTAGATTAGCTTAAAGACTTGATTTGGAGGATAAGATTGGCATGAAATCATTTTGATCACTTCTCTCCCTTGCTTGGCCAAATTTTTCTCTTCTTTTCTCTCTTCTCTCGGTTTTCTCTTTGGTTTTGTGTTTTGTTCTTTGTTTTGGACGAAAATGGCTAAGTCAACACACTATATATTTATCTTTTCCAAAAATAACCATTATGTCCTTTAAAAATTTAATTTTCATTCCTCAACTTTGCTTAATTTTAGTTTGACCCCAAATATAATATTTTTATTTCAATTTAGTCCCTCATAACTTTAATAATCTCTTAAGGACCTTTACCATTTTATTCTTTTATTTATACTCCAATTGAGTTCAATCAATATCTAAGAACTCCTTACATTCTTTGGGCACTTTCATTGATTGTTTAGGATCTTAAAATATCACTTAGGGATTATTACTGAAGAATCCCTAAATAGAATTTAAAGTTTTACCATATATATATTCACACTAAATCTACTGTTCCATGTCACATTTCAATTCATAAATGATATGCATGCTTAAAAATATTTGGTGCGTTCCTCCGTCATTGATAAGCATTTGCTCACCCAATGGAGCAAATCTACTCCATCATTGACGAGAACACATTGCTGCTCTACAATGGAGTAGATTTGATATCCTTCATGATGGAGAAGAATCTCCTTCGGATGGAGATTTTATTTTATTTTATTTATTTTAAATTTTAATATCTTTATAATTTTTATAAAATAAAATTATACTTTAAAAAAAATGAAAAATGCAAACAAATAAACACTTTATTATACTTTTTATTTTATAAGATATGTAAAATTGATATTTTGTTATTCTATTATAATTTTTAACTTAATATAATTGATGGTATGGGAGATTTGTCCAAAATTAGGCCTAAAACTCACATATTCATTTATGTTTGTATAATTCAAGCTGCTTTTAATAACTTCTAAGTTCAATACAAACCTGTTCAAAAAACATTAAATGTGAAAATATATATTTCTTTTGGACAAGTATAGTAAATTTGAGGTTTAAGAGGGTGCAACTCCAACACGCCATCCGAAGTATTTTTGTTGAAGATAACTAATAGTTTATACTATTTGGAGTTGAAATTTCATATCCATGCATTTAAAGCTAAACTTAAAAATGTCTATAAAATGTGCCTTTTAATAATTTGTTAAGTTTAATACAAATTCTTTAACTTAAAAATGTTTGTAAACGTGCCTTCTAATAATTTGTTAAGTTTAATACAAATTTGTTACCACCACCCAGTGTAGCTTGATGATAATTAATCTATTTGAAGCTAAATCATTGCTTAATCAATTTTATGCTTCATAATACTAGATTTAATATTTCTTTTTAATTTTTTGTTTAAAAATGTAGAATGCACAGTAGCCAACTGATGGCGCATTTGGTTAAAAGTCACAGCCCCATGCCTCTTGGTGTGGATTCTATATCTCATAGCGATATCCTCTGATCAATTTATGAATTTGTGTGGGTAGTCTCCCCATCCAAATGGGTCTCTCCCCCATCTCCGTGTGATCTGATCCTTTTCATATTGGAGCAGTTATCCAAGCTATACCATTAATGTGTTATCCCAACTGATTTTAATAATTTTTAGGTCAAGTCTCAGAAATTAAAAAAAAAAAAAAGTAGAATACACCCTAAATAAATGAGAATCATTGACTTAGCAAAACCAACCTAAAGTCCATTAATCAATTGCTGTACGCAAACCGAATCACTTAAATAAAATAAAAATAATAATAATAATAAAATTGCAATATTCACCTAACTCATCACATTCTTCTAAGCTCTGCTAAACCATCATCATCATTATTTTTTTTTTTGGAGGACTAACATCATTATTCATAAACAAGAATATTCTGTACTAAGTGTCCCGTGTCATTTAGATCGGTTTATCTAAGAAATATTTATAAGATTTTTTTTTTCCTTTTAAATATTTATTATAAGTAATGTTAAGTTTTTTAAATATTTTACTCAAATTCAAGTCCCAATAATATGATATACGAGTTATTAAAATATTGTAAATTATGAGATAATGTGATAATTAATAAGATATTAACAACTCATATGTTAGATAATTTAGATATAAATTTAAATAAAATATTTGAAAAATCTAGCATTACTAATTTATTATTTATATCTCAACAATTTTTATAAGATTTGTTATTAGTTTTCATCTAAAGGGTAAGTTGTTTTTTCCACTCATAATTTAATGATGTTGAATTGTATTTATTAAGTTTTTTTTTTATTTGTTTTTTTTAAGTGGTCAAATCATTTAAAATTATCTAAAAACAACTGGAAAAAAATGTATAAATTTTTAATTTTTCACTTAATTGCAACTATTTAAAAGATTCTATTTTAAATCTATTTTTCCAAAATAATATATTTTTAAATTTGTCATAATTTATAATACTAAAAAATTTTATTTTCTTTTTTTTTTCCCTTGATACTTACAAGAAATATACTTAAAAGAAAAATCTAAATGCATTTCATCCCAAATTATCTTGAAATTAAACTATGATATTTTAATTTACAATTTAAACATTAATTTTTCTAGTTATTTTCTTAAATATATTAATATATTTAAATATGTAAATATGGTTAATGTTATTATACTTTTTAATCATATTTTAATTATGAATAAAATATTATGAATACGTATATAAAAATATTTTAGAATTTATTAAATTATTTATTCTTAGTTGCTTATAATACATTGATTAAAATTACATAACAACAAATAATAAAAAAGGTATAAATATCAAATTGTTAATTTTCAGATAATTTTAATTTTAAAAAATAAACAAGTTTACAGTATATTCAGAGATAAGGAAAAAAACAGTTATATTATATATTTCAGTCGATATTCAATCATTAATGAATTTGTTCAGTCTTTAGATAAAAAAAAAAAAACTCTAAATCTTTGTATATAATTTTGATAATGACTTATTTTAACCTAAAAGTTTAGGACATGTTTACTTATAAAACTCTCCATTCCAAAAGAATCTTAATACCTAAGTTTACATTGGGCACCATATAATTTGATTTTTAATAGTTTTTACTAAGTATGGAAATAAAAAATTAAAAATTGAAAATTTTTCATGCTTTGCATGGCCAATTGCCGGAGAAACGCGTCTTGGTTAATTACTTTACTTTGGGAATATGATAACAGTTAATGATTGTTGCCGTTACAAAGAGAGAAAAGGACAAATAAGGAGCCTCGGCACCCACGTCCTCCTCTCCCCCCCCACCCCCACACACACACGCCGCTGTCTCGCTGTCTCTCAAGTGGGAATCGCTTCTTTTTTCAGATTCAAGGAACTGATACTTGCTAACTTCTTTGATGGACAAATCCGTGTTTGTCAACGAAAATCACCATCACTCCCTTTCTTCTTCTTCTTCTCAAAGACATGTTAGCTACAGGTACTCTCTCTCTCTCTCTCTCTCTCAAAGATGGGTTTTTAGTTGCTTAGTTGGGGATGTTTTCTATTGCTTGTATATTGTGAAAATGTTTTAACATGATTTAAGTGAAGCTTTTAACATAATTTATCTACTTAAATGAAACTGATGAACCCTTGAAACTCATTTTAGTTAATGATCTTCAATGATATTAAACACTTGCAGATTGAATACTGTAAACTCTTAATATTGATACAATTTTACAGTTTTAAGCCTGGAATCAGTTGTTTGGGGTTCCATCAATTTTGTAAAATATTTAGTTGGATACTCTTATGCTCCAACAAAATAAGGGTTTTGGCTGGTCCTTATAAATCAAACCCTTTCGTCATTTTTGCGTAATTGATGGAGGGGACAACATGCATATTGAAAAAAATCAAGCTTTAAAGGATAAATTTTTAGTAGAGGAATGTCTCTGTATTTATAATGAATCACTGAATTTATGCAGCTAAAACGGAAATTTGGCTATTGAATTGAACAAAACGCAGACAAGAAATATCTGCTCTGTGTTTAATTTGCAAACTTATTATGTTGTATAGTGAGAGTGAGGAGTGACAGAGAGCTCTTTGGTGGCATGTATTCAGAAACTACCAACTTACGCAATTTAATTGAATGGTTTCAACGTAGTGGCTAGTGTTTATACTCTCTTTGGTATTATTGACTTTTGTGGATTCATGGGTACACTTGAATCAGTTTGATATCTGTAGTTTGGTGATCACAAAATTTTAGCAGGGCTGCAATTCAGTATGTTTATATGGAATTAAATATTAGCCTGGTTGCATCTCAGTAGCTTTAATAATTGTGAGCTACTTGGTTTGCTGCTATGGATGTTTATTTTAATAGTTGCTTTAGATTTGGAGCACTTTAAGATATTAGTAAAGGCATTCTGATATGGCTCCAAATTCTAGCACTAATCACCTAACTTCAGGGGTGCGGGGTGCCAAAACCAGAGTTAGGGGTGTTTCCTTTCTTTTTTCTTTTATAAAAATAAATAAATAAACCTGGTATCAAACAATATTTGCAAGCTATATATGTCAGGAGAGGCCCTGAGTTCAGATTCTAATGTATATGATGCAAACTTTGGAGTTGCTTTCTAGGAAGTCATGGTCAGTTATTCACAGGAGGTTCAGCCAAAACTATTTTAACCTGAAAATTGAAAGACTATGTCACTTCTTATGTTAATTGTTTCTGTTTTCTGAGTTTCTCAATGAATTTTATGAGTTGCAACTTTCTTCAAAGTGAAGTGATTGTGGACTTTTCTTTATGTTAATGATGAAATTATGGTGTTCTTGGTGGGAAAACTTGTTACTGTATCAGTCCCTAATCTTGTAAAGGGTCACCAAAGTGATATTTAGAATACAATTTGGTTATAGAGGGGATTTTCTTCCTCAAAACTTTGTATCCCCTGGATGAAGTCATTTCATGGTTAGTTTCTAAGCACTGTGTTATTTGTTTAAATCCTTTTTGGTAATGAGAGAGTGTATCGTTGAATCCCTTCGGTGTTTCCTCTGGGGTTGTGATTTTTTTTTTTTTTTTCACGAGTGTGTTGATTCCTCCTGTTTTCTGCAGTCATTCATTTGCTGTATTTTGCGTTTGTGGCGATTTCACTATTGCACATGACCAGCTTGCTAGGTGAATGACTATATGTTACTGACTGGATAGATTTAATCTCCTAGGGATGCCCATCAGTAGCATAGAATTGATATTTGTGTTGAATGTCATTTCCACTGGCTTGATTTATGCTTTTAGAGGAATTTTTTTTTTCCCTCTTTGACCAAATTAAGGACATTAACAGCTCTAATAATGTTCAATTAAATCTCTTGCTGTCCTATAACAGTGTCTGTTTTGAACGTTCAAATAATGCTGTTAAATGTTTCAAGATTAATGCAACTTATCTCAAGTACAATAGTTTTACCAGTCATGTCTTGTATATGTTTTTCATTACTGTTCTTTTCTAAAAACACAATACACGACCTGCTTGTTACTATTAGGACCTATAAATTTTGATATATGCTTCTATGTGGATTTATTTATGAATGTTTGTTATTCTTGACTATCGTCTTCTCATTTCGAAGTCATCCATTAAAGGCAGATGGGTTAACAAGAACTTTGTTGTTAGACTTTAACATTTTAGTAAACTACTTTGGAAACCTCATGGAGTTGGATTGGTTCGTTACCAGTTCCTACTTTCTATTGAATAAAACACACTCATGACCTTTTTCACTTTAAGGTGATCTCCTCAGCGTTCAATATTTTGACATTGATTATGAAGAAGATTGGAAAATATTAGAAATTTACCTTAATTTGTTTTGTAGAGTCTCTTAGCTCTACTTGTTTTTTCCTACGTGTCACTGACCTCCTTTGCAATTTACGCCTTCTTGATAACATATTATTTTGGAGGGTTTAAGAATGAGATCGACTGATGATCAGCAATCTTGCTAATAGAACATAGCATTTTGAGTTGTGCAAACAGAAAAGATCATGTATAGTTATTTTTTATATAAACACAGTTGAATTTATGGTGATTTTTGCTATTCAATGTTGTGTATATTTGTGGAAATAGAACATGATAGTTATTTTCTCGTGCAGCTGTGGTTCTTGTGGTTATGAGCTGAACCTTAGCTCCTGTAATCGGAACACGGCAACTATTGGCTCAAAATATAATAAATCTATAAAGCGAGGGATTATATCATTCTTTGACATAGATGAGAGCAGATTTACTCAGGTTGATGAATTCCAATGCATTCCCTACTTTTTCAGACACTCCTGGGGTCTTTTCCGCAATAGGACCAAACTTCTTTGCCGTAAGTGCAGTAACCATATTGGAAACGCTTACGATGATAAAACCTCAAGTTACCCACCTGTATTGGATGGATCAGATTCATCCTCAGGCAATGATGTTTCTGTTCGTAGGAAATATGACGTTAGAATTCGTGCCTTACAACCATCATCTGCTCAGGAATCTGGTATTCCTCTGATCTCATGATATATCCATGTTGGAGTGATATTCGTCATTGTTATGATCTGTGAATGGCATCAACACAAACTATACTGAATTATCTTGTGTGATTATTAATGTATAGATGTTTTGAATCTTTTTGCCTTATATTTTTGTCTATGTATATGACTATCCAAAAGCAGTGTGGAGTTTTGAAGGCAGTTGAATGGTTAAACGAATGTAGTAATGGATTTCCGAAAACTGAATGTAAAAGAATTTTTTGATATTTTGAGATTGAGTTGAATGACTGAAGAATTTGCCAGGGCATATTATCTCTGTAGCATTTAATATTTCTTACTTAAATTGAATGCAAAAGCGGCACTGGGACAATACTGAAGACTTGCAGGTGAGACTCACAAGTCACCAGTCTTCCCCGTTAGCAACATTCCATTATATGGATGCTTTCTGGTTAGAAATTCATTTTGGATGTGTATAATCATCACCTTTAAACCACTGGATGTTTAATTGTCAAATTTTAGACATTTGGATTTACAAGTTAAAGATTTAATACCAACCAACAGATTATAGTATGTAAATAGAAAGTATGCTGTAACAGAAACGAAGATTTTGTAGACAAGTGACTGTTATGATGACAATGGTGAAAACTATAAATTTCATCATTTCAGTAAATGCACAAATACAGAAAGTATCAATATATCAAAATTAGACGAAATTCTCACAAAATAAGTAAAATCTTGTTGTATAACACAGCCTGGTTGTGCTTTAAATTCATTTATGAGAGAATTATATATATATATATATACACACACATCCGATCCCCTTGAGACGTATACAGCTAATTACACCCGACCCCCCCGAGATAAGGTTTTAAACATATAGAGACGAAATTTAGTTCTTATCACAAGAAACGTCCACTTTTAACGGATAAAGATATTAAAACTAACAGTTAACCTTAATTTTTTATGCAATGATGGAGATGTTTCCACATTTTTATTTTCAAAAAAGTAAATTAAAAAATTAAAAATTTTAATAATGAATAATAAATTTAAAAATAATTAAACATTAAAAAATTAAAAAAATAAAATTTATTAAAAAGATATGAATGTTTAAAGATGAACTGTGGAAATCAATTGATGTAAAAAAAAAAAAGTAACTTTGTCTCGTGTTTGTGTTTTTGAAAAAAAAAAAAAAAAATAAGGGTTTTATTGATCCAATTAAAACCGTCCGATCTTGATCATGACCGTGTCCGCCATAACACTAGCACGTGATGCCCACGCGCACAAAGGGCGGGATTCTCCCCGCTGAAAAAAAAAAAAAAAAAGAAAAGCGTTTTCTGTGAATCTGTCCGTCACTCGTCAAAAACAAGTGTCAAATGCCAGAAAATCTCACAACACTCACTCACTCTCTCCCTTAATCTAGGGTGTAAATCAAATGGAGGAGTCATCCTTGCAACTCGTCTCCGACGTCGGCAACCAACTCACTCGACTCAATCGCTTCAACAAGGGCCTCTTCCTCAAGTCCCTCAAAGTAGCCTACTCTTCCTTTTTTTTTTTTTTTTTTTTCTCCCCTATATAATTCTCCATGCAATTTCTCTGTTTTCAAGTTCTGCTTCGTCCTCATTTCCCTGTTTTATTGCATTTTACTTTTAACCTCTGCACTGTTTCGCTGGTTATCTGAAACCCCAAAAAAACAAAATAATTATATATAAATCTAATTTATTCGTCTAATTTGGTTATAAACATGCAATGGAAATATTGATCAAGTAATACTGGTACTAGGAAGTGGAAGAGAACGCGGTATATATAATTATAATTAGGGTTTGAAGTTAGGTTAGGGAATGTGGGTTCCTTTAAGCTGAAGGTGATTCAGAAATTTCAACCCGAAATCCAGCATTTTGGTGAATTTTTTTTTATAAGAAGTTGGATAGTTAAATCAAATTTTTGTTGCTGTCATTTAGGGTTTGGCTACCTTACCCATCTATAACAACCCTTGAATTGATTGAAAGGGTGATTATGGAGGGATATCCAAGGGTTGTTATTGATGTGTAACCTTATTCAACCAGTAAGGTAGTGAAATGTTGTGATTTATGGTATGATTCGGTCTCTTATGTATTATAATTTATCGGTGTAGCAAGCTGCAAGTGCTTTGTCAGAACTTGAACAGCCTTCAGCACCTGGAGCTTCCGCAAAGCAAGATGCTCTTAAAAAGTTAGATGCTGCGACGAAACCGCTGAGGAAATCTATCATTAAGCATGGCCTACTTAAGCAAAATGATAAAGATGTTAGACTGTTTGTAGCAATCTGTGTCAGTGAAATTTTCCGGATCTTGGCACCTGAGCCTCCGTTTGAAGATAAATATCTTAGGGTAAATGTTTTTAAGCATGTGCGATGAATGTTTGTTTTGCATGTGTGTCTCTGCAACTTACTTGAAATTTGTTCGTTTCAGGGAATTTTTGAGCTTATTGTTAGCATATTTAATGAGCTAGGCGATACAACATGCCCATTCTTTTCAAGGAGAGTTAAAATATTAGAAACTGTGGCTCGATGTAAATGTTTTGTGATAATGCTGGATATTGACTGCAATGATTTGGTCCTTGAAATGTTTAAGAGTTTTTTCTCTATTGTCAGGTTGAGTTCCATCCTCTCTCTTCACTTTTAGTATTTAAGTATTGTTCTTTCTTTTCTTTTAGGTTTCCATGTTATGAAAATGAATCAAATATTTGTTTTAATGGTTCCTTTTGTTAACTTAGTCTCATTCATTTTGATTGTTGAATTTGAACTATCATACTTTGCAAAGTTACATATCTGTTAATTCAAATGTTCCCTAGTGTATAAATTTTACCCGGGGTGAGTTGGTCTCTGCACAAGCCCAGTAAATCATAGATAAAATTCTTAATTGTACTTTTAGACAAGTATGTATTATTGCTGTTGGATTAAATAATCTTGAATTTATAATTGAACATGACACTTTGGTTTCTGTTGGCTATGTTCACTTGGGTTAACTTGATATAAATCACCATTATTCTCCAACAATTATCGGATTGATGTTATTTGTTATAAGAAAATTTTTTTTAGTGAAATTAGAAAAACAACTTTACGCTCGCTTGATGAAATTATTACGGATCTCTTTTACTCTTATTTACATACTTAGTATGCCTAATTGTATCATCTGCAACTCCTGATCTTATAATTAGACAATTTTATCAAATGAGAGCCTCCGCTGAATCCATTACATCTACATGTTTAAGGTCCATTGTTGTTGTATAAGAGGTTTTGGGTTCAAGTCTTGGTCACACTAGGGTGGCGAAGGGTTTGATTTATATTTATTGTAATAATGAAATTTTAAAAAGCAAAATTTACCTTTAAGTTCCCATTGTATTAAATATTTATTGGCTTAATAATCTCTTGATTTTAGTTGTTGCTTTTGCATAGGTATCCTTTTACTTTTATTTTTATTATTATTTTTTTATTTCTGTTGGCAATCATCTGTGTTATGAGTTATCTTAAATTTACTGGTTTCATTGTCATTTTTACTTTATGAGCAATGATGGATGGTGATGGCCTTTTACTTCATTCTTTGCAGTGAACATCATCAACAAAATTTGATTAATGACATCTTGTCTATAATGACACATGTATTGAATGAGGAAGTTACTCAGCCACTTTTGGAAGTAATTTTGCAAAATCTTGTAAAGCAGGGAAAGGTAAGAGTTTGGTTAAATTATTTCCATTGATTTATGTAGTTTAATAATTTGTTTTGCATGGAACAATAGTCAAAATATGCTTAGATTTACATAATGCGCTTTTGCATAATTTAATTGTAAAAAGACTTGACTATGTTGTGCTAGTATGGTCTAATTTTTATATGTACTTTTTGATATATAGTTACAAGCTATCTTTTTTAACTTTTTTTTGGCTCATCTAAAATTTTTAGCTTGGCTATTGGTGTTAGTGGGAGTATTTGATTTATTTATTTATTTTTATTTTATTATATGCAATAGTGTATGAAATTCTGCATAGGTCTGGAAATTGATTTATTCTTTTTGTTTGTTCATTTTTAGGATGTACCTTCTGCTGCTTCTCAGCTGGCTGTTTCTGTCATCCAAAGTTGTGTGGAACAGCTTGAGCCCTCTGTTCGTGGGTTTTTATCATCTTGTTTTTTGGACAGAGATGCTGTAGGGAGTGAGCTCAAAGAATTTTACCACGAAATAATGTTTGAAATTTTTCGATGTGCTCCTCAGATGCTTCTTCCTGTTATCCCAAACTTGATCCATGAATTACTGGTATGGCTATCTTATGTGCTTGTGTTATAAAATTTTCTATGCCCTTGTTATTATGGATTGATTATTTGTGTTTTCAAGATTTTTCTTTTCTCCATAACTGTTCTTTCGAATTCTGCTTTTTCTAGGTATGGATCTTTATTTTTCTAAATATTTTTGCATTTATATGTAGGTTGATCAGGTGGATGTTCGAATAAAAGCTGTTAATTTAATTGGAAAACTCTTTTCACTACCAGAAAACCATATTGTGGAAAGATATCATGATCTTTTTACAGAGTTTTTGAAAAGGTTCTCTGATAAATCAGCTGAAGTTAGAGTTATTGTCCTACGATGCGCTAAAGCTTTCTACGTGGCTAATCCAATTGGAAAAGAATCGCATGAAGTTCTCAGTAAGCTATTTGGAGCTTGAATTCCTGCTTTATTTTGTTATGTTTTCTGATTCTAGAGCCTAAAATTTGAATCTACAGAGTACCTATGCTAATAATATGTTAATTGAGCAGCTGCCCTTGAAAGTCGGCTTTTAGATTTTGATGATAGAGTGAGAATGGAGGCTGTGATCGTTGCATGTGATATTGCCAGAGCTAACCTGAAATTCGTTCCACCAAAACTAATATCAGAAGCCACTGAAAGAATTCGTGATAAGAAGGTAAATGAGCCCTAAAACGTTTTGTTTTCTAGCAGATAAAAAAAAAGAGCTATTCTGACATTCAACTGTGTATCTTTTTTTCCTGTGAAGATGTCTGTTAGAAAGAAGGCCATGCAAAAGTTGCTGGAAGTATATCGAGATTATTGTAAAAAGTGTTCAGAAGGTCACATGACAATAAGCAATCATTTTGAACAGATTCCATGTAAAATCTTGATGCTTTGTTATGATAAAGATTATAAGGAGTTCAGGTCTGTTGGTTTGCACCCTATGGCTTATCATATCAGAATGAGAGTTTTATAATGTCAAATTTAATTTTAAATCAAATTTCCAGGTCTCAGAACATTGAGCGAGTTCTCATGGATGATTTATTTCCTGTCCTTGAAATTGAGGAGAGGACAAGGCACTGGGTTCATTTGTTTTCTCTTTTCTCCCCACTTCATGTTAAGGCACTGAGCTCTATTCTATGTCAGAAACAAAGGTATAAGTACACAAGTACTGCTATAATTAGGGTGAAAGGATGTTGTGCTCACCAGTTCAGTATGTTTTCAGGTTACGAACCGAAATGCAATTTTATTTGTCTTTGCGAAAGAAAGAGAAGGTACACTGCTCTATGTTTAATATTGATGAGAGGACCACTTTCATGGTTCTTAGAATTATAGCTTTCTAGCCCTTGCACCCTATTGTTGTCAAATACTAAATTATAAATATACTTTTGTGTTATTAAAGCATGCTCAATCAGTACTAATGATCAGATATGTGTGATTGTTGGTACACATGATACTAGAGATGATCAATATAATCTATGAGATTTGACATTTTATTCTGCTAAACATTTCTTTCTTGAAAAATGTTGGGGCTTTTCAAGATGTTGGTCATAGTGATATATGTATTTATTTGTTTCTTTATTCCTTTTTCTTTCCAAATATTATGGTTACTATGAGTTGAGAAGAAATAATCTGAATTATTCTTATTATTTTACTAATGAAAACACTGGAATATATAGGAAGCATGACAACAGTCCTGCCATTGAATCCCATAATTCTAGCTTAACAGATGATCCCTTAATTCAAGATATAAGTTTACTAAATAATTACGTAATAAAATCAGAAAATAATTCCTAGAAATTAGGAAATAAAATCAGAAACTAATCCCTAGAAATTAGGAACTAATTGATTTTAGAGTAAGTAAACATCAACAATCATTTTCATTCCTTATTTCCATTCCCTAATCCATGAAGTAAACATACCGTCAGAATCTTCAATATGTGTTTCCCCTTGAAGATGAGGTTCAAAAAAATGTTAGACTGAAAAAAGGTTACATCTATAATGACAAATATCTTCTTTGAAATAGGATCATAACATTTATATCCTTTCCGTGTTGGGGCATAGCCTACAAATACATACTCTTGCTCTTGGATCCAATTTTCCTTGGTTGTGATCTTGAGCGTGAACAAAAGTGATGCATCCAAACGGTTTCAGTGGCAAATTAGAGGACAATTTAGACCTAGGAAGACCTTTTTGAAAATCACTTAGAGTTGTTTGAAGGTTTAAGATTTTTGTAGGCATTCACTTTATTAGATATGTAGCTGTAAGAATAGCTTCGCACTAAAGATACTTGGGGACTTCGTTTGTAAACAACAAAGCTCTGGCAACTTCTAAAAGGTGTTTGTTTTTCCGTTCAGCAATCTCGTTTTGTTGTGGTGTGTTATTGCAAGAACTTTGATGTATCATATCGTTTTCCAAGAAAAATTTGCCTAAGATCTTGTTAAAATATTCTTTACCATTGTCATCTCTAAAAATTTTGATTTCTTCTTTGAATTGTGTTTCCACCATGGCATAAAAATTTTTGAAAACCTCTTCTACTTCAGCTTTTTCCTTTAGTCAATATATACCCAACTTACCTTTGTGTGATCATTAATGAAGCTGACAAACCAATTTTTTTCTAGAAATTGTTGAAATCCTAGATGGTCCCTAAATGTCGCTATGGATTAATGTAAATGGTTTAGATGCTTGTTATGGTTTTGGGGAAAATAGGATCAGTCATGTTTTGCTAATTCGCAAATCTAACACTGAAATGAAGATGGACTTTGATTTTTAAACAAACTAGGAAACAAATATTTTAAATAATGAAAACTTCGATGTCCTCATATATAATGCCGTAGTATAACATTATTATCAACAAAAATATATTTAAAACAGGTACTTTGAACTTGTCCTCTTGAATCAATTCCATCTTCAAAGAGAGAGACTTCCGCTTTCTCTGGCACTGCCGATCATCCTCCCCAAGACCAGTTCCTGAAACTCACCTGAGAAGAATAAAAATTAGCTCGACACTTGAGATTATTAGTTAAGTTGCTGATTGACAAAAAGTTACAAGACAGTTTAGGCACATAAAGGATGTTATACAGAGTTAAGAAAGGAGATATAAAAATGGATCCAGTCCCAGCTATCGTCGAGAGAAAACCATCAGCAATCTTGATTTTTTTTTTTTGTTCCTTGCACAAGGGCTGTAAGTTGAGAAAAGATTGGAGCAACTTGTCATATGATCAGTTGCTCCGAGTCTATGATCCAAGAATTTGTTTGACTACAAATTTATAATTGACACTAAGAAGAGCAGTAACAAAGTTACCTTTCTGAGCCAAAGAACTAGAGGGGTTTACTATAAATTGTGGAGATTGGAAAAGTTTGTACAAGTGCTCTAGCTGTTCTTTTGTGAATGGAGATGTTTCTGAATTGACTTGTTGCTCCTGATTCTCGACGTGGGAGGCTTGAAATGCTTGGTTTTCACTCCTTGGTTTCTCCTTCCAATTTGGAGGCTTTCCATGAATCTTCCAGCATGTTTCCTTGGTGCCATGGCTTCTTGCAATGATCACACCAGGGTTTTTTTCTCCTTTCACCTTCGGATTTAGGAGTTCCCTGAAACAAGAGCTGAGTTCTTGGTTTCTGTCAGAGGCTTTGGTTCTCGATTATTTAACATAACCTTTCTTCTAGTTTCTCTTCTAATCTTAGAAAAAGTCTTACGAAGGGATGGCAGGGGCTTTTTTCCAAGAACTTGAGCCCTGACTTCATCCAAATCACGATTGAGACCTGCCAGAAATAAATAAACACAATCATTTTCTTCCTTCTTCATAATCTTCACACTATCAATAGGACAATCCCACTCATCATTATAACATTAATCTAGTTCTTGCCACTGTGAAACCATCTCATTTTAGTACTTAGTGACTTCACGTTCTCTTTGTTTAGATTTCTAGAATTTTGTTTTCAAATAAAAAAAATCTGAGATGAGTTTTCTAAATTAGAATAGGTTTCTCTTACTGCCTCCTACACATTTTTGCAGTGGGTAGAAAGAGATAAGGTTTACCTATGGTTTGCTCCATCGTGTTGGTAAGCTAGGCAGTGACTAATGAGTTTTCTGACCCCCGTGTGCTTGGATTAGGAGCTCCGGCTGCTGGTTGCTTCACTTTGCCTGTCAAATGCCAAAACGTTCCCCTTTCGGTGATCACCAACTTCACAAATTAAGCCCATTGTTGGTAATTTTTTTCATTTGACTTATTGGTTGGAATTGGACTGCTCCTAATTCGTTATGTTCTTTTTTATTGGAAGATTTTAAAGCCTTTGGAGTAGGATAAAGGGCTAGTATTCTTTAGAACCGTGGAATTTTCACCATTTTATGGGTTATTTGGGAGGAAAGAAACAAAAGAACATTTGAAGAATTGGACTGAGGAGGAGAGTTTTTTAGGAGATAAAGCGTATTATTTGACTTCTCTCTGAGCTTCCTTTAGTGAAGATTTTAAGCATTTATCTTTATTTTTCATTATGCTCGATTGGAAGGTTGCTATTTGTTGATCCTTTCATTCCTATCTTCTTGTAGTTTTCGTTTTAGGTTGTTTTTTTTTTATAGATTTTTGGTTCACTTTTGTATTTTTTTCCTTTTATTAATTAGTCTCTTTTTCCTATAAAAAAAAAAAAAAGTTAATTGGAACGAAGGAAATGAAGGATTCTGGAAATTATGGTCTGCTTCACTATTCGTCTTGGCCGTCCCTAAAGTAGAACTCTCTGTAGTTTCTTCAAAAGAATTAGTTGTTCTTCTAGCCCCGGTCATCGCCGTTTTGGCCATTCAAGAATTAGATCCTAGAGCCTTGCTCAGATGCGATATGAGTTGAGAAGAAATAAATCTGAATTTTTATTATTTTACTGATGAAAACACGGGAATATATAGGAAGCATGACAACAGTCCTGCCATTGAATTCCATAATTCTAGCTTAATAGATGATCCTTTAATTCAAGGATAAATTGACTAAATAATTAAGTAATAAAATCAGAAAATAATCTCTAGAAATTAGGAAATAAAATCAGAAACTTATCCCTAGAAATTAGAAAGTAATTCTGTGATAAATGTTGGTCTTGGTGATATATGTATTTATTTGTTTATTTACTCATTTTTTCTTTCCAAATACTATGGTTACATATACAAATTGATTGTGTGAATGGGTGATAACTCAGTCTGTTACTGGCAAGCAGCTTGGGTTATAATTGATCATTTGGTTGTCTGATTAATGAAGCATGATACTATTATATAGCAGGAGAACTGTCCTGAAGAAAAACAGAAGAGACTGGAAGGTTCTTTTGTGAAAATGTCAGCTTTGTTTCCAGATCCTTCCAAAGCAGAAGAATGCTTTCAGAGATTGAACAAGATGAAAGATAATAACATTTTCAATGCACTGGAGGAATTATTGAATCAACTGACAATTAAAGGGGGCCAGAATGCAAAAGTGCGTTGTTTACTCGTTCCCTTTCTTGTGTTTAATTCAACTGACAATTTGGTGCAACCCTTATGCCCTTTAAATGTTGTTTGATGACCTACAAAGCATGCGGAATTTCATATTTGACTTGTCTTTGGTGCTTTCTTGATATTATATCAGGCCTATGTTTGTGTTCCAGAAAGCTAGTTTCTCCATGAATTATTCATTTGAAACAAACTCTGTTTGGGGTTCTTACTAGTAGGATGGTCTATGGTGTATAGGAATTCAACAAGTTTCCCAAGTTACACTAAGAAACCTGGTTCAGAGAAATTTGAATTTATATATATTTTGTTCTTCTGGTTTGCTGTATATACACATATATGGTGATCCTCATTTATTGGTAGACCTGCATATAATTTATTCCTCTATAAAAATCGTGGCTGGACTTATTTTGAAATATGTACCTTTTTTATTGACAATTCCAATGGAGTCTACCATACAATGGGTTTTGTCTGTTAAGGTCCCATTTAGTGTATAGGATGGGATAGGATTTGGAATTAAGATTTGATTGGATGGATTGCATATGGAATTCAATGGACTTTGGATAAATCATTTTTGTGCATAATATATTCAAAATAATTTCTAAATACGATATGATATTCAAATTTATATTTGGCTTAGAACAAGATTATTATTGAAGTAAAATAAATTTTTAATTAAATTAAAAATTAAATTTTTTTCTATAAAAGAAAATAATTTAAAATTCTTTAAGGAATGAGTTATTTTTGATAAACTACTTTAATTGAATTTTTTAATAAAAATAAAATAATTTATGCTATCTGGAAATTTTTTTTATAAAATATTATTATTTGTTTCTTTTATATAAGTCCAGTCTGCTCTCCCCATATCTTGTGGGAGAAGGTGAGACTGAAGTTCCACTTGCCTGGGATTAAAATCCCAGAGCTTGGGATTGTGCAGTATTGGACTTTAAGACTTTTTATAGTCCAATCCCACCACCTAATAGTGACTACTGAATATAGAAGTCGTGTGTTCCAATACGAGAAACGTCAACATCTGAAGCAATGTGAAGGAGTTGCTAAGCTTGTTTAGCCAGATCTTCACACTAAGACACAGCTTAATTAGGTTTGATGTAATTGCATGATATGTTAATGCAATATAAAAAGGTAATCAAAGCACAAACACTCCTTGATCTGTTGTCTAAACATAATTAAAACAGGACTCTGGGGGACTGATTTCTGCTTGCTAACAGTTTGTTTGCACTACTGTCATTTGAGAAAATCATTCCTGTTATGTCATGTTTCATGATTAGGGGGACCTAGCTGGTGGAATAAGTTATGATTGTCAATAATTACCAAGTGACCTAAAGTTTAGGTTAATGAGGAGCCTGTGATTTAACAAAATTTGTTCAAGCTTAGACATTAATATATTGTTCCGTTGTTTTCATGCTTTCAAGCTCATTGCTTATGTATGACATGTCTAATTGTTTAGCATTTACTTATTGTCCACTGCCAAGCCATTTTATTTTTTCTTCAGAAAAAATGTTGGCTTCTGTGGCTATGTATTTGAATAATCTATGATTTGTTAACCAGATTAATGAACTTAAGTGTGTGTCAACATGCGTTATATGGTATCCTCCTTTGTATGCGTTTAAATGTTGTCATTATTCTTTAAAGCTAAGGTTGGCATCTTTCTATTAAGTGAAAAATTTTATTATGGTTTATTAGCCAAATTAGTTAACTTGTTTAAATGCATGTCAACATTTCTAATATGGTATTCACTAACTTATTGCCTTTTCATATAAATTCCCTCTATTCTTGGCTTAAACTTGATGGCTTGTTTTTTTTTTTCCGTTTCAAATTTTCAGGATAAATTTCTGAAATTCATTGGAGACAAACATCCAGATTATGAATTTTTACAATTGCTTTGCTCAAAGTGCTTGTATATATTTGATTCAGAGCATGTACGATGTATTTTGGATGATCTTTCTTGCAATGGATTAGGTGATAAGCACTTGGAGGCTTCTGCTGTTAAACTTCTTCTGGTAAGAATTACATCTCAATGGATCTTACTAGTGTTTTTATTTTCTGATGCTTGAAATGGCAAAATACATTTTTCATCATAATACAAGATATAGGAATGAGAAAATCACTGATAGCAATGCCCACCAAATATGGCAGAATCTCATCTGCATTCTGCACACTGATTACTGATCGCCAAAGAGTGATAAATTAATGGAGAGTAAAATCCAATAAACTACATTTGAGTGGTTGGAAGTTGATAATAGTAGACGAAATAGAATGCATGAGAGGGCATTCATGGCACAATATGGGTCTCAAGACATGATTTATTTAGTTTATGACTCACAGACCTTGGACTGTGAGCCTTTAGGTTGCATAAAACTTGAGTCAGCATAAACCATTCGGTTTTGTTTGTGAAAATAAGTCTCACTAGTCACAACTCTTTATTGCTTTGCAGCCTTGGCTCAATCAAACTACACCTCTTTTTATTTTTATTTTTCTATAGTGTAACATGTTTATGAACATAACAAAATATATAACAAGCCTTTTGAACATCAAGCTGAAGAGTCTGGAAGAAGAAGAAAATAAAATTTGAATGAAGAAGTGCCACCTGACACAACATGTGACGCTTTTATATATATGTATCTATCTATCTATCTATCTATCCATCCATTTATATATATTTTTCATAATGTGAAATTTTGATAATATCATTACAATGGTATATTAATAGATATCTAGATGTACCATGCATAAACTTACTGAATTGATTCTTGTTGATATTGTTTGCTTAATGACGTTGCCGTGCCACCTGTTGTAGGCTATTATCAGTGTTTTTCCTTTGCTACTGAGAGGTTCAGAGCTGCACTTTCAGAAGTTGTTGGAGGCGAATGATTTGATTGATGATAAGCTGATTGAAGTTTTAGCAAAAGCTGGCCCTCATATATCTGTCAAATTCTGGTAACTTCAGTTCTATAGATGTTGGTTGTGATAATATGAACAACAATGCTTGTTAGAATGCGTATTATGAAGTATGACAATGAAACACTTGGTTTAATGGAGTATGCTTTTGTTTAAGGTCTAGCTTGGATAGTTTGTGGTTAATGTTTCTGGCATTGGCTGTTGTATCCGATGCTTAGCATTGGATAAATCATTATAGTTACTTTTTTATGTTTTTTCTCTTCTAAAAGAAGCTTTTACTGAATATTGGCACTTGATATCAGCATAGTTTAAAATAAGGGTCTATCATATTGCTAATGTGTTTTGGTTCTATATCTAAATTAACCAAAAGTGGTGGTAAATAGGTTTGCAACGCAGGGACAGGTTAAGTTGTAATACCTTTGATTTTCAAACAAGAGGTCAAGGATTAAAACATCTTTGGTTCCACCTGCCTAGGATATATTATCCCACAAGTTTCTTGAATACCAAGGTTGTAAGGTCTGACGGCAGTCCCTAATTAGATTCTGTTGAAGCAAGTAAGGTCGAGGTACATTTGGATATTGAACAAAAAGAAATGGTGAGTAGGTATGCAAGGCATTCTCTCGGTGAGGTAGGATGTGATTCAGCTCATTGGAGTGATGCCAAGAAGTTTAACAAATAAGTTAGTTGGACTTTAAAGTAGAGAGCTACAGAGCTTATAGTAATAAAACATGACACTGAGAAATTTTAACAGATCAGTTGCCTGGGCTCCATAGAAGAGAGCTATCAATGGTAATACTAACAAATAACGGCCATTACAAGACCGCTATTTTATTATGTTATTGGTGGAGCTCTTCTACATTTTCTGTACTTTTTGAGTTTAAACATCTCATTGGTTTTACTTTCACTATTATCAAAGCTCTTATTAGATGGCTTGCATATATGTTAATTTTGTGACGTAGGACAAGATTGGGATTCCTACAAGTTTAAGATTCCTTATTAGTTAGGATTATATATTCTATGTTGTTATTTTTAGTATAGGATTAGTTTTCATATTAGGATTCCTATTTCTGTTAAGTCTAGGATTAGCAACATTATAAAAAGACTTGAGTTGTTTATGTTTAGTAGCTTTTCATTATTTTCACTCAGTAATCACAAACTTAAAGTTTGTGTTCTATCGTTTATTTGAGTTTACCTGTTTTGATTTCGAAGCAAACCTTCCGCTGCACCATTTGTTTGTTGTTGTAGTGATTTTCATCCCTTTTTGGAGAGGATGTGCCTTGAGGGAACTCGTGCTCAGTCCAAATATGCTGTTTCTGCTATTGCTTCATTAAGTGGTACTTCTGCTGAATCTGCTTTAGCAGAATTGTGCAAGGTATACTTTCCTCAGCTTCTTCCAAATTAACATTGTTGATATTGTTTGATCTACTTATTTTTTCTGTGCTTGATGCGGTTCACCTTTTTTCCCCATTAATTTGTAGATGTCTTACAAATGCATAAGGGTTTATGTGTTGATTTTCCAGAAAATTTGATTGTGGTCATGCTATAATGCATACTTGATTCAGCTTTACATTTTCTAATTTGCTGATATGTTTCCTCCTGGAACGTCTTTCTTTGCGATGAAGTCTCTGCCTAAATTGGATTGAAGTATGGCATTTTACATCCTTTTAGATATCAACATGAAGAATAATGCCTTCTTTTGCTTTCGGTTTAGAGCTAGTTGTATCTGATGTGGTACATATTCTCATTTATTTCCAATTTCAAACATCAACTTCATTTTGGAAGAACAAAAGGGAAGTGATGTCATTTTGTTTTGTTTTTTAACTATATTTGTATTAGTAGGGCTGATATTTCTTTTGGCATTTTCATCCATGCGTTTTCTATTCTCATTATTTTTTGTTCAATAAAATTCATCCTCTAAGAAAGTGATTTATTTTTGTTTTCCAATTAACAGTAGCATAAATGGAACTTCTAAGGGTGCAGCATCGCTCCTTTGACAGCTTTAGCATCATTCTTATAATTATCTTTTTAGGAGGGCAAAGATGTATACTTGTTCTATGTGATTTCTTAATGCATATGCTTTTGTAGTTGCTGATTTCTCAATTTGTTGGATATGTGTGTTTGAACTGATAATCTAACTTGATTCGTCTCTCTCTGCAGAAACTTGTGGATTCTCTACATAATGGGCAGAACATTTCTACTGTCCTGCAGTCATTGGGTTGTATTGCACAATATTCTGTTTCAATTTTTGAGACTCAAGATGAAGATATTACACCATACATTTATCAAAATGTTATTCAAGTAATTTTTGTGATATATAATACAGTCTTATATGTATTTGCCTTTTCAGAATACCATGGTTGGAGATAAATCCTTTGATAGTTTCTCATGTGCTCCATATGCTTATAAATAATTGTTGACAAAGTAATGTCATTTTATTTGTGTAGGTGGAACCATCAGATTTCTTAATTTCATGCAATCAGAGTTCTGGGCATGCTGGTGCTTCTGGCAAGTTGAAGGTGTGTTTTAAATAACAGAACTCAATTTGTAACGAGTAATTTAAGTCTACTGTATTTATGTTGATTTCTTAGGTTGGCTGTTGACTATCTATCACCAGGGCCTGGACTATTTAATATTTGGTTTGACCTAAGTTGATTAAACAAGTACAAAAAAAATTATATGAGGTATATAATGTGCATGCAAGTTCAAATTAGTTAGAGGAAAAACAGCTTAGATTTACAATGAAAGCAAATAAACTTTTTTTTTTTTCAAGCATCGTTCATTACGTCGTCATAAATTTAGCAAGTGGTTAGAGCTACAGATGAGATTTGTGGTGGTGATATTGCTGTCCAACTGTTTTTGTGAGATGCTTCCTATGATCATAATCCTCACACTTTTGTAGGCCGCAAGGTATCACTTTTGTTGGTCCTTATTGAAGTGAATAAAATTAGTTTTATAGAGAGTTTTTCTTATTGGGCTAGAAGGAGATAGACATAACATAAACTAATGGATTGTGTGGAGCTTGAGAGGAGGGGTGACAATTTAGGTCAAGACAACCATTTAACATGATACGAACTGATTTAGTAGGTTAAGTTTGTGGCTATTCGGGTTGTGTCACTAATTATATCAACTCATTTAACCCATGTAATAAACTTAGGCCTTGCTTGTTACCTAGGATGAAACTGGGATTGGACTATTTTTTTGTCTAAACCCATTTTTAGTGCTTCTACTTACCCTTCGCTAATTTAACCCATTACTAATTTATCCCATTAGTTTGGGATAAAACAAACCCATTCGATCACATGGGTTAAAAAAATCCTATTGCTTGCTCCTTTTCCGACGTCTTGTCGCCGCCTTTGTCGTCATCGCCTCCGCCTCCAGTCACTTCTCCTCCTCCCTCGCCTCTCTCTCCCTCTCCCTCTCTCTCTCCCTCTGTGCACCTATATTGGTCCTTCTCACTCACCTCTCTTTCATTTCAGTTCGTATTCGTCACAATTTCGGCTTCACTCGCCGATCTTTTTCTTCGTCTTTGTCTCCATCAGCGGTTTCTAGACTCGCCAATCTCTTTCTTCGTCTTCATCTTCTTGGTCTTCGTCTCCGACTCTCCGTCGCGGTTTTTGCACCCATCTTTGTCTTCGTCTTCGTCTTTGAGCAATTTCTATGATTTTTTTGGCATCGCCGATTGTTGATCTTTTTTTCTGCATTATAGATTGTTGACGAAGTAGGGTGGTAATGGAGGAGTTAAGCAACGGTGGTGGTTGTGTAGCCAAGTTTGACCGCATTTTATCTAGAAAATTTGTGAAAAACCCCTGAAAAATTACTTTAAAATCCAAGTTTGTCTTACTATTTTTAATCCTATCCTACATTTCACCAAATATAGGATAATATCCAATCCAATCCCATGCTTTCCCATGCCATCCCATGCTATCCCATCTAATCCAATTCAATCTAATCCCATATAAATTAGCCAATCCTATTCCACAGTACCAAACGAGGTCTCATTGTATTATTGTGTAAATAACATGTTTATGTTGACATGATTAATTGGGGTAAAGCATAATCTTAATTTTTAAAATGTATTTTACTTATTTTAAACATGTTAATTTTTGTGAGTAATATGTAAAATAAATTAAAAGTGTCATTTAAACAAGTCAAAGTTGTCTTTTAAATGGGTCAAACCTGCCAGTTTAACATGATTATATGACTTATATAAGACACAGATCAAATGTGTCGTGTTAATGTTTGTTGAGGCGGTCTGACCCAATTAATAATTGTGTGTTTGTGTTGACCCTAAAATAATTGTGTCGTGTTTGTGTTGATCTAAACATAACCCACCAACCTGTAATGCTAGCCCTACTTGAGAGCGTGAACTTAAAGTGAAACTGAAACTTGTAAAGAATTTTTTTTTTTTTTTTTTTTTCATAAATTTTATAAAGAACTTATTATTATTTATTTGAAACTAGAACTTATTATTTTTAATATAATGTTGTGATTCAAAAAATAATAATAATATTTGTTATTATTTTTTTGAATCACAACATTATATTAAAACTATGAATGAAATTTAAGATAAGGATAAATTAAATAAAAATGATGTTAGTAACCTAAGAAACTATGCTGATTTCATATCCGATGAGATAAAAGATATCATTATATTTTGAAACTAATCAAAATCTAAAAATCCTATTACTACAAATATTTTAAGAAGTCCTAATCATATTCTCCATTACATAATCTGTGAAATAATGCCAATTGCTCTATTATAACAGGAAAAAAAAAACATAGTTGTTATCCTCTGACCTTGTTTGAATTTGATCTTGGTTCCATTTTGAGACTTGCTTTATTCGAAATGGGAATGCTATGAATTGAGAGTTCAAAATATCAATTTAACATCGAAGTAGAAACTTTGGGCAAAAGCTTAAAAGCTCTAATTGACTTAAAGAGAACAGTGTTTGCTGTCAACAAATTTTACCACAACCATGGATAACTCTCTTTATGATAAGTTTAATCTCCTGCTTTTTCAGGTTTATGGGCTGAAAACACTTGTCAAAAGTTTTTTGCCACATCAAGGATCTCATGTCAAACGGAAAATTAGTGGATTACTTGATATTTTGTTGAAGATGCTTCGTAAGGCTGACATTTTCAATGATCTCATTTCATGGTATGGTTCTGAAGATCCTTGGAAAGTTGTGTGTTTACTTTTGCTGCAATATCTTTGCTTTCAAACATCTTTAATTAGAAATTACTAGATATGAATTTTCTTTATCTTGACTTGTCTTTTGAACTACATATCTTTACTTTTATAAAGCATTGAGGACATAATAATTGCTTTCAAAGCTGCACAATCTTAAACTCTTGGGACATGGTTTTTCTTGGAAAAGAATGTAGAATGAAAAATGAGGCTTTTTAGCTCAAGTCTTATGGTTAATAACTTATTTTGCAATGTTGAAAAGCGATTTAGCTTTCTATGAACCATTGAATCAATGATTAAGTCGTTTTAGTTCCTATTTGAAGGAAAACTATAATTTTGGAATAACAAACTATGGATGCAAACTTCTAAGGAGATCTTGCTTCTCAAAGTTATGTTATCTTTGGTAATTTGTTGATTGCATCATGGGTTAGGCTTTTGTACTTCTGGGTGTCAAACATATTAGTTGACTTATTTAAATGCTTGTTTGCATGGTGAATATCATGTGCTGCAGTGAAAGTGATGATGCTCATATCAGATTAGCTGCTGCAAAATCTGTTCTCCGCCTTTCCAGAAGATGGGACTTGCATATTTCTCCAGAGATTTTTTGTTCAACGGTTGTTATGGCAAAGGTAAGCTGGTCTAACTGTGCATAAGGAACGGCCAGTGTAGCAAAAAAAGTTCTGAAGTATCTATTGGAATCTTATTTTCGAAAGGCATTTGATTAGAGATCAACTTTGGATATCTACAGGTTAGATGGAAAAATCTTCACTTCTGTGAAATGTTCTCAGATATAGGTCTAGACAAAGGTTAGAGAAACACATTGCAGTAGGACTAGTTTCAGTAGACAGCACTGAAGTTTGAAACTTAGCAATTTGCTGAATTTTTCTTTTTTTCTTTTTACATGAACATATTGAATAGGTAAACTTTGAAATCACATGCAGCTGATAATCTCAAGTCTTTTATTTTTTATTTTTTTTATGGCGTTTAAAGTACCTATGAGGTTTAGCATTGTCCAAGGTTTTTTAATTTCCTATTTTGGTTTTATAATGTCCTAACTCTTTTGTACTTGCTGCCTGTGGGCAAAACTTTTCTATTTCTCAGTACAGGAACAGAAATTGTATTAATCAGGATGAAAATATGCGAAGTATAGATAAACAAGCCGTACACAGAAAGAGAAAAAATTTGGGTACAGCTCTGGAAAATTTGATTTGACAGGCCTAAACAAAACTTGAAGACCTAAAAAATATATATAATTATAAGGGATGAGAACTCTTTTTCTGTTAAAACTATGAACAAGTTTGTAAAAGTTGCTTGATTCAATGTCAGTGTCTGAATTATTTAGTTGGTTTTACCATGATATTAATGAAATATTAGGAAAAATATATGATGATAGATTATGGGTGCAAAAGCAGATAAATTCACAAGTAAATCTGATTTGGGATTGTCACTTCTAACAACGTGCATTCAAACTGATGACCTTGTGTAGATGGTGGCAATGTTATATATTTTGATTAACTAATTTTATTGTTCATCTGTGCCTTAAGATTTATGATGTCAATGATGCTATGTGTATACGAAACTTTGCAGTAACACAAGTTCTTAACCTAAGAATGTGCCTTTCCGCGCAGGGACTTAAAACATTGTCATTTTTTCTGAATTAATCAATTTTTTTTTTTATTTCTTATCATGTTGCAGGACCCTTCAACATTTGTTCGGAGATCTTTTATTGATAAAACACACAAGTTGTTGAAGATGCATGTTATACCTATCAGATATGCATGTGCATTTGCATTAGCCACCTCTGATTGTCACAAGGATCTGCGAAATGATGTATGTATCTATATCTCATTTATGTAAATTATATATTATTACTGATTCTTCTTAGCTGTTGATTTTGTCAGATATTTTCTGCTGACACTGTTTGTGGTAGTCCTTTAAATATATGGCAGAATTCATCAAGGATTACAGCAAAGAAGCTCGAATTCGCCAAAACTCTACAGTGCAAACTGTATCAATTACTGATTACCCAGCATACATTGTGGTATATTTGATTCATGTTCTTGCACATGATCCATGCTTCCCACCTGAAGACTGTCAAGATAAAGAGAGAATTATTCAGTTTTTTGGGTGGGTTTATGTCCGAAGACAGCTTTTCTTTTCTAGATTCATGGTTTGCCTAGTAATGTTTTTGTGTCTGTTAATAAAGGTGATGTTATTTTTCTTTGTGCAGTCCACTTTTTTCACTCTTGCGGTCTTTATTCAGTGCTAAAATTGTTGATGGTGACATGGATCTTGTTCATGATATTCTTTGTGCTATTAAAAGAGCTGTGGATGCTGTTGATACTCAAAAAACTCCTGTAAGCATTGTCCCATAAATCTCATTTTCTTTTGATTTTTAAATTTTTATTTATATTGATTCTGAGGGTTTCTCACAATGCAGAATTTGCACATTCTAGCTGACATTGGAATCTCCATCATAAAAGAATTAAACCATAATGGCATTTCTTTCTCACATTTTCCTGGACCAATTCTTTTGCCATCATCATTATATCAGATTAGTCTTGCTAAGAAGAGTGAAGAGGCAAGTTTTCTACGTGATACCAAGTTTTAAATATGGAACTTTATAACACGTTCTTATCTTTTATATTTTAACTTTTTAATGCAGGGTAAGTCGGACTGTATTTCTCAATTCAATTTTGATCAAACTGTTTGTTCAAAGAGTTGTGGATACTTTTCCTAAACGTAGCCAACAGAATCATGAAGATGATAAGCAGTTAGATGTTATTGATAACAGCACATTCGAACTTGAAAGCACGTAAGCGATTTGATCTGCCAACAAGTGAGGTAATAAAGCCCAATAAGAAAAATGTGAGACAGGAAACTAGTACTGGGGTGCAAACGAAAGCGGGCTGCATCCCCAGTAGCACTTGGAGCTGTAGAATTGCACAATAAGTGTGTTACTACTGTAAGCAACTCCAAAAATGGTGCATCTAAAACTTGTGAAGTAATTTTGGAGACAGAACTACGGTCGTCATGTGATTCTGTTACTACTGGACCTTCTCATACTGAACCACAAGTTTCATCCCAAAACACAGGATGGAAATGCTTGTTCTTTGAAGGAAAATGTTGGGCCAGTCAGTAGTGTTACTACTAAAGTGATGAAATCCCAAAGTGCGAAGTTCAAGGACCCTTGCAAGTGCAAAAGTATGTAAATACTTTATTGGATTATATACCATGGCATTGTTTAGTTTGCTTACCTTCCTAATTCTCGAGTAATGATATTTTTGAATTGCATAGGAATTTAGTGCTAAGCGTGAGGCCTTGTTTGGGAAGCGGACCAAATCAGTATCTCCAACTGATAGACGGTGAGGACTTCTAGCAGAAGAAGATAAGTTGACAAATAATTGAAGCCATTCTATTTAAAATACTGATGATTACTTTGTCAGTTTCTACTTGGGCACTGTGGATGGCCTTAAAACTCAAAATCCAACTTCCGAGGTAAATTCATGTGCTTTATACTACTGTATTGTTTGTTTCATCTTCGAACAGAATATATATCAATTATTACTTGATTTTTAGTTTTTTTTTTTGAAATATTTATGAATTTGATTTTGTTTTGCTTGAACATCAACATTTACAGCTCATGAAAACATGTGAATGTAAGAATAATCAGATTATATCTACAATTTTGGCCATGTGATCAAAAGAAATGGCCTCTACTTCTCTAATGACTGAAATCAAAATAGTCCTGCTGTATATTAATTTACTTAAATCTGCCTCATCCTTTGAAGCCACAAAATATCGTCTTTCGAATCTATACAAATCTAATTCTTTAGTTTATATTCTTTTCCATTTGTTGTTTGAGTTATGTCAAATTCTATTTTGACAAACTTATATTTGTTTTTTTATTTTTTGGTCATGTAAATTGCAGTTGATTTTTTCTGTCAATTTCACTAATAGAATAGATTCTTTTGATTTACTGTTTTGCATTTTGTTAGGAGGTTTTCTTGGAGGAGGATATATATACCATTCATTTGCAGCATGAGTGAGTTCTTAATACTCTCACTTCAATGTTTTGAACATGGCAATGCTGCTTTTTTTTTAATCTTGTCAATATTTGTGTGGCTTCCATTTTATCATATAGGAGCTGATTTCTTTTGTTCGTTCTCTCCCTTTCCTTTTCTTCTATTGCATATTCGTGTACGTATGTTGTGTGCTTTAGGTGTCTTTTGTAATTTGCATGTTGCAAATATCTTAGGTTTTTTTTTTTAAAAAAAAAAAAGGGAGTTTAGAGAAGATGATGCAGAAATTAGGGGAAAACGGCTTTTTCTTGTCAATCAACCTTTACTAATATTTATAGTACTTTTTAATACATAATTATAATTTTGACCAGCATGACTAAACAAATATCAAAAACACTGTTAGGAACCTCGCTAACTCAAAGTAAAATTAAGAGGAGGCAATGGAGTTTTATTATTGAATAACAAAAGAAAAGGATAACTTCTCTTAATGCTGCACCAATAGGTTAAGGCAAGTGCTACACTTAGCCTTTAGGCAGAGTTACTTTGCTTACAATGTTCAAGACACAAAAGATGCCCTCATACTCCTAACCATTCCCTTAAATAATAAGAGACAAGCAAATCAAATCCCTGCAATAAGAAATATATCCCAACAATCTTTGATCCCATCCCCAAATTAATTCCTCTAATCAAGCTGTCAAATCTTTCGCTTGCACCATCCTTTTATAAACTTTCAAATATTTGATTTGTTTTTTCCTTTTGTGATAAGTAACCGTAATTGGGGGTTTAACAAATGCCCTAACCTTTATATACCTTAGGGATTGTTTGTTTTTATCAAATTTTCATTTAATGGGTTTGAATTACACCTACTAAGTGATTTTTGTTTTTGTTTTTTATTTTTATTTTTAAGTGGTCAAACCATTTAAAACCACCAATAAATCACTGAAAATAAAAAATTATAATTTTTGACTTTTAATTGAATGTTAAATCATTTAATGGTTTTTTAAATATATTATTTCAAATCTATCCTTATTTAAATAACATATTTTCAAATTTATCCTAATTTTACATCATGTAAATTTCTTTTAAATGTAATTAATGAAATATTGCGATGACCAAAATATATATTATTTTACAATTTTAACTTTTGTTGCAATAGTAATTCAATTTAAGAACATTTTGTTTATTTTTATTTAAATATATAAATTTAATTTAATTTACTATAATAATTTATTTATGCATATATAATTTTCAAAAAAATTATTTTATTATAATAATTAATCATATTTTAATTATGAATAAAAATATGATTAATATTGTTGTTTTTAGAGAAAACTAGAGAAGTTTTTTTATTTTTATTATTCAAGGCGTACTCAATCAAGAGGCTGAGTTCCCTTTTATAAAGATAGATTACACCTTCAAGAATCCTAACTCAAACATAACTCCTTCTATCCTTATCAAGATAATCCCAATCTTTAGAGATAAGTAACATCTACTTAATCTCTTTATTTTCTAAAGTACAATAAAATAAAAAATAGTAATTACAGCTGATAAAACTAACTTCAGCAAATATATATAAGTATTTTAGTATTTGTTAAATAATTTATTATAATTGTTTGTATTATATTAAATGAAGTTACATAACAATTAATAGTAAAATGATATAAATGTCAAATTACTAGTTTTCAGATAATTTTAACTTTAAAAAACAAATAAGATTACTATATATTCAGAGATAAGGAAAAAAAAAAAAAAATATGTCATTCAGATTTCAGGTTTCAATCACCATTCAGTCTTTGATTTTCAGCAGCACTGTTTAGTCTTTAAACACAAAAACAAACAGCCCCTTTATGTATTTTTTTTATTGAAGTCATGTTAACAAAGAGAAATATATTCATAGGGACAGAGTTAGAGGAAAGAGAAGAAGAAATGTTGTGTGTATATAGAATTACAACCAGAATAAAATTGGAATTTAAATCACTTAATGAATAAGACAGCTGATAGTGTGTTAGTCAGACAGCTAGCGACACTTATGGAATTTCATATTTTAGTTTTAGCAACCCTCAAACTGGAGTATAGATATTTTCACTACTAGCTTGGAACAAAGATGTAGAAGTATATTCTTGTGAATAACCATAATTAAGATGTCTCTTACTTGATCTTCTGACGATATACAGTGTAACTACTTTTCTTGCCATCATGTTCTCTCCTAGTAAAGTGACAATTTACGTCTATGTTTGGTCTGCTGAAAACTTGGATTGCGAGCCATCTAGGTTGTGGCTTGGTTATCATAATACATCATAGGGGACACTTAAAGATCTGCACTGCACCTAGTTCTTTTAGAAGGTTTTTGACCACATAAGTTAACATGTTGTATGAGCCATCGTACAGTGTTATGCTTCTACACTAGCTCTATCTACTGCTTTCTGTTTCTTTCTCCTCCTAGTCGCTAGATTATCAATCAAAAGGGTACAACAGTTGCACGTGTAGACCTTCTGTCAACTTTAGAATCAGTCAAGTCTACATTAGAATAGCTTACAATATTCAAGGTGGTAGCATTTTTATTAGACAGTTAAGACAGCTGATAGCATATACAACAGACAGCCAGCAGCACACAAGAATATGTATCATATATTTAGCAAATCTTTTATACTGCATCTAAAATATCTGTTTGTCTGATACTTTCTGGCTTGATGTATATTATTAGTGGCCGTCTTCCAAGGATAATTCCAACTCTTGATTCTTCAGTAGTGTTAGTGCAATTGTTAAGGGGCCTTTTGTTTACACTCCTGGGAAGTGATTTTTGTTTTCGAAGTTCAAATAATTCATAAAAGCTGTCCAACAATTTTTAAAACAAAATATTGAGAACACAAGAAATGACAGAAACCCTCTTACACTTTGGACGTTGGAAACATCAAATTGATGTTTTCAGCACTTTTGTTTTCCTCTCTCTCTCTCTCTCTCGCTCCTAGTAGCTGATGTTTATTAATTATGTATATCATTTTAATTGTATAAAAGGGTAAATATCATTTTCATCCCTATGTTTTGGGAAAGTATCAAATTTTTAATTGTTTTAAAAGCGCATCAAATCTTCTCTAAAGTTTAGGATACACATCAAGTATTTCTTGATATTAGTTCACTGGTAGTCAAATGTTGACTTTGATCAATAGGGGCAATCTTGACATTTTGCTAGCAACATCAAGAGAATGCCATGTGTATGGTGTGAATTGAAAGTAATTAAAACAAAAAGAAAATAAATAAAAATTAAAAAAAGATGGATCTCCATCGTCCATCATTAAGATGGACAGTGGACATAAAAAATAATTAAAATATAAAAAAATTAAGATAGAAAATAGAAAATATAGATCTCCACCGTCCATCTCATGCATGGACGGTGAAGATCAAACATAATTAAAATAAACTCGAAAATAAAAAATAAAACTATCAAAAGAAGAGAGAGAGAATTTTTAAAAGAGGAAAAAGATACATATATATATATTAAAAAAAACGGATCGACTTTGATTTGGTATTGTCGTTAATTTGGTTTTTTTTGTTTCCTTTAATTTTTTCTTTATTTCTTTTTTACATTTATATTTTTATGTTGATTTTAATTATTTATCAATAGAAAGACTGTTTTGTCCCTATTTAAAATTAAATGTTACAATGTTCTAACTGAGAACAAGGGCAAAAGAGTCTTTTTATGCTGTCCATTTGGTTTAACCGTCAATTGACTGACAGAAGGGATTAATTTGATACGTTTTAGAAATTTTAGGAAAAATATTTGATGTGTTTTCAAAACATAATTTAAAATTTGACACTTTCTCATGACATAAAAATGAAATGAAATTTACCCTATATAAAAATATTAGAATTGATTATCAAAGTATGGAGAAGGAAAAAAATAAAAAAGGTTGTGTGCTAAATTTAGAGCCCTAAAATTTTACTTATACTCTTAATATATGTAAAATTACATAACAGCCCAATATATAAAAGAAAAAAAATAAAACCATTAAAATACTTGAACACTCTCCTTGAAGTTGGAGTAAATATGTTTAGAAGACCAAGCTTGGAATATATATAAGAAAACACTCATTCCCAATGCCTCGGTAAAATTATCCCTTACTTGATCAACAAACATGACATTAAGGTGTAGAAACTTCACTGCTCGAATAAAGTAACAATCTACTTCTATGTGTTTGGTTCTTTCATGAAAAAGATGGTTACTAGCTATATGAATAGTTGTCTGGCTATCACAGTACATAGTCATTGGCTTGTTGATTGAGAATCGCGGTTCTTGGAGTAGATATTTACCCATGTTAGCTCACAAACTGTATGAGCCATCGCCTTATATTCCACTTTAGCACTTGATCTATCCACTACATTTTGTTTCTTGCTTCTCCAAGTAACTAAGATAACCGCCCATTTAAAAATTTGCAGAAGCCACTAGTTGATCTTCTATCAATCACCACACTTGCCTAGTCAACATCAGAAATACTAACGGATTCCAAAGTCTTTCTGTATTACAAAAAAATTCCCACTGTGCTTTTCAAGGACCATAGAATCCCTACATAAGGCCTCCCAACGCATTTGTTTAGGAGATTCTATGAATTGAGTCACAACACTCATAGAGAATGTCATATTTGGACAAGGAACAATTAAATAGATCGACTTCTGAACCAAATTTCTAAACCTTCTTTATCTGAGAACTTTAGACTATCTTTGTCTTTGAATTTTCATTCTGTTCCATAAGAGTTACAAACGGCTTACATCCCAACATACCAATCTTTTATAATAGTTCTTTCTTTGAGACGGGATAATTCCATCCTTTCCATGAGCAACCTCAATACCCAAGAAGTATCTCAACCTTCCAAGATCTTTGATTTGAAAATTTTGTTTTAAGTAGTCGTTTAACTTTTTCAATACTAGTTGTATCACCACCAAGACACAACAATATCATCCACATAAACCACAAGTATCACAACTCCTTTTAGACTGAAAGATCAAAATTGCATTGGCAAAATGTAAAAGAAATCAACACATGACTAAGTTTATCAAACCATGGTCTAGAAGACTGTTTAAGATCATAGGTAGATTTTGTTAATCTACAAACTTTATCATTCTCCTCTTAAGCAACAAATTTTGGTGGTTGCTCTATATACACCTAGTCATTCAATGCACCATTAAAAAAAAAAAGCATTTTTAACATCCTATTGGTAAAGAGGCTAAGCAAAATTAACAAGTAGCGAGATTAAATCCCCAAACATTTTGAGTATAGCCTGTAGCAACTAACCTTGACTTTAGCCTTTCAATACTACCATCAAGATGATACTTAATTCTACAACCAACAACTTCCTTAACTTTTGGCAAGTCAGTAAGTTCCCATGTACCACAACTCACTAAAGTACCCATTTCTCCCTTCATAGCTTACTTGCACCTCTGGTGAGCTAGAGCCTCTTGGTTGTTTTTAAGTACAGAAATGGAGGATAAAGCTAAAGCAAACGAACAAAATGTGTTTTAGGTTTTTTAGGATTTTCAAAAATGAAATAATGGGTGGTAAAATGTGATTGCCAAAATGAAAAAGGTTGTAAAGTGTGTTTGGTAATCATTTTCAAAAGCATGTTTTTGCAAATGAAAAACCAGTTTTTAAAAATTATAAGGTGAGAGTTAAAAATATATATATATATATATTTGTGTTTTTCATCATTTTCAAAAACTTTTTTATTTTTATTTTTCACAGTACAACTTAAAAGCTAGAGAAACTTTTTCGTTGTTCCTTCACCTCTATAGAGGAGAGAACATCTTAGAAAACATTTTGGTCTAATAGAGGGGTTTAAAAGGCCTACTCTTCTGGGTTTAGTGCAAACCACCGCATCCAGTGTCCTACTTTCCTCCACTACCACAACACAACCCGCCATGGTGTTCCTCTGTTGGCAGTTCATTTTCTCTTCAACTAAATATAGAGAGGATGACTGCACCAATACCTAACAACAACCTAGACGGGAGCAAAATTTTTCAATCAACAAAACCAAGAGAAACTAAACCCAGATCTAAAACAACTGTTGGGTTTCACCGAAAAAAAAAAAAAAAACCATGAAATTTATTACTAGATGAAAGTCAAAATCTTTTTTTTTTTTTCATAATTTTCTTGGGAAACAAATAGAAAACCAAAAAGAAAGGACCCAGATAGATAGACACACAGAGTTTGACCTTAAAGCTGCCTCCGATAAGGAGGAGGGTTTCAAGGAGGAAAAATAGAAAGAGTAGAACAAAACTGGATGTTGAGATTTTTGTGGGAGAGAAAAAGAGAGAGAAATTAGAGATGGGTTGGATTTTGTATATACATGTTCAACATGAACAACAACCCAATTGGGATCATCCGTGATCGATCATCACCTCTATTCTGTAAGCACGGCACCAAGTGTTCGATAAAATGTTGTCTGTAGGACATGTTTGTTTGGTCTCAAAAGAAGTTGGCTTGTTTGCATTTGCACTGTGTCTTTTTGTTTTTTTCAAAAATGATACCAAACGACTTTCTCATTTTTTGTTTTTGAAATGTATTTTAAAAAATACTACTAAATGCATTACTGTTTTTGAAAGTGTTATTTTCAAAGCATGATTTTTTATTTTGGAAATACTTATCAAAAGTATTATTTTAAAAACGTAAGCAAATACACTAGTAATAGAAGATGTAATACCTGAATTGTCAATGGACACCAGAATGGAAGAATTAGGGTGTAGAGGAGGATTATTCATAGAAGGTGTAGTTGGTAGAGTAGATGGCAATTGAGTGGTGTTGTTACTAACGCGCGGGTTCCTTCTTTGATAAACTTGTAAAGGTGTTTGTTTGACAATATCTTGACTACAAGCAAGCCCTTTGATTGGAACCAAACTTTGATATCTGGTTAGTAATCATCAAACCTACAAGCTTAAGTTGATAGGAAAGGGTTTAACAATAGTACATAAGCTCTCTAACCCATTCACTCAAGTGTAAGACCAACAACTTGTCACGTCGCTCAAGCTAAACACAAACACATATCAATTTCTTATAGCAAATAAAAAAGTCAATTTTATCACAGCGGGAGGGTTCAAACTTTAAAGCTGAAGGATTGCTTTGTGATTTTTTGAGATCGGAAAGATATTAGTTGAAGTTAAAGCTTGAGAAGTTGGTGACAAAGGAGGAAGTGTTGTGGAGGCAAAAGGCTAAAGGTAAATGAGTTAAAGAAGGAGATTGCAATTTGAATATATTTAAAGATAAATGTTTCATCTTATTTCACATTGAAACATTACAACCTTTTTATATTGTTTAAGAAAGCAAACCTTTCTTAAACTTCGGAGTCTAAGCAATATCTCTAGAATTCATACTAAAACAAACTAAAAGAGTAGGATAGCTCTAAGAGTTTCTAATCTTAGTTATTCAAATTAATTACTGCTTTAAGAGCAGTAACTCTCCTCAGTAATTGAGATAAACTTCTAATTCTACACTCCTCTTTAAAGCTAGGTAATAGATATCTATCATGCCTAGCTTGGAACACAAGCTATCAAAAACTGTTCGACTTAATGGTTTGGTGAGAATATTTGCTGTCTGAGAAGCAGTAGGCAGATACACCAGGTCAATGCTCCCTTCTTCAATCTTTTCTTTAAGAAAATGTCTATTGATCTCCACATGCTTTGTCTTATCATTTAGCATTGGATTCTTGGCAATTTTAATGGTGACTGATTGTCACAAAACAATTGTAGTACACCTTCTATAAGAACCTTTAACTCGGTTAAAACCCTCTTCAACCAAATTCCTTTACACACTCCATGTGCCATAGCTCAAAACTCAACTTTGGCACTACTTCTTGCTACTACCGACCGTTTTTTACTCCTTCAGGTGACTAAGTTACCCCACATATAGATGTAGACCTTTGATCTGTGATTGAACCTATCAGTTTGTATCTATGAAGATTTCTACACTCCTGTTGCTGTTTTTCTTGAAAAATAGTCCTTTACCTTGAGTAAATTTAAGGTATCTCAAGATTCTTACAACTGTCTGGATGTGTTCTTTTATAGGTTTGTTCATGAACTGACTCACAACACTTATCGAAAATCCAATGTCAGGTCTAGTGTGGGAAAGATAGATGAGCTTTCCAACTAACCTCTGATACCTTTCTTTATCAATTAGAGTTGTTCTGCTACTGTCCTAACTTCACTGTGCAGTCTATAGGTGTCTTAAATGGTTTGCAGTCACTCAAACCTATTTCTTTCAATAAATCAAGAATATATTTGCGTTGAGACATAATGATACCTTTCTTTGACCGTGCTACTTCCATGCCAAGAAAGTATCTTAAATTCTCCTATTCTTTTATCTCGAACTCTCTTGCTAAGAATTGTTTCAGTTGCTGAATTTCTTCTTCACAATTTCCCGTGAGTTTTATGTCATCCATACAAACTATAAGTATGGTCAGTTGCCCATTTGATCCATGTTTAACAAATATGGTGTGATCTAGTTGGCACTGTGCAGATCCTCCTTGTTTTACAACCCTTGTAAACCGTTCAAACCAAGTATGTGGAGATTATTTCAAGCCACACAACGACTTTTTATGCTTGCAAACTAGTGCCTTATTAGTTGCATTTTCTAAACCAGGTGGAATTCCCATATATACCTCTTCCTCAAGCTCTCCAGTTTAGGAAAGTATTCTTGACATCCAATTGATGAAGCTTCCAATCTAAATTCGCTGCCAAGGGAAGGAGTACCCAAACTGTATTAAGTTTAGCTATCGATGCAAAGGTTTATTCATAATCAATTCCATATGATTAAGTAAAACCTTTTGCTACCAATCTTGGCTTAAATCTTTCAACACTCCTATCAACCTTGTGTTTAATGGTGAAAACCCATTTACTACCAATCGGATGTTTTCCTTTGGGTAGCTTGGTTATTTCCTAAGTCTAATTCTTTTCTAGTGCTTTAAGCTCTTCATCTACTACAGCTTTCCAAGCTGGAACCTGCAGTGCTTCTTCTATGCTTCTAGAAACCTCCATTTGCATGATATTGGCACAAAAAGCCCAAGATAAAGGTAAAAGTTTGACATATGATACATACTTACAAACAGGACATAATGGTTTGCTTGCACTCTCTTATCCTTTTTCGTAAGGCAATAGGTAGCTCACTGTCACCTTCTTCAGTTTCTGCACCAACGCTGTCAACATGTTCAGTTTCTGCATCATCAATTTCAGCATCTGTGTTGCCTTCTTGGACTGATTCACTTAGTTTAAAGTCTTGGTTTTGCTATATTTGTAGTGGAATATGGCTGCTCTTGGTTTTTTCGTCTTCTAGTATACACAATCAACTCTTTTTCAGTTGGAATGTATCTAGACTCGAGAACTTTATTAGAATTATTGGGAATTTTATCTCTAACAGAAGAAGTATTTTTTGTGTGGCTAGATGTATTTTCATGAAATGATTCAAGACTTGGTATAGTCTTATTAGAATTTTCTAGATGCTTATAGTAAGAATGAAGAGTTTGAGTTTTAGAAGGAGACATGATAACATCTGATAGAGGATAGAATTGACTTTCACACACATCTAATGACTCAAAGCAAGGCTTATCAACATTCTCCCAATGATGACCAGTCGTTAATTCCTTACCCTTTTTATTTTTGAAATATGGTTCTTTCTCCATAATAAAAACGTCCTTAGAGATATAAAATTTTTTAGTATTGGGTGAGTAGCATTTATATCTCTTTTGTGTTGGTGAGTAACCAACAAACACACGTTTTAGGGATTTAGGATCAAGCTTACTTCTATAAATTTGATTTATGTGTACAAAAGGGTTGCATCCAAATATTTTAATTAATCTGGTAGGGATAACTTTATAAAGGAACATGACAAGGAGTTTTGAAGTTTAAAACTCTAGATGGGAGTCTATTAATCAAATATGTTGCTGTTAAGACAACCTCTCCCCAAAAATGTTTAGGCATATTACTAGTGAACATAAGAGATCTCACTACTTCAAGTATATGTCCTTTTTTCCTCTTCGAGACCCTATTTTGTTGAGGTGTCTTAGCACATGAACTTTGATGAACATTGCCCTCTTGTAGCAAAAAATTATTTAGTTCTTTATTGAAAAATTCCTTGCTAGAATCGGATCTAACCTGAAGCATGTAGAGTTCGGTGTGCAAATTAGCATTGCCAATCGTCCTCCTCAAGATACAGTCCTGAAAAACACATTGATTTGCAGCAAACTTAGCAACACAAATCAAATTACTTGTTAACTTACTGACAGTAGATTGCAATCTAGTTTAGGCACTAACATAACTAATTTTAATAAAATGTTTGAGGAAACCATCATAGAACTTGTACCCGCTACTTTTGCTAAAGAACCATCAGTGATTTTGACTATTGCACTGTTGTGGCTTGGAACAAACTATGAAATGATGTCTTATCATTAGTCATATGATCAGAGGCTCTTGAAGGAACGAGCCAAGCCTTCTGTAACTCTTTTTGAACATTAAGAGCTGACAAAAAATTACCTTTTTGAGCTACTGATTCAGTACCAATCATCGTTTGGGAAGTTAATTGTGGACTGAAGTATTTCTTCAAAAAATTCATTTGTTCCTTGCTAAACAGATTTTGCTTGTTGAGGATTAAGTTTCAGTTCCTGCCACCAAATTTGCACGACTCTCTTTGCCGTATTTTGGTTTCTAGTCTGCTGGTTTTTCAACTAGCTTCCGACATGTTTCCTTGAGATGACTAGACCATTTTCAATGATCACACCAAGGTTTGCCCTTTCTTGGTTGATTTTCAACTGAGGCAGGTTGAGTATTGTTGTGGACAGCAAGTGTTAGACTATCATTTTCGGGATTTTCAGTCTTGGTTTTAGTACTCGTACTCCCTATCATAATCTTTTTCCAGCTTTCCTCCTTTCTTACAACAGAAAACACCTCTTGAATAGTGGCTTGACTCCAAGAATTCTACCTTGCAATTCATCTAACAGAGGATTCAACCCAAGTAAGAACATGAAAATTCTTTTCTACTTAATAATCTCCTTGTATAGGTTGTTGTCATTAGCAGTATCCCACTTGTGCTTCTCATACAAATCAAGTTATTGCCATAACTGAGTCAGCTTGCTAAAATATTGAGAGACATTCATCTCCCCTTGCTGCAATTTGTCAAGAGTGCTTTCTACCCTAATTGATTTGGTTACATTATCGCTGTTGGAATATTGTCGTTTTGCTGCATCCTAGATCTGTTTTGAAGTTTTGTACAAGAGGAAATTCTTACCAATATCATTAGTCATGGAGTTAAGAAGCCAAGACATAACCATACTATTTTTCCATTTCTTGTACTTTGAATCATCTTTTACTGGTGCTTGTATAGTTCCAATGATGTAATCATTTTTCCCTTTTTCACCGATAAAGATATACACAAATTGTGACCACTGCAAATGGTTGTCCATTTAGCTTGTGTTCGGCAATGGGCATATGAGGGATGCTTTCATTGTTTCCATTACCAGAATCACCATTGTTATTCTGAACAGGTAGCTTAGTGTCGGAAGAAGACGATACTAGACTAGCAGGAGGAGCACTAGGTGTAGCCATTTCGTATTTGGTCATACAAATATCTTAGGGTTTAAAATAAACCCATTTTGTTATCATGAAAATATTTAGAGATAAATGTTTCATCTTATTTCACATTGAAACATTACAACCTTTTTGTATTGTCTAAAGAAACCAACCTTCCTGGTGCAGTGGAAAATTTGTTTCAAAATCGAAACGACAAACAGTAAAGAAACGACAAAACGAAAGCATAAACTTTATTGTCATTCAAGAAATCATCAATAACATACTAAATAAAAACAAACCAACGTATGAAACAAAATCAAACCAAGTTTTTTTATAATGAATATGATCCTAAAACTATTAGAAACAAGAATCCTAATTCATTCTTAACTTATTAATTTGAAACCAATTGAAATTAGAAACTTAACTTTAAGGAAATTTAAATTTTATTCCTATAAAAACTCTATTTCCTAATCTTGTCCTACATCAAATCCCCTCCTCTTGAAAAAAACTCGTCCTCGAGTTTTGACTCAGTCATGCCATAACTTCTAACAAACAACCGCTTCCCCTTCATCTTTTGCCGTATACTCAGCTCCTTTGTAAAAATCATTATCTCCTATAGAGTAGTCCTCTGTTTTTTCTTCCTTAGCAAAATTGATTGTCATTTGATTAAGGCAATTATTTGAAAGATGTCTAGGTTGATTACACCTAAAGCATTTGCCAAGATTAGGTCGCGTATAAGGGTTAGGATAGGTTCGATGTGCTTGTTGATTTGGTACTGTTGCTTAGTCAGGGGTAGCACTTACACTTCGTCCTTTTTCTAGAGTCTAAGGCGTATGAGTGAGTTTAGAGTTGTCTTCACTATTATCAGTCATGTGGACTCTTCTGGAGTGGTTGAAGTATTTGGAATGTATGTTAGAAAATTACTCGAACTTCTGTTAGTTGGTTGGTTTAACCGAGTCTCAACTTTCAAGGGCAAATTGACTGCATCACTTAACGTCCCGACGTTGTGGAGAGCCAACTTATCCTGAATATCTAAATTCAAACCTCCAATATATCTAGCCACTTACTGATCCACAGTTTTCATCAGATTATACCTAGCACTTAGTTGATAGAACTCTTCAATGTATTCTGTAACTTTCCTATTCAACTGTTGATAATTCTAGAATTATTGATATGGGAATTGCTGATAGTCAAGAGGAAGAAATTGTTGTTTAGGTAATCATTTCATCTTTGCTCATGTTCGAACATGTTGCTTTCCTTGTTTTTGATGGTTGAATTGTAACTATTCCTATCGAGCTACAGTTCCTCCTTTCAACTTATACATCACTGTTTTAACTTGTCCCTCCTCCGGGATCTCTGAATAGTCAAAAAATTGTTCAACGCTATACACCCAATCAAGGAAGTCCTCAACGCGTAATCAACCATCGACAGTAGGTAAGTCCATCTTCATCTTGTAATCTTGTTGATTTTGGCGATAATGAGCGTTCCCAAAAACATTGTGATCATTCCTGAAAGCATTATTGGTTATATTGGCGTTATCCTCTTCACCCGAAGTCTCATCAAAGCCTCCAACGGGCACAAATGTACCTTTGCCACTGCCATAGTCCCTTGTCGACCTCTTTTGCCATCATACCACCATGGAACGCCTGGATTACCTCTTTGAAATACACAAATCAGGTCGGGTTGGTGTGGTTAAGGTTGGGTCATGATTGTCGGATCATGAAATCCATCAAACAAACCTTGTTTGTTGCCAGTTTGGGGTTTGTCGCCCCCTATCTGGGGTCGTCGACTCTCATCGTTTCTATTCCAATACCTTCCGTCTCCGATTTGGTTCAGGTTATGTCGATCTGAGGTTTTAAGATTGCAGAATGGGTCGCGAAGGTTTGGGTTTCTTAGATTTTGAAGCGGGTTGCATGGGTTCCATGGATTTCAAGACAGATAGATCGGAGTTCGAAGGTCTGGGCAGTGAATCGTACCTGGACGCGGGTTGAAGGGGCTGTCGGGCTTATATACTGGTTAGGAAGGTTTGGTCGTCGGTCTCACGGGTCATGTTACAAGTCGCATGGATTGCGTTGGTCTTGTGGGTTTCTCATGCTCAGACTTGGTTTGCATGGGTCATGGCCATCCAGATTTCATCCTCCTTATCGCCTGCTATTGTTTTTGGCTATCACCTGCTATCATTTCTGGCGTCCTCATCAGTAGTTATCCTTCGGCCACCTGGCAAGTTAGGTTGACGCTCGTTGGTAACTTGTTTTCCTTTGAGAGCCATCGCAGTAAGGGCTTGTTGGATACTCCGAAGTGCTTCCCTGATTTTACTGAGTTGTTGAAGCCTTTTTTCCATCCTATTGGGTCGTTGCTCGATAATCGTAAACCGCCATTTGTTGTAGGTGGTTCGTTGTCCATTTGAACCAATTTCAGCTATCAACCGAAGGCAAACCACGCTCTAGTACCAATTTTGGTGCAATGGAAAATTTGTTTCAAAATTGAAATGATAAAAAGTAAAGAAACAATAAAATTAAAACATAAACTTTGTTGTCACTCAAGAATTAATCAATAACTTACTAAACAAAAACAAACCAAGCCTTTTTATAGTGAATCTAATCCTAAAACTATTAGAAATAGGAATCCTAATTGACTTTCAACTTCCTAATTTGAAACTAATTGAAACTAGAAAATTTAACCTTAAGGAAATTTAAAATCTATTCCTATAAAAACTCTATTTCCTAATCTTGTTCTACATCACTTCCTTAAACTCAGGAGTCTAAACAATATCTCTAGAACTCAAACTAAAACAAACTAAAAGATTAGGATAACTCTAAGAGTTTCTAATCTTAGTTATTCAAATTAATTACTGTTCGAAGAGCAGTAATGCTCCTAAGTAACTGAGATAAACTCTTAATTCTACACAATTATAATTTTTTCTATAAAGTTGTTCATGGGAGAATGAGGAGGAATTGTATCGATAAGCTTGAGTTAAATGATGGATCTATAATTGAAGAGGAGGGAGCCATTGAGCATAAAATTATCTGATTTTTTTAAAGGTTGTACTCTAAAGAAGATGTGAAGGACCAACTATTCAAGGTTTAAATTGGGACCGTATTGGTAGACATAAAGTTGTTTGGTTGGGAAGACCTTTTGAAGAAGATGTCAAGAAGGCTGTGGCAGATTATAGCAAATAAAAGGCTCCTGGTCCAAATAGTTTTAATTTTGATTTATTTCATACTTGTTGGGAGATTATTAAAGGATGATTTAATAGATGCATTCTTACAATTTTGTGAGAATAAGATTGTTAATAGAATCACCAATGCAATATATAATTGTCTCATTCCAAAAGAATCCAACTCCTTGAAGATTGACGATTTTAGACCAATTAGTTTGGTCTCCTGTTTGTACAAATTTATTGTCAAAGTTCTTTCTCTTAGATTGAAAAAGATGTTGGACAATACTATCTCCATTTACCAATCTACTTTTGTTAAAGGTGGACAAATTTTGGATGCTGTATTGGTGGCTAATGAGGTGGTGGGGGAATTCTGAATGAAGAAAAGAGAAGGTGTAGTTTTCAAGATTAATTTTGAAAAAGTTTACGATCATGTTGATTTGGACTTTCTAGACTTCATCTTGGAAGCAAAAGGTTTTGGGTTAAAGTGAAGAAGTTGGATCATGGGTTGCTAAAAGTCTGCAAATTTTTCGATCATGATAAATGAGAGACCTAGAGGATAATTTTCTGCTTCTAAAGGACTTAGGTAAGATAATCATCTTTCCCTTTTTTTGTTTATCATTGTGGTGGATTGTTTGGGAAGGCTGATTAATAGAGCTAAAGAATGTCATTTGGTGGAAGATTTTGGTTTTGGTAAGGAGAGTGTTATCGTTTCTCATCTGTAATTTGCTGATGATACCGTTTTCTTTTCTTCCTGCGATGAAGATAATTTTGTTTCTCTGGTTGTGGTGATTTGACTGTTTTGTTAGGGTTTATGGGCTTAAGGTAAATTTGACCAAGAATGTAGAAGCAGACATTAATTGTGATGATAGGAAGTTAGTTGACTTGGCCAACTGCTTTTGGTTGTGAGATAGAGATAGCCGTTGAAATATTTAAAGTTGCCGTTGAAAGGTCATCTGAAATCTTTTAGGCCCTAGTGGTGGAGAAAGTTAAGGGAATACTAGAGGGATGAATTTTTTTTTTTTTTTCCTTATATCCAAAGGTAGAAGATTGGTCCTAATTCAAGCTGTGTTGCGTAGCATTCTCACTTATTATCTTTCCTTATTTAGAATTTTCATTGGGGTGGTAACAAGAGTTGAAAACATTATGAGGAATTTTTTGTGGGATGGTATTGGTGAAGGAAGGCCCATTCGGTAAGATGGGATGTTGTTTCTTGTTGTCAACATAAAGATGGTTTAGGAATTGAGAATATTGTGACGAAAAATTTAGCTTTGCTCGGCAAATGGTTATGAAGGTTTCCTTTAAAACCTAATTCCTTATGGCATAAAGTGATTAAAAGTACTTATAGAGTCCAAGAAAACTGGTTGGGATTCCAACGTGGTTCTTGAAGGCTTTAGTCGATGTCTTTGGAAAGTTATTATGTAAGGTTTCCAAGCTTTCTCGTGTAATTTGAGATTTGTAGTTGGAAACGGTGCTCGAATCCAGGTTTTTGGAGGATTATTGGTTGGATTCTCAGTCTCTTTGCTTAAAGTTTCCAAGATTGTACAAGCTCACATCTTCTCAAAATGTTTAAGTTTCAAGTAGATTGGATTGTTCTTTTATTCACAGAGGTTGGTACTTCAATTTTAGCAGAAACTTGAATAATAAGGAGATCGAGGAATTTTCTCCTCTTGTTTCTTTGCTAGAGGGTGTTTCTTTCAATTCCAGATTGGACGATTGTAGGGTGTAGAGGTTAAATTCCAATGGTTTTTTTCTGTGCAAATCATTTTTTGAAAAGTGGTCCAGGATGATTCTTTTCCTGGATTTGATTTTGCTAACCTTATTTGGAAGCCAAAGGCTCGAATAAGATCAAGTTTTTAGTTTCGCTTATGGCTCATGGGAAATTAAGTACTTGTGATGTTATTCAAAAAAGATTTCCTAGTAATTGTTTTTCTTCCTTTCGGTGTGTCATGTGCAAGAGTTGGGAGGAAAACTTGGATTATCTCTTTCTTCATTGTCGATGGTTGACTCGTTATGGAACAAGTTATTCTTTTTAATTGGTTTGAAGTGAGCTGCTCTTAAATCGTTATGTTCTTTCTTATTGGAAGAATTTAAAGTTTTAGGAGCAGAAAAGAAGACTAGTATTTTTTCGTAATGTGGAGTTTTTCCCCATTTTATGTGTCATTTGGGAGGAAAAAAACATAAGAATCTTTGATGAAGTCGAAGAGGATGAGAACTTTTTAGAGAATAAAGCGTATTATTTGGCTTCTCTTTGGACATCTTCTAGTGAAAATATTTATCGTTATTTCTTATTATACTAGATAGGAAGATTGCAGTTTGTTGATTGTTTATTCCAATCTTGCTTTTAGCTTTCGTTTTTTGTTTTGTTTGTTTGTTCGTTGGTGGACTGCTGGTTTACAATTGTAATTTTTTTGCTTTTTATTATTAAAGTCTTTGTTTCCTATCAAAAATAAAATACCTTTAGACTATTAGTACAAACCAAGCTTTAAGACCATATCAAAAGTATGGAGAGAATGAAGAAAAAAAAAAGGTTGTGGAACTGATAGCCTAAAATTCTATTTTTAATCTTTATGTAAAATTACATAACAGTCCAAAACATAAAAAAATAAATAAAACCACTAAAATACTTCTACATGATTAAAACTATAAAAAATGGGTGATATGTAATTATATTATCAACTGCTAATAATAATTACTTAATTAATTTAAAGAATTAAAATTGTATCATTTTATCTAAGTTTGGTATATTGTTAATAATTAGTATTAACTTTTACCATGGATAAACTTTTTCCATGAGAAGACAACCAAACAATTTAAATTAAACAATTATAATTTAATTTTCATTGAAGGAACAGAAGTAAACGAAAAAAGAAAAGCTAAATAACATTCACCTTAGCATTGTGCGTCAAACAAGTTCTCATTGTTTTCGTTTACAAAGTTCTATTTTTATTTATTCTATCAGACACGTTTTGAATCCTAAAAATATAAAAATTAGTTTCTTGTTCTCAATTGAAAATTAAAAAAATAGAAAATGAAATTAAAAAAAAATGTTGCTGGCACATCGTAAGTTTTTTCGCTTTCCCTCCCCATCAATTAAAAGCTGTTTGAAAGCTGGGACGGGATATGTTTCTAGCTCATAATTTTTGTTTTTTTTCCTCTTATTCATTATTAATTTTAGGAATCCCTTCCTCCCACTAAACATAGTGGGAGGGAAAGAGCCATCTGGGGCATAGCACTTAAAGTTTCTCTCATATCCTATGTTTGTTTTCCTGTAGTTTCTATTTATCACCTCTAGTCTCTCCCAGTTTAAAGCCTTTATCCTCTCTCTCTCTATTTGTCGTTTCTATACCCAACTAAGCACCAGACATAGTGCTTACTGCCTTTTGTGATATAAGTTTCTTTGTTTGTGGGAATCATTTCGATCTTTAATGCATTGATAACTTCTATGAGATATGGTCTGAGTTCATTACCTCAAGAAATTATTGACATTTCTGAGGGTCTATGTTTGCACAACAATTTGTAAATCAGGGCATCTTTGGTGTTTTTGTGCACTTCATTCTAATTGATTCTATATAAGCTCATACATACCTGTTACAGCTATTATTATCTTATTCATTTTTCAGTAGTATAAACAAGGCAGTTGATACGTTTGGTGATGATGCTGGCCAACAACCAAAGACCTTATCGATACAGGAGCAAGGAAAGTTTGCTTGCGGAACAGAACTTTTGACTGGTAATGGTAATAATCTCTGGATTTATTAATGTGCCATTGATTACTACATAGGCCTTTGCCTAAAGTAGTCTGCTTCATGTTTGGAGTATTTTTCTTAATGGATGTTATGATCGTAATTGGTTTGGGTTGAGATTTGTACTAAATTGATTGATTTTATAGCTGTGACTCTAGTGATATTTTTGTTCATGGACATGTCTCTAATCTCTTAAAAATTGGTATGGATTTGTGTGCAAGATACTATGTAAAAAGCAGTAAAAAGCTGAAATTATCATAGGTGAAGTCAGGCCTGGCATTCGAAATGCGTCCATGGGTTTGTAGATGTAAATTTGTGGATAACTATTTAATATCTTATCGCAGCAAAGGAAAAGAGGGGACGAAAAGCTTCAGTAGAGACATCAGCCTCAGAAGTTATCAATATAGATGAAGATGTTGTAAGCGTTAGTTCTTTTTCTCATTATATGTTATCTTGCTTTTAGGACTGGGAAAACATTAGTTGAATTATAATTGTTCCTAGTGGAAACTTTTGAAGATTGCTAATATAAAAACCTGGTAAAAGTAATTTATTTTTTCCTTGTAAATATAAAGATGATAACAAAACAAGGAGTGTTTTTGCTTCTAAACTTGTTTCTCTTGAAATGTTTTTAACTGATGCATAAAGTGTTAGAAAAGAAAGTTTCTGTTGAGCCCAAATAAGGTCAGGATGATAAATGTGCTGTTTTTTCTTTACTACATATTTTGGACTTCATTTGTGCTGTCGACTATCTTCAGATTTCAGCCAATAAAACCACCAATCAATATGTAAATGTACGGTGATGAAGATGAGATTAGGTTATGGATCTTGTTAATATGTGTCTTTAGCGCACAACATTAGATATCAACTGAAAAACAACTTATTCTTCTCAAGATCTGGGAGATTACAATATTATTTTTATCTGATTTCCTAACTAGAAATTGTTCGCTAGATTATTTATAGTAAGGGTAGTGTTAGGTTGCTAAATTCTTGCCAAAGTACAAGGTTCTCGTGGCATTTAAAACCTGGAATGAAATTGTTGTAACTTGAATTGGGTGTGTCCTCTGGATGTGGTGATTCTACAGTTGTGCTAAACTAATATATGTTTTACTGGTATAGGTTGGCAGAAGAACAAGGAGACGAAAAGTTTAAATGACCTACATACTATCTTGAGAGAAGAAAAGGTTTAAGTAGCCTGCTTACTGCCTAGGTGAGCAAATTGTAAATGTAGGCACACTTTATCGACAATGATTGTATTCTGTATGTTCCCCGGCATTTGGTATTTGGTTTATAAGATTGAAGGGATTTCTGTGTATTCTCGATTCCATTCGTATGTTGCCTAGAGGTGCGGGCTGTCTTTTTTTTAGGCCCTGCCGCACTTGCAGGCTGTGTGCGGTTCGGTTCTATGTGTTTAAAATAGGCTTCGGGCTTGTATGTGTGCGCGTTAATTTGTTTTGCGGTAATATTCGACAAAAAATCTCGAAACCATCTCTGAAGTTGATTTCAGGTGGTCCTCTCAAAAAAGTTGATTTCAGGTTCTTGGACAAATTTTAATTTCACATGTTTTTAAGTGAAAGAAAGGAAGTAGTATATTAAATTTAATCTGTGATTTTAATGTGTAACTATCTATTTGGTTTTGAGTTTAAAACTAAAATATAATCGTAAATGAAATAAAATCACAAAATTTAAGTTAATATAATCTACCGGTATAATACTAGGTTGACGTAATTGGCGTTATCATTGGTTTGTGGCCAATTTAGAGTGTTAGTTAAAATATATATATATATATATATATATAAAATATGTGCATCTATGGTCAGTGCAACTTAGTTTTTAAATTTTTAATATCATTAACCTATTTGAATTAAGTAGGAGAGAAAAATATTTTTATGAGAAAATATAATTTATTTATATATATATGTACATGAACACATTTAGAGTGTTATATTAAAAACTTGTACAAAATGTTTATAAGCATATTCCTCTAAATCAAGCATGGGCAAGAATAACTTGACTTGGAATAAAAGCAAACCACATGGCTGTTTTCTACCATTATTATGTGAGAACTGCACTTACAACCCCAGGTTTTTGGCATAATAGCATATAGATGAAAAAATATGCTTTTATACGCTCACATCCCTTTTAGACTGGACGGCGTTTGAGCCTTCCATTAAGTTGACCCCTATAACATTTAGGTCAGTCTCGTGATTTTGCTCTTGAGGAATATTTTTTTCAAACTTTAACCTCTCCAAAGGGTTATTTTTCAACCCAACTTTTATTTTATTGCACGAACTTTCTCTGAAAAATATCGATTATTGATAAGAAACTAAATATAAAGCGATACTTGATATATTCACTAATCTTTTCTAATTTTGAGTGGATCAATATTAAAGATATTCTTGATAATTTAAGAATATTTTCAATATTTTTGTCTATATTTCCATAAATTTATAACCTTGATATTTTTATTGAAACCGATATTTAATTCTTTAGTTGTAGTTAAAGATAACATTTGATTAATATTTTGGAGTGAAAAGTAAAAAATGATGTTTCCTTTTTATAATATTTTTAAAATTAAAAACAATTTAAAAGCAAGTTAATTAATTGAAAGAAAAATAAAGAAAAAGGAAAATTATAGAGTTCATTCCATTGTTTTTGTTTTTTTTTGGGTCTTTTTCTATTTTTTGTCAACTGTAGTTTTAAAAGTTTTGTTTGTTTTTACTTATTTTTCTTGTTTTATTAAAAAAAAATCAAATTTTGTTTCATAAAGAAATAATCTCACCATGTATTTTAAGAGATAGATCATGGAAATCTAATCACAACATTTTATTATTATTATTTTTTCACATTTCAATCTTTTCTTCTTTTTTTTTTTAATTTAAATTTTTGTTATTTTAATATTTAAAATATCAAAATCCAGATTATCCTTTGACAAGTATTGATTATCTCAACCGTTAAATTTAAAGATCGATGGAACCTTTACCTTCCATTTTCTATTTAAAGAAAAAAAAAAGATAATTAGTTTACAAATAAAAATATTGGAGAGACAAAACTAACCTCCTAATGTTAACTGTTGACAGATTGGAGTTGTCTCTTTTATTTATTGGGAAACTTCATTTTAGTCCCTAAGATTTTAGAAAATATCAAATTTTTAAACATCTATTAGAAACAACTCTTTTAATCCTTAACTTTTCCAAAACTCTTCAAAGTAGTCCAAATCGTCGATCAATTGACAGTCAAACCAAACAAAAAAATTAAAAAGACTTAATTACCCTCAACACTTGAAAATAATCATTTTACCCTTAATAAAATCAAAATATTACATAGTTTTTAAACCAATAAAAAGTTGACACATTTTTTTTAAATGGTTATTATTTTTTTTTAAATTAAACAATAATTAAAATAAAAATAAAAACCTAAAAATGAAAACCAGATATCAAACTCATCTCTTCGCCTCCATCTCGCTTTCCCGCACTATCTGCTTCTGGCGTCACCTCCATCCCCGTCGACGAGCTCAACAACAGCCGTCGAGAACCCATAAGCTGCATCAATCTCTATCTCTCTCTTTCTCTCTCATTCCTTCAAATTTATTTTTTTTTTTTGTGATGTTGTGGATCTGGTTCTGGGTTCGATCGAACCCAGAACAACCCAGAAACCCAGGTTTCTAGGTTCGATATTATGATGTTGTTGATCATGTTGTGGAATTGTTGATGATGTTGAATACAATGGGAGATGATGTTGATGAACTGGGTTGGGTTGATTGGCTTGATATGTTGAAGATAGTGGAGATCCACCACATTGATGAACTGGTTGGTGGTGGAGATGGAGATTTGTTGAAGATGGTGGAAATCCACCAGATTAATTCTCCATCGTCCATCCATGATGGATGGACGTGGATGGACGACAGAGATCCAGTATCTTCTTTTTTTTTTTCAATTTTTTTATAAAATTAATTTGAAATATATAATAAATTATTTAAAATAATTTTTTTAATAGTTTAAAATCGTAGTCATCCGCGTGTCATGATCTTAGTCTTTCATATGAAAAGACCATCTTACCCTTCTCATTTAAGTTTTCTGTCGTATTTGACCGTTAGTTGACCAACAGTTTGGACTATTTTGAAGAGTTTTGGAAAACTTAGGGATTAAAAGAGCTGTTTCCAATGGATGTTTAAAATTTTGATATTTTCAAAAATCTCAGAGACTAAAATAAAGTTTTCCCTTATTTATTTATTTATTTTTTTAATAACATATTACAATTATCGAGATCTCTCTTTTATTTATTTATTTATTTTTTTTAAGTAACATATTACAATTATCGAGATCATTATGATGGACATTATAGTATGATCTGGAACACAAACTCCTATTTTAGGGGGAAAAATGCTCTTACTATCTGAAAAAGATTTAAATGTAATTAATTCATTCATGCAGGAAGGCCAAGTGGCAAATGTCCTCATTGTTGCATACGATATTTGAACACGCATACTCTTGTGGGGCACATGCGTGCTGTGCGAACCTAGACACAATAACTTGGAGTAGAAAGACATATTAGAGTTAAACATGGAGATGTGTGTGAAGTTTTATATATATATATATATAGTGTTTTTAAACTGAGGTCTCTCTCACTTTAAAAAGTAAGGACCAATCAATTAAATTTATTCATTGCATTCTCTTTCCTAAAACAAATTTTCTTTGCTAATTTTTTCAAATAGAATGGATAAATTTGATTGGTTGATCCTTACTTTTTAAAGTAAAAAGTCATCATTTTAAAAGCAATATATATATATATATATTATAGTGAAGGAGAGAGGATTAAATTCATATAAAAGTACCCGTACTTTATGTTTTTAGGACAAGAGTATGATTTGAATTTTTAATTTCTCAAAATTAAGAAAAGTATTTAACCACTCTTCTCAAGAGATGACGTGTATCTGTGTTTGAGATAATAATTAAGGTGAGAGAGCATAAAACCTGGGGGAGTTGATTGTAATTTCCCGTACCCCTAATTACAAGTATGTAAGTAGCCCTTGGAGACTCGAAGACAAGTCATCCGTGGTAATGTAATGAAGGCGTGAACAACAGAAGAGCAAGCAAGAAGAGTGAGAGTGAGAGAATTAAAATGGCCGAGTTGAAGTTGAGGACTGATACTCCAGTCTCTCGCCGAATCGTCCGCTCATTCCTTGATTTCCTCAATTCTGGTTCCAATTGATATGTTTTTTTTTTTTTTTAATTCTATTATACATTAATTTGTTTAGTTTTTATATATCAAGCCTGAGTATGATCATATCATGTCTACACCAATTATTTTTGCTCGAGAATTTCTAATTGAATTAGGTTTCATGTTAAATTGTGTTGATAGTTGAACCCGCTCCGGGGGTTGATGTTGAAGGCCTTGAGGTTGCGAGGGAATGTTTGAGGGAGGTGTTTAAACTTGAATCACCTTCAAGTGATGCCGAATCAAAGCCTGATTCCTTGATTGATATATTTAATTCTGTTGAAGCTACTGCAGTTGATGCACTTCCTAGTTCCTCATCTGCCCCCAGTGTGGCTAATCCCAAGGATGAGGAGGATTGGATGAGAGAGCCTCACTCTTCAGGTAGCCTTATGTGTCTTTGATGGTTGAATAGGGTTGTAGGCTTGCATCTGTTTTGTTAACAATTACTGTTACGTTGATAATGTCGGTCTTATGAACAGTTTACGCAATTTGATGGTTTAGGTTTATGTAGTTGTTGATTGTTTCTTGGTGTTGGCAGGGGCGTCTAGAGACGAACTATTTGGGCAATTTATCTCTGCTCTTGAGAAAATTCACTACTTTAAGACTATGCCCGATGGGAGTGATGACACATCACAAGTGGATAAAGCATCACGTTTATTTCATGATGCTCTAAACGTAAGATTTGGTTGTTTTGCTTAGCAAATGCATGTGTTGCTTGCACCTAATGAATATTAAATCTACATTGCTTTAACTGCTTAATTATTACTTTGTTATAAATTGAGATCCTCATTCTCAACCTTTTACTTTGCTTCGTAGATTTTGGTTTAGTGTTTGATCTTCCATTTTCCATGTGAATAATAATATCTTTGAGGATTGGTCTTTGCTTATATGTAGCTGCGAATTAAAATACTAGTACATGCTGAAAATTTCATGGCTAGACTGAATACATGAGCTATTAGCAAAATGGAAAATTTCAACCCCTTCCTTTTTAGATTGTATGGCGGAGCAGCTAAACTGGTGGTTTTATTCTAAAGAAGGCATGGCCTTCTAATTTCTTACTAATATATGAACAGGGGAAATGATCAATGCCTTGCAGAATTTATGAAGAGAAGAAGAGAGCACAAAAAAAGGGTTTGGAGATAGTGATAGGCTAATGTGGCTCTAATATACATTTCAGACATAGTTATTATTTCTAAGATTGCTCTGTTTGTATCTCTTCCTTTTAAACTAACAACTCCAGTGAAGAATGTGGCCTAAGCTATTCGCTTTCAGGGGAGTTTGTTGTTATTAGTTGTGGCTTGGAAGCATGGAAGTAATGTTATGGAGAATTGAGAAGAGAGGAAGTCTTGAGTCGGTAATTTTTTCAAGCATTGTTTAGAAAGCTTATGGATCATAGAAACCTTTTAAGGTTTTATAATTTTTCATTCTTTTGGGATTCACTGCTTATGTTTTAATGAAGAGGAAGGATATAGTTTAGCTATTGTTTCCATTCTTAATTTTCATTTTCTCTTATTGTACAATGTTAAAAAGCTGTTGAAGGTGTTTGTTACCATTCCTTTTTATTTATTTTTATTTTATTGATATCCTATAATTTTAACATGTAGACCTTATGGGACATAATTGTATATAATTTTCATTTCTAGTTCTTTCTTTCTCGCTTTTTATTGGTCAGTGTCTAATACCAGCTAATGGTATATGGAAGGTTATTTCTGTAATCCATTTAATGTGAACTTTGTATTGAGGTTGTAGATCTGCTTCCTATCAAAAAAGTTGTATATCTGCTAGTACACAAGTCCTTGCTATTCTTGTTCCTCTATATACCTTAATTAACAAGAAAAAGGCATCTGCCACATCATATCAGGTGATGGAAAAATCTGGATCTCAGGCACATAATCTGAAGAACCTAGCTGAGACATTCAAAAGTCAAGGTATTGATATGGTTATATGCCTTAAGTTTGTTTGCAGTTAATGCTTCATATTTGTAGGTTCATAAACAAATGATTAGTCTTTTGAGAGTTTTAGAAAGTTGTTTTTTGTGTTTTGTGTATACTGGATAATTTTTCTGTTATTTGTTCTTTACAGTAAAATTTTTGGCTTGAAATATCTTATTGCCGGTATAGTAACAGATAAATAAAATCACTACTGATGGAAACATTTCTCATTGAAATGCATAAAATTCACTGACACTCTCTAAGGCATAGATGTTAGAGCATCTAAAGAATATACGATATCCTTAGAGTATCTTATGCTGTTAAATCTGTGTACAAATTTATTGGGTGATTATATTTTCTTTGCTTTCAGGTAACAAAGCCATGCAGTTGAAGCTATACTCTGATGCTATTGAGTTATATTCATTTGCAATAGCAGTTTGTGAAAATATCGCTGTTTACTATTGTAACAGGTGTAGTCTTAACTTGCAATTCAGTAAAACTAAATTAGGAAAATCTAGCTGGGTGTTAGTTTTGCGTTGGCTGTGCATTGGTTGTATTGTTGATTAGAATGTGTGTTGTACCATGTTAAACTTTTTATACTTTTGTGAAGTGATTTATATATTTTTGGATGACCTTGCAACCCAAAAGATTAGCCTATGGGATTGTGACATTAATTATCATATAAGCCTTTCTCTTCCTTTTATATTTTTATATGGGATTTATTCCCACTTTCTCTAGCTTCTCATGTAGTTTTTCTCATACAAATATGGTTAAATCTCTTATTAGTGCTAGTCAGATGAATTTACTGTTGATTTTTGGTAAATTAACATAGCTGTACCCAAAGAACAAGGGAAGATAAGGATGGAAAATAGAAAGAGCATTCAACAAGTATTTTACTGTGAGAAGTTACTGCAACATTATATTTTAAATTTATTTTTTGTCAAAGATGGGGAAATTTAATACCCCTTGTCCAAGCACTGTTCTACATTGCTTCTACTGGTGTTAAACATCAGTAAGAAGTAATTACTCTTTGACCTCTCTAGTCATTGGTCTGTGCTTACGACAATTTAAATATCTTTTTCTTGAATGCTATATTAGCTTATTTGTTTTTGATATGTAAAATGTTGCACAGTAGTATTCAATAATGGTTTTGATTGAACAATCTCAGATGATATTTCATATTTTATGTTATTTCATTTTTAATAAATTTTATATGCAAAGATGGGGAAAACCTTGCTTATATTTTTCTCTGATATTTGGTGTATCTTAATCCTTAATAAGGGGAAGGGAAATAAAGAATGGACAATTCTTGTTTGTTTTACAAACATTGGTGATTATTTGTTGTCTAAGAGTTTTATTTAAAGGATATCTTCACAACTAAATTGTCATTTTTAGCTTGTCAAAGTTCACTTAAGCACTTTTTATCTGCATGCAGGTCTCAACGAGTTCAGAAATTAATTTTTACAATTGTGTTTCATTTTTTTTGTTTGTTGTATGCTTATCAGGGCAGCTGCTTATACTCAGATCCACAACTATACAGAAGCAATTAGTGATTGTCTGAAGTCAATGGATATTGACCCAAATTATAGTAAGGCATACAGTCGTCTTGGTTTAGCATATTATGCACAAGGGAACTACAATGATGCCATTGAAAAAGGATTTAAGAGAGGTTTGTCTGAACATTTGTTTGTCTGAACATTTAAGTATTCCTATTAAACCTAGAGCCATACTTCTAATCTTAATGTTTCTTTTATGCATTTGTAGCTTATAAATGTATTGCATTTTATTGTATTAGTATGCCTATGTTTCTAGATGATTTGCACTATATATATAGCCTTTTCTTATTTCGTCATGACTTTAATAAAATCTATCTTAATTGTCCGTGTTACAATCTTGATAAACTTTAACTAAGAAGATAAAAACTTTGCAAAAAAAAAGACAATCAACATGAACTAATTTTAGCAAAATTGTGATGACCTTGAGAGAAAATTTATGTTTAGGCACACACACAAACTCACAAAAACGAAATTATTTCCTAAGTTTGCATTGAAATTTATAAAGTTAATGCAAGGTTGTGAGCCATTGTTTAAGCATAAGTGGATCTTGATTATACACACACACAAATTCTCTCCAAGTACACTCTAAAATTTGTAAAGTCAATGCAAGGTTCGTGAGCCACTGATTAAATATAAGTGGGTGTTGATTAAGTCAAAGTAAGTAAATCTAATAATTGATAGTTAAGAAACTGAATTTACAATGTCAGTGCACATTAAGGAGAAAAAGGATATATATATATATATTGAATTTTAGTGAATTTTGATGATTTTTTTTTTTTTTTTTTTTTTTGCGTAAAAACGAAATTTGCTTTTGGAAAAAATTGGAAAATATTATGAGTTCAATGATGCTGCAGCTTTTTTATTTTCAAAGTTTTTAAGATAAAACATTTTAACAAATAGGGAAACATAGGAAAATTTGGAAAAAAATAATTTCCTTATAAAAGAGGAACTTCTTAAAATTTTAAGGTGTGGATGATGTGGACATAAAATGATTTGCAATATAAAATTACCCAATGTATATCTTCAGGAGCAAGAAATCTTGATTGTCCAAGTCAAAAACTCTTATGTGAATGCATCAATGCAGATATACCTCAGTAGTTTCATTTTAGTTTACAATATACCAATTTACGTTAGTTGGTCATTGTCAACCAATTTACAATATAGCCACAACGAAACCCAAAAATGATTTGTACTTAGTTTCACGTTTTGCACTACAGATGTTGGAAAGGGTTACACTGATGTTTGTTAGCTGGAAACATGCTTTTGGATGGAAGTAGTTGGCCTTGCATTTATGGAAAAAAAATCAAATTTTTGGCCTAATGAAATAATAGTTATATATGATAGGAAATACAAAGAGAATTTACACACCACAACAACACCACCCCGCACCCGCCCCCCACCCTGGCCCCCCCACAAAAAACAAAAAAAGTCTCATGACATCTAGTGAGATTTATGATGTCCAACAGATCTGGCTATCTGGGCACTTTGGCAGTAGTGAGAGGAGAAAGGCACTGGTAATGATTGTTGTGAGTTGTTGCGTAATTAGTGTCTCTATCCATGGTCATGTATTGTAGCTCCAATGAGAATTAATCGTTTCAAGTTTTATCAATTGGTTGTAAGTACCTCTTGTTGATTATGCATTAATCACCAATGAAAAGGGTTATATAATCTGTCTAAAACAGAATGCCAAATTTAATCATCATTTTTGTATTTTTGATAGTAACTGTGACTGTGATACTCGAGTTTAATCGTCTTTAATGATATTATTATTTTGCTTTAGTAGATGTCGTATTTATCTTTTACATGTATGTTGAAACAAATGGACATACGACCAGTTTATAATTGTAATTCTAGGCTTTTTGTCAAATTTATAGACAAATCGATTTCACCTTCACATTTTTTGTTATTGTGATAATGTTTGTGAGAGTATTGTCAGTAGATTAGTTAGCCGTCTGTTTGGTGCAATAATATGGGTGTGGTCATAATTTTGTGATAATGTATCCAATCTCTAATATTTGAGATTTTACCTGTGCAGCTTTGCAATTGGATCCAAACAACGAATCTGTCAAAGAGAATATTCAGGTTGGTTCTGCTGCTTCTTCCATCTTACTATTATTATTATTGTTGTTATGTTGTTCATTAGTATTATAATGGTTGTCACATTGTCATTGTGAAACATAGATGGCTGAGCAAAAATTGAAAGAAGAGCAGCAACGTAGAGGACAGGATCAGGTAAACTAAATACGATCTACGTCTATTATAATTAGATTGCAGGTTATACTATCTTTCTTTAGCATACTTCAAAAATATTTGGCGACAATTGTCCTTCTTTATGAGAAAATGGGAAAGCAATCCAATGATAAAACTTTAATATCATTTGTCAGAGGCCAAATTTCACATATTGGGTAACATTTTTTTGATTGAATGCTCTGTTTTCTTTCATGTTTAATCCTTCGAACTGAATGTAGAAACTTATTGTTCTGTCGTACCAAGGGGCCAAAAAGAGGTGTAAACGTTGTCCTTTTTTCTTTTCAGAGTACGAGCTCAAGTCATAATAATCAAGAATCCAACCAGTCAACAGCAGGATTGAGAAGTGACTGGCACACCACCTGTGATTAATTTGCCTTTCAATACAAGTATGCTTATGAACATGGCTGCAAATATGCTCCATGGGCAGCCTTCTCAGAACAGGCAAGGAGGGGATGGTAACATAAGCGGATCTGATGAGGCTGGAACACCATTTGGTGGGAATGTTATTCTGAATATTGGAGAACCAATGACAGAGGATCTATCAGGAGCTTTGAGATCGATGATGGAAATGTTTTCAGGGGCATCATCCCAAGCAAATTCACAAAACACTGATACTAGGAATGGAAGATGAAGATAAAACTAGATTAGTGTACTTCCTATTAGCATTGTCTTTTTTAATTTATATTTTCATTTCGTTTTTCACCATACACACAGAGTGGCAGTCAGTGATGAGCATCAAACTTAACAGGATCAGATATTGTAATATAGTTGAGTTGTTCTATGATTATTTGGAAGAAAATGAAATTTGTCAATTTAATAACGTTGCCTGGTTCACCAAGCAGGCAGGTCACAACGTTATGTAATATAACTGTGTTACAGGTGCTGACGATGTCTTCTGAAAATTCAACCGCCTTTGCCAGCTTAAGTGATGCTTGACACATTGGTTTAGTTGTGATTGTGACCTGCCATGTTCAATCAATACATTTGTTATTGAGTACAGGCACAGTGCGGGACTTAGGTGAGAATCGAACAAGTTATTCAATAGCATATTTTTTTTGGTCCCTGTATTACTTCATCGCATATTTTGGTTTGGTTTGGTTTGGTTTAGCTAATTACAGGGTAGGAAATATACAGCTGAAGATAAGGATTATTTTACTTACTTCGGGTCAATATTCGTCATAGATTTGAATCTTACACTATCCTAACATTCATTCAATTAGTTTATTGTATGCATTAAACATTTATTCGTCATAGATTGAATTTTATTCTATCCTAATATTCATTTGACTATATTATTGTATGCATTAAGTATTTCTGAGGTCAAACTTCAAGCTGTATTGTTCACCTTGTTTATTTGTCTTGTCTTCCTCTCTTTGTTTCGGGCGTTCAACTGACCATTGAAGTACTTTGCTTTATTATTTGTTAAACTCATATCTGGGTTATTGTTTTTGGTGATTTTGAAAGATTAATGCTACATTGTTTTGAAATTTATCTAAATTTTTGCCCTAAATAATGTGATATATCCATATATAATTATCATATTATCCATACATTATCATTATAGTACATAAGGTATATACAACTATTCTCGTCATATCTATTTAGGTAGAGGATCTAGGTAACTAAGATTATCTTCAATACTTTTATGTATTTTTGAGTTTTTATTAGTGACATACTAACAATTTTTTTGAATATGGATCCACTTTGACAAGAAAAATATAATTATCTAAAACAAAATATACATTCATTTTTGACTAATCATTCTAAAATATGTAACATTCTCTTATCTTTTATACTTTACAACTAAGATGAGGGAGAATAAGACAAATTTTATATTGTTAATTGATTGAAATTTTTGAGAAATCTTAGTCATATTTCTAAATGAGTTTCTCAATTGAGAAAATCCATCTTCATATTCTCTAAATTTTGTTTTGTCAAATCAGCTTAATATTTGGATTAGATAATTATATTGGAGATGGTTTTTATCTTTTACTGCATTAACTATCTGTCCTATGTGATAAAAAAATCAACTCAAATTAAATAATTGCATTGGAGATGCTCTAATATACTATCCATAAAATATTATGTGATGCAATTAGTATCTACGATTAATCTTGCATATTATTTAGATAGAGAATATAGGTAACTAAACATTTCATCTATACATTATTATTTGATGCAATCAATATCTACAATTAATTTTGTCATATTATTTAGATAGAGAATTTTGGTAAGTTTTGTAACAATGTAATAATAATAATTAGTGTAAATCATATAAAATAACATATAAGAATTGAACACTTATTTGACTAGTATCAAAGAAATGACTAGTGAGTTAAATTTTACTAGCATCTACTCGGTGAAAAAAACTAATAAAATTTTTTCAATTTTTGTCTTCTTTAATTCAACCGTTGACTTGCCATTTTCTTCTTTCTGCAACTCTGATTTTCAGCCTATTTGCAACTAAGCTTTATCAAGCGATTGTTGCAACTTGAAACTCGACCGTCGAACCTGAAATCGCCGCAACCTCTATGGTCGATCAGACCAGCAACTCTTTTTGCAATTAGCCATTGCTCAAACGTTCGTCATTGCAACTTCCATGGCTACTACAACTCCTTTCATCTCCTCGTTCATCAAGCACCGTTGCCTGAACCACGTAGTTGTCTTTATCAACCTTTGTCTAAATTCTATCATTCTCTTTCATCGTTGAGCTCTGTTTTTGCAAAAACAGAGCTCGCAAAGGTGTCTAATTCGATGCTTTTGCTAACTATTAGTTCGCGAAGGCGCAAATTCAATGCCTTCGCGAACTAATAGTTCCTCTCTTCCTCTGCATTGTCTCTGTGTAGCAATCCATGTAAAAGGAACTCTTCTGAATTACTAATAACACTTTGAAGTTGGCTTTGGCATGAAAATGGAGGAGGAAGAAGAAGACCCACCTCTAGTAATAACGACGATGACATTGTAGTCGGTGTAATTGTTGTCACTAAAACCTTTTCTTTTTGTGTGTGCTTTTCGCTTTATGTGCAAAATATATGTTTAATGGTGCTCGGGTGGGTTCTTATTTTCTTGTTTTGTTTCTTGCTTCTCTTTTGTTTTCTGAGATCATTTAAGCTTTTAAAATAAAGATAATTTTGTTATTAAAAATTATAAACAGTAAAATAATGCTATTAAAATTCATTTTAGTTAATTGATACTAGTAAAACAATTACAGAGTTCCTTAGTGTCGTATAAAAAAAGAACTCATATATAATAATAATTATAATAATAATAAATTATTATTATTATTATTATTATTCACTTGCGTTGGGATTATTCAAATCAAAAATATTATATGATAGATTAAATATTTTTACCACCGCATTATATTAGATGGTGGTATAACATAAAATTATGTTTGAAATATGAGATTTGAGATGAGTTTGACATTAAAAATATTTCAAACTTTCAAATCTCATGTTTGGAGAGCAATGAGTGAGATTTCAAATTCAATCCCAAACTTCTTTAAATTCTTATTTCATGAGATTATTCATTCCCAACCAAAATAAGAGATTTGATGGCTTTGGAAATAAACATTTCATCTCCATTTTTATTTTTTTTTAAAAGATTATTTAAAAAAAATTATTTTAAGTATATTATAAAATATTTAAATTAATTTTATTCTAATATAATCTCAACCTATACCAAATATAATATAGTATAATTTTAATCAAATCCTAAGTTATACTAAATATGGACAATAATTTTTCAATCCAATCAATTTCATTCTATTCCATTTCAATCCAATCCAATATATTTTATTCTAATCCAATCCAATTCATTCTATTTCAATTTTACATACCAAACGTAGTCTAATACTATTTTCTTTTGAAAACTAGTCTTAACATCTATGAAGTGTTATTCAAAATAGAATTTAAAATTCATCATTCGATTTATGTTTTATTCCCTTATTATAAAAATAATAATTGGTATCTAACAAACAGACCATTACTCATCAAATTTGTTATTATTATTATTATTATTATTTAAAAAAGAACCTCAAATAAAAGAGAAGAAAAAAAAAAAAGGAAAAAGAAAAAGAAGAAGTAATTGCAAAGTGGAGAAGTATAGAGGGGGGGAATTTGCATGGCCTGTGGTCCACATGCACCAGATACACGATACACCAATCTGTATGACTAGAGATTGTACGGCCGAGATAAAGACCAACTACAGCTATAAAAGTCCACGTGTATGGTCCAGAGGAATACAAATGGTCGTGGAATGTGTCCTTGTCCTTGCCCTCGCGGTTGCTGAGACTCCCAACCTCTTTCAGTCTCGGTATTTCCGCCCCAGCTTGCTTTTACGTTCAAAAACCTCATTCAATTTCTCAAATGCTCATCTACTGCTACTACGACTACTACTACTACTACTGGTATGTCTTCACATCTTTCTTCTCGATCACCGCATTTTATTCCTCTTTTCTAACTTGTAAAACCGTATATGCTTATACCTTTCCATTTGCTCTTCGAATCATGTTATGATCACCAAGGCTGATGCTAATTTGGTCAACATAAGTAGCTTCGAAAACCGGCGTCTTGTTTTTGAGTTTTTGGATTCATTGTGGGTTTCAGGTGCTAAACAATTTCGAGGCATTCCGTTTCTTGTTTTGTATAATTGGGTAAAATGGCTGCATTTCATTCTTGTTGCTTCTTTGTAAATATGAAGTTTTTATTTTTAGAGGGAGGCAAAAAAAAAAAAAAAAAAAAAAGAGTTGTGGGATTTGAAATGCATTGGATTGATTGATAGTTCTGCTCTGCAGCTTCTTCACATTGTTGATACTCAATCATAGTTTACTGAGCTACATTTGGTTTTCAAAGGATAATCTGTCTTGTTGCATCAGCATATGTGGCATTTTAGACTAGTGAGAGCTGATTATATAATATATGTACTATTCTAAGCGCTCTCTTTTGGTTATGAGTTTATACTTTTTGTGTGTACTTATAAAGTTAACTGGTAAGGTCTTTTGTCGTTACAGACAAGGGCTTTAATTTAAATTCTAATATCCTACTTTGGTTGGAAGGGATTTAGTTCATAACTATTGTTATTTTGATATATATATATATATATATTTTAAATTGTTTTATTTTTGGTGATCAAGTGTTCAATCTAACCCTTTTTTTTGTATTTTCTTAATGTCCCAATTGTTTTATATTAAAAAGGCAGTGTATGTGTATGCTATTTTATCCACAACGAAAACCGTTCTCAAGTTTGATGTTTATGTTGGTAGTTGATTGTCGATTGGATATGATTACTGCCAGCATTCAGTAAACATTTTGGTTTTATGATCACATATGTGTGGCAATTGCTTAGTGTTTCTGGTAGACTTATGGGTGGATGATTTTTTTTTTAGGGTTTAAATTGGTAGATTCTGTTGGGTTGTACAATCTCTGACAGATGACTCCCTATATTGTTGGTGCCCTTGTTCCTCTTGTGTTTACACTTCTCCTTCGGAATTCTAAGAATGCAAAAAAAAGGGGATTGCCTGTTGATGTTGCTGGGGAACCTGGGTACGCTATTAGAAACTATCGGTTTCCTTCCCCAGTGAGATCAGCATGGGAAGGTATCTCTACTCTTGCTGAACTTTTTGAGCATTCATGCAAGCAGCACCCAGAAAAATTCTTACTTGGGACTAGGAAATTGATTTCAAGGGAGCTTGAAGTCTCTGAAGATGGAAGGTCCTTTGAGAAGCTTCACTTGGGAGAGTATGAGTGGCTAACTTATGGCAAAGCATTTGAAGCTGTATGCAACTTTGCTTCTGGCTTAGCCCAAATTGGTCATGCAAAGGGAGAACGAGTTGCGATTTTTGCTGATACAAGAGAAGAATGGTTTCTTGCATTGCAGGTGTTTATCTTACGTACTTCATACTTTTTGTGAAAATCATAAGTACTTTTGAGTTTTTTTCTTTTGTTCTTCATCTTCTTGTTTATTAGTCTTTATACATTTATTAATTTATTTTAAATGTAACTAAAGATGCATAATATAACACATATAATGTGATTGAGCTATATCTTTCCATGGCACATGCTTTCTTAGTATATTACTATATTATTTGAGGAGATCATTTAGTTCCATTTTAATGTTTCAGAAATAATATGAACAATCATTTATTTTAATTCTAACAAAGATACAACTCACTTTCATTGGCTCCTGCCTAAGTATTTGTATTAATATGACATTGTAGTTGTGGTTTTCTTCTATCAGGGTTGCTTTAGACGCAATGTCACGGTGGTGACCATATATGCATCTTTGGGGGAGGAGGCTCTGTGTCATTCTTTAAATGAGGTTCTCTCTCTCTCTCTTTCTCTCTATCTATCTATCTATCTATCTATCTATGTGTGTCAGTGTGTGTGTGTTATAAAATGTTGTCAAAAGTGTTTGTGAGTGTTTGAATACACTAGTCTATATTTCTAGATCATAAATTAAATTGTAGTACAAGGGAGCAAATATATATAAGTCTTACATACGTACTTTCAATGTAATTTCTGTAATTTTAGCAATCAAACCTTGAATCACCACATTGTACAATTAAAGCATGGTTTTTTCAGATTTTTTTCTTTATATCCTTTTGGATAATCCCATTTCCCCCTTGTAGTTTGATGCAAACGCTAATTTTCCCCCGCTAGTTTCGAATAATTTCATTTTACTCCCTGCCTTTACATCATGTATTCTGAAATGCACAGTGATGGAAAAGACCAAATTGCCCTTATTAGCAAATGGCAAAAAGACCCATTCACCCTCAATATATATAATATAATAATATTAAAAATATTCAAAATAAAAAGAAAGAATGTTCAAAATTGTTCTTGATCGCTGATAAACATTTGTTCATCAGTGATTAAGAACAGAACATGAAGAACATTTGTTCTTCATCATAGAAAAGACAAAAAAAATTAAAAAAAATTGTTCTTCATTGTTGAAGAACATATGTTCTTTAGCAATGAAGAACAGAACACGAAGAACGTCGGTTCTTCATCACAAAAAAGAAAAAAAAAATTCAAAATTGTTCTTCATCGCTGAAGAACACATGTTCTTCAGCGATGAAGAACAGAACATGAATATCTGTTCTTCATTGCAGAAAAGTGAAAAAAAAAAAAAATCTTTCAATTGCTTGAATAACAGAACATGAAGAACATCTGTTCTTCATCACATAAAAGAATTTTATTTTATTTTTTTCCAAAATTGTTCTTCATTGCTAAAGTACTGTTCTTCAGTGATGAAGAAAAGATACATCTGTTCTTTGTCGCAAAAAGGAAAAAATAAGGAAAATTTTTTTTCAAAATCGTTCTTCATCTTCATCGATGATCTGTTCTTCATCGCAGAAAAGAAAAAGAATAAAATAAAAAATTGATTGGAGACAAGAGTCTGATGGAGACCCAGAATGGGTTTGCAGTGCTAGAAACACCGCTGGAAACCCAGAAACGGAGCCCTTCCATCTTAGGTCTAAGCTGGAACCAAATGACTTTATGATATTTTGTTCTTTATGATGTTGTCATGTTGATGAGGAGTTGTTGGGTTGTGTTGATGATGTTGATGAGGAGTTGTTGGCTTGATGATGTTCTGTTCTTAATGAGAGAAAGATGAGAATCGGTGATGGTGATGATGGTGGGTTTTGACACAAATGGAGGGTGGTGATGATGAGGGTTCGGTTGGTCGTGAGACGGAGAGATGATGATAAGGGAATGGGGATCCAATCTCGGATGGTGGTCTATTTGTCAGATGTCGATGTTGATGATAGACGGATCGAATCTGTTCATCTCCATGTGGATGAACAGTTGTTGGAGATTCAATTTGGGATTCGATCTCCACTAATTTTTTTTCCTCTTGAAATATTTTTGTTTTCATCTCCACCGTCCATCCTTGTGATGTATGGTGGAGATGACATTATTTACTTAAAAAAATCTATTTTAATTTTGTCTTTTTTAAAAAAATTTTATATTTTATCTTGTACCTGATGAGTTGTTGATTTGTGGTCCTCTACTTTTAATTAATTAATTTATGTTATTATTTATTTTATCTTGCTTTGATGGTTTTTTCCTTTCACACTTAACGGTTGAACCTTGATTTTTAACGTCAACTTTGATGTCAAAGGGTTTTTTGGCCATTTTCGTACAATTTAGAGGGGATTTGATCTATTTCATAAATTAATAAAGGGGATTTTTGCGATTTCTCATAAAACTAGGGGATTTTGTTTACTATGTCAAACTATAGGAGGAAAACAAGGATTATCCCTATACTTTTTGTTAGTAATTCTTTATTGACAGTGTCTTATCGAGGCAGGTCATGGGAAAATGCTTCTTGTCTGTTGGCATTTTCCTTCATACTGATTATAGTACTGCACCATACTTGTTGGAACATATATTGAATGAAATGGAAATGAAGAATGGGACTACTGGAATTAGCATGGCACTAATAATCAATTTCCCCTCCCCTTATATGTGCTTTTCACTGTTATCCAGGGTATAATTTGTTTTTTAATTTGATTTTTCTCAGACAGAGGTTACAACTGTGATTTGTGGGAGCAAAGAACTAAAAAAACTTGTAGACATAAGTGGACAACTTGACACTGTGAAGCGTCTGATTTGTATGGATGTTAACATCCCATCAAATGCCTTGTCAGTTCAGCAGAGTGGTCACTGGAAGATTATTACATTTGCTGATGTTCTGAGTTGTGGCCAGGAAAATCCTATCGATGCTGATTTTCCTGTTTCAGCTGATATCGCAGTTATAATGTATACAAGCGGGAGTACTGGATTACCTAAGGTTAGAAGCATCTTTATTAATTGTAGGTCTTGTATTTCATTGCATGCTTGTTTATCTTAGCAAATTATTAATTTCTAATTAGTTTCTTGATGGTTTATTGAATTCTTAAAAAGCATTGATTGGTTCTGGTTTTCTTCTTTAAAAACATTGTTACCCATCTTCATCAACCCATCCTGGTCAAAACCTCATCCCAATTCTTGGGTTTGGCATATCCATATGCAAACTGCTGCAATGTTCTCTTAGATTTTCTTATTATAATTATAAATGCTAACCTGAGATCGTCATTTTATTCCAGATTTAAGGCTCTAATTTAATTATATTGGAATACATTTGTCATCATGGACTGTCAAAAGTTAGGGACAAGTACTATCCATGATGTTTGAACATTTGAATTTGATATAGATTTTAGCATTCATTACATTTATGACATTTGAATCTGTACAGGGTGTGATGATGACACATGCCAATGTCCTTGCTACGGTTTCTGCAGTCATGACAATTGTCCCTGGCCTTGGAAGCAAGGATGTTTATATGGCATACCTGCCACTGGCTCATATTCTTGAATTAGCAGCTGAGGTATAGCACATTTATACATAGGTTAAATTTCAGGATCAGAGTAGTTGAGTAACTTCCTGAGCGTTGTTCTGTACATGGTCAATTTCTTTCTGTATTTTATCTACTCTTCTGACTAATATCTTTGTCTCTATTGTAGAATTTAATTGCTGCCGTTGGAAGTGCTATTGGATATGGTACCCCTTTGACTCTCACTGATACATCAAACAAGATAAAAAAAGGAACAAAGGGTGATGCCACAGTATTGAGGCCAACGGTCATGGCAACTGTCCCAGCAATTCTTGACCGTGTTCGAGATGGTGTGCGAAAGAAGGTTAGTGAACTTTGACATCAAAACATACCATGCTTTGTCTTAAACCTGATTTCTGAAACAAGGTCTCTTCCATGAATACTGAATCTTCTTACTGCTTCAGGTAGATGCAAAAGGTGGACTTGCCAAGATACTATTTGACTTGGCGTATTCTCGTAGGATATCTGCAATTAATGGTAGCTGGTTTGGGGCTTGGGGCCTGGAAAAGCTTTTATGGAACTTTCTTGTGTTTAGAAAGGTTCGAGCAATTCTTGGAGGTCGCATCCGGTTTGTGCTCTCTGGTGGCGCTCCACTTTCCGGGGATACTCAAAGATTTATCAACATTTGTCTTGGGTAAGTTTGGTTAACCGTATTCAGATGATTTACTAAGTATTAAGTTCTGTTCCCTCTGGCTAAGTAGTAAATAGGTAATTTCAGCACAACTTTTTGGACTTCTGATGTCAAGTGACTAGTGCTACCGAAATCATTTCTAGGACTCACCTCTTTAGAAAAAAGTGATTTTCAAACTGTCACCTTCCTCAGACAGGTAGAATTCTATTAAATACATGTAGATACTTCATTTTAATTCTATCCAACTGTGTATGACATCTTCAAAACTTGGACACACAAAGTATACACATATTAACATTTGTCACTCAACATGTCTTTTTCATAATTTTCCTTTTGTAATATCAACACTCTTTGTGGCACTAGATTTATCTTTTCTTTTTTTCTTTTTTTATCATTTTTTCTTTTGTAAACTTAACACTCTTCTTTTATGACTTTTTCCAGTGCTCCAATAGGTCAAGGGTATGGTCTTACTGAGACTTGTGCTGGTGGAACTTTCTCAGAGTTTGACGATACATCTGTAGGTCGTGTTGGTGGTCCACTTCCTTGCTCATTCATTAAGGTAATAAATGATTAAATTATACAATTTTTGTGCATTCTAATGTAAAAACGATAAGCAAATTCATTTATTGTTCTTAACTCGGTTTAGGATTAGTTTTCAAATTTCTAAATGTTAAAAGATTTTCTTAAAATTATTTTAAAGTTCTCTTAGTGCCTGTTTGGTGCGCTGGATAGAGCTAAATTATTATATGTTGAACTAAATGGGATTAAATATAATTGCTGTTCTTTGTTTAGTGCAATATAAGAGCTGACTAAAATGTAATAATATTATGTTTTTGATTTAGACTAGAATTGGATTGAATAAAATCTAATTAATTATTTTATGATTAAAAAATTATTTATTTTAAAAAGGAAAATTATAATGATTTTGTCATAAAATAGAATCATTTTAAATTAATTTTTTTTAGCTTAATTAAATGAATTTTGTTAAATATAATTATTGTAGATTACTTTTTCCAAGAAACAAATTTAACTTAATATCAATTTTTAAATAAGACGAAATTCATTTTAATTGCCAATGGGGCAATCGCCAAATAAGTCTTTAATGTGTTCACTTTATATCAAATTTTTTTGCTACTTTTCTGTTTTTGACTAAAATGGTCTCAAACATTTAAGTGCTACCATTTGAGTCCTGGTTTGAAATTTGACTATATTAATTCCTTTGACCGTTAAAATGGTCTCAAAATTTTTAAGTGCTACCATTTGAATCCTTGTTTGAAATTTGGCTAAATTAATTCCTCGAACTGTCAAATGTTTAGCTCTAGCAATTGACCTGATAAAACTGTTTAAAATACCCTTTTACCCTTAGTTTGTCTTTAATAAAATGTAAATTGACATTTAACCATTTTATGAGTTTTATCTTATTAAATTTACATGAATTGTCTTTCTTTATCTCTAATTCACCCATTTTATGAAAGGGAAATAAAAAATAAATTTTTATTGAGCATTGCAAGTTAAAAAAAGATTACATAAAAACAATATAACAAAAGTTAGCTACCATACTTTAAATTTTTTAGCAAAAATTATATACATAGAAAATAAAAGATAAAAAATAAACTTGATATTATTTTATCAAGTTTATTAGTGCTGTAATTTATCATAAGCTTGTTAATGCTCCTTCCTATGGGACTTCCTCAATCCAATGCTTTCTTTATAAGAATTGCTTTTTAAAGATAATGTAGTGGGCTTTTAGTTTCATAATTACATTATGAGTTTATGAGCTGTTAGCTTATAAATCTATTGATGTAAGGTGTTCTCTGTTTCAGTTAATAGATTGGCCTGAAGGCGGATATTTAACCAGTGATTCACCTAGGCCTCGTGGGGAAATAGTTATTGGTGGTCCAAATGTCACGGTTGGATATTTCAAAAATGAAGAGAAAACAAAAGAAGTGTACAAGGTAGAGTTTCAAATTTTGATACCTGTAAAGTCATAGGCTTTGCTTCCTGTGGATTGTAATTTACCTTTATGGATTGCTTGTTCACTTTATTTATTTATAATTTTTTGATATTTTTCTGTTTGCTGAAAAAAGTTTTGATACCTATATACTGACTACCCTTAAAATAAAATTGTTATGAGTTGCTCACCATACTTTTATTTGAAGGATGATGAGAGAGGAATGAGGTGGTTCTATACAGGGGACATAGGGCAATTTCATGCTGATGGTTGCCTTGAGATAATTGACCGGAAAAAAGACATTGTCAAACTTCAGCATGGAGAGTATGTTTCATTAGGAAAGGTATTCAAGCTGCTTTGAGAATGTGGCATGTTCATCAGACTTTGCTGGGGACTAATATTTTTTTCTCTGCAGGTTGAAGCTGCTCTCATTGTGAGCTCATATGTAGACAATATAATGTTGCATGCTGATCCATTTCACAGTTACTGTGTGGCTCTTGTGGTGGCTGCCCAGCCTGCAGTGGAAGACTGGGCTGCAAACCAAGGGATTGTTTATGCTGATTTTGCAGAGTTGTGTGATAAAGAAGAAACCTTGAAGGAAGTGCATGCTTCACTTGTAAAGGTATGTTTTGTAGATTCGAACTGTAAGCAGTTGTTGATTAAGGACCATGCTAGTCAATCTTACTTCAAGCATCAAAGACCACACCTGCATGTGTTTTTCATGACATCTCTATTATCAGTTATGGCACTGTTTTGTCAAAGCACTTTTGGGACTTGGGAGACAACATTTTTGTCTCACACCTCCAAGCTTGCTTTCAATGTTTGAGATGTTGGGTAAGCACATGGCAGTCTCTGATCTTTTAAAAGGAGATAATTGGTATGACCATGTTTAGTTTAGTGGTTAGAGCGCTTTTGATGCATCCATATTTGGTTTTGATTATATTCATGGGCTAAAAACATGTAGACATGTGCAGATCAGTTAGCTCACAGTAAGTCTGCAAGCATGTAGGGTGCCTTTATCCCCATCAATTCTGCCTTTTAAATTTACAATGTTAAATTTCAAACTAAGTGATAACCAAAGGGGCTTGGCATTTCTGTGCCATTCCTACCTTCTGGAGTAATATCATTTTTTGAATTTCATGAAATTGCTTGGATTAAGTAGCCTTTGTTGCAATGCAGCTAGCTTTTGTATGAACTTCACTATCTTTTTAGGCAAGAAATCATTGAGGTCTTTGTCAGTCTGGTTTCCAAGAAAGCATATAAGGTGTTGTTGTTAGTCAATTTTTTTGGGCAACTTTGTATTGTTGTTGAACTCTGATTCAATAATCTCTGTGGAATCTCTGGAGTCTTAATTCTTTTCTTGCTATTGCTATTCATGAGTGTTCTTTAGTCTCCCTCCAGTCCACCAGTTCTTTCATGGGTCTATTTGCTGAGTTTAAACCATCTTAACATTCCCTCTTTTATCTGGGCCACCTCTTAATCTTCTTGGATACATTAATTCTTTATTTTATCATCTTTTCCATTGCTGCTCGCCCGTCATGGCATCTTTGTCTATTTTACATTCTTTACATTATTTTTAATGTTATTTCTTTTCTGTTCAACCATTGGTTCTGTAGAGGATAGCAACCTCGTAGCATTAAAAAAGTTTCCATTGAATTTCAAACATATCTATGATCATATAAAGCAGTGGTCTTGTTGGTCATATTCAGTCTTACCACTCAATCATACACTTTGCACTAGTTTTCACTTATTTTTGAAGATCTGTAAATCCTGAATCTTCAGCTCCCAACAACAGAATCTAGCAAAGAAAAACCTGTTTTGTGCAACAATTTTGGATGCTTCATACCATTAATTTTTTGAATCTCTTGCTTTACAGGCAGCTAAGAAGGCACGCTTGGATAAATTCGAGATCCCTGCCAAGATCAAATTGCTTTCTCACCTGTGGACACCTGAATCTGGTTTGGTTACTGCAGCCCTCAAGATTAAGAGAGAGGCAATTAGAAAGGAATTTGCTGATGATCTTGCAAAACTATACGGATCATGAATTCATGATCATTGTGCGGAAACTTGATGAAATATGATTTTCCTTTCATACTTGTCTGTTTGTTCTGTGACTTCTGTATTTAAAAATTATCTTTCATATTCTGTATGTTTATCATTTGTTTGTTGGGAATATTTTTGGGAAAGAAATGGGAAAATATAGCCAGTTACTGCATGGAAGACCTCAGTGACTCATCCAACCAAGATGTCCGTCAGTCCATGTCAGTTTCATCACCTATCAATCGATCTTGTATTTTTTTCAGCTCTGCGACTGAGAAATATCTAACCACTTTTTGGTTTCCGTCCTATAATTGATATAGTAAGACCTGTTAATTTGATATATATTTATATATATATATATATTTTTTTTTCTTGTCAATGTATGTTTGGTTGCTAAATGTGTTAGAGATTGTACTCACATGTGAAGCTTGAGAAAATAAAACGGGGATGAATTTTGTGTTTTGGAAACGTCTGACACAAAGAGGATGGTATATTGGAAACGTAAAATAATATTATAATCTAAAATACCTTAAAAAACTAAAAGCTAAAGCCTCGTCTTTACCTCACTAATATCAAGGTTGATCTTGACATTGACTGATTTAAAGATTGATTTCTGAAGAGACTAATTTCAAATAATGTAGAGGTGATGACCTTCACGTCAATCTTAGCACAAAAACAAACTTCAAACATATTCAAACAACCATGTTCATGTAATCATCAAATATTCAAGTATACGTAAACTGTCATAGGACACTTATGTGTATGCACCTTTGCGCATAACAACTTCAACATCCAGAGTCTATGTGGAAAAGCTTATATGAAACCATGATTACATATATGGCTCCCAATCACTGCTTCGTGAGGTCGGAGTACCTCAATCTCAAGTTGCTACTGTGTGTTGTGATAATCAAAGCACGATAGCAATGTCAAACAATCCGATCTACATGCGAGAACTAAAACATTGAGCTGCATGTTTACTTTGTTAGAGACAGAAAAAGGTTATAGTCAACCATGTTCCTTCCATAATTAAATAGCAAACCTCTCCTTTTCCATATATCCTGGAAACCAACTCACTGTGACAACTCTCCCTCTGAGTTTGAGGGGAGATGTTATAATAGTATTGAAGAAGATCAATTAATTTATGGGATCAATATGATGATCATACTTTCAATTCATCCTATCCAATCAAAGAGTTAATTGAGTAAGTTACTCTAGGAATAAAACACAGAATGACAATTGAGGGAAAAATGAAGAACTTCATTTTGATCTCTATATTTTTAAGTAACTTCTCATTTTTAAATGCAAATTCGTTATAGTGTTCATGGTTCCATATATTTCAAAAACTCATCAAATCAATTTCTATGACATATTATTTGATGGTCAACATTAATAGAAAATGATAAAAGATTGTTTTGCTCTTAACTTCGTATACACTTTTAATTATTGTTTTTATTTATTTTGATTTTTTCATTTGACATGTGCTCTTGTATCATCAATCAATATTAAAAGACGAAACTATCCCTCACATATGTAATGTTTGACCGTCTGTTAATTGATAGTAGAGACTAATTTAATAAGTTTTTAAAACATAAGGGATCATGAACATTATAAATGAATTTATTCAAAAATAAAAAGTTGTCCAAAAAACATAAAGGTCAAAATGAAGTTCTTCCGAGAGAAAATTGGTTATGGTTATTACAACTGATGTCAGCCTTTGCCGTGTCTTCTTTTGTGCCAAGTCAGCACACTCCATATGACCTTCATGTCATCTTCTTTTATTCCTGGTCAAAGATCTAGTTAGCATCACTCAGGAAAATAGTTTTCATGTGTATTAACTTAACTTGAGTGTGTAGATATATATATATATATATATATATATATATTCACAAACAAGAGTGAGAAATGAATGTATTCTGGATTTGGAAAAGTTTTTGATAATGAGAGTTCAGATTTTCTCTCTAGTTGAGAAAGTTTCTTTCAATTTTCTCTTACTTCTATGAGAAAGTGACAACTTTCAACAAAAATTTAAATAATTTGTTATATAATATTTTATTATATTATATTTTTAAAATATATATATATATATATATATATAATTTTTGATAAGCTGAAATCGTAAAACAAAAATGTTTTAGAGTAGCTAAAATGTCAGTGTTACCTCAACTAATGTGTGCTTTGCACTATACAGGCATTATATGCCTTGTACGCTAGAGAAAAAAGTAGAGCAAAATCTGTCCATTTTAGTAAAACAAACAATAACATAAATGAAAACATTAAAGATAACACATGGCTAGTTTACTTCTTTCTCTTCTCTTCTTCTTCTTCCACCTTTGTGCGTGTGTGCTACATGTTCCGTTCATTAATTGCACTCCCAACTTTTTCAGGTAAAGACAAGATAGGTGAAGTCATTGCATTAGCATCTGATTGCCTAATTCAGATAGACAATGACATAACATTATTGGGTACAAAGAAAGGATAAATTAAAGGTGGGAAGCAGCTTATTAATGTAATTTCATGTGCAAGAGAAGAAACTACACCTAATGGCATTAGTAGAGATGATAGGCATTTTGACTAACTCTCTGACTCTAACCATCTTAGTTATTGTATCATAAGGACTCATTTGTAGCAAGTGGAGGTCCAAATTGGTATAATCACTAGGCAATAAATATTGAAAAGAGGCTTATTATGTGGTTGGAAATGTTAGTTAGGGGAAGAGAAGACCCACAGTCATCCATCGATAGTTTTGGTTCATGATGTGAACTTGACATGAAGCCAACCAAAACCCGAACACCTTCTCTTCTCCCCCATGTGACCATTACTTTCTTTGTTTCCATCACTTTTTTACACCTTTTAAAGATGTTTCCTATAAAGCATTCTTTTTTAAGTGTTTTCTTTTTTTCTTTTCATTTTTATATTAATTATATAATTTTCTAGACAGGCAGACACACGAGCACATACAATGTGCCCATTTGAGAGTGCTTGTACCCCAGACAAACTTGTGTGGGTTACAGGTTTCGAAGATGCACGCATACGCTGATAAAAGACTATTTGATAATTAATTAAATCGTAATTGAGGAGGCACCAATTCAGGCAGAAATATATGCGGTTGAGTTGTCAGGAAACCAATGTTACAAACTGTGGCGGAAATTCGTGAATAGTTTAATATTATGTCATGTCTTATGTTTTGAGTTAAATATATACATACATACTTATATGTATATATATATATATATATATATATAGTGAATCTAACTTAAAACACAAAAGTTTGTAAGTTATCAAAATAAATGCCCTCTCATGTAGAACTTTTTGTTTAAGTTATTCCGTAAATGGTCTTTTACAATGAATTTGAAGAGACATATATAACAAAAATAGAGAAAGTTTAAGGAGGATTATTAGATCATCCCAGTCTACCGATTTTTAACCAAAAACAAGAGGAGACACAGGATGATAATTACACCAAAAATGGGAGTGAGAGGGAACTCTCAGCCTCCTTCATTAGTACATGTGCTTGATGGAAACCCAAGATTTAGGGGATTCATGCCAAATTGTGCTTTGGGCCGGGTTACACTACTGCCCTACTTTCCTTTTTATGGTTCCAAATTAAGTGAGAATCACAGACGTTGGAAACCCCACATTTACAAGATTCATGCCAATCACTGGATCTACTTTGGGTTACACCCATTCTTTTTTTTATTGTTCTAAAGTCAAGTGGTGGTTACAAATTTTAGTTGGACCCATTCAAACCACCCACTTGATCAACTCTTGTTGACTGGCCTTACCTTAGATTTGCCTCATTCAAATATGTAGCTCTCTATTAAAACATCGATGAAGATAGAGTCATTTGGGAATTTGTTTGAAATCTTTCTTGTACGTGATTGTAAGACAATGGATCTGTATCCTTAGAGAATCATTATCCTAAACTCACAAGAATATATATATATATATCATATTTTACGGTATATTTGGATATCGATACACTTGATAATTATAAATGAGTAATTGTATTATAAAATTACTGATTGTATTTTATTATATGTAATTACAACTAAATAAGTCATATCATAATTAAAATAATTGATCATAATTAGTTATAATCAGATATAATAAAGTACAATCAGTAATTTTAGAATGTAGTCAGTTCAGATGTATTGATATCTAAGTATATTATAGACGACCCATATATATATAATGATTGAGATTAGCGGTCTTAATAATTTAAAAGTTAGAACGTATTAAATATAAAAGCTCTGAGATTAATGGTCATAATAATTTAAAAGTTAGAACGTACTAAACATAAAAGTTATGAGATTAATGGTCCTAACAATTAAAAATTAAGATCCTAGAAGTTACACACACACACACACATATATATATATATAATCTCAAAAGGCTATATGTAGTTTGCAAATTTTTTTTTTTTTTACCATTTATAGTTTTATTTTTATCCAAAATCCTCTTTAACGTCAATTTTTGAATAAAAATGTGAAAAAAGTTAAAATATCAAAATTACTCTTGATTTAAATAATACTAAAATATGAAAATATAAAAAATATTAAAAACTAAAATAAATAATATTAAATATAAAAATATAAAAAAATGAAAAATAAATTAAAATAAATAATATTAAATATAAAAAATGAAAAATCAAATTATATAATATAAAAATATAAAAAACAAACAATCAACATGAATAATATTAAAATTTAAAAATATAAAAAAAAATCAAAATAAACAGTATTCAAATATAAAAAATTGTTAAAAAAGGAAAGATTTTACAGGAAAAGTTTTAATTTAATTTTTAATTTTTTAATTTTAATTAATATTATTTTAGTTAATTTTTAATATTTTATATTCATAGAATCAAACGATTAATCAAATCAACCTAAAGAAATCTATGATTGTCAAGGGTATTATCATGATTTCAAATATTTTCAGAAGATATTTTGAGTGTTTTTATTAATATTAAGGGATATTTTGAATAAAATTATAATTATATATGATAAAAAATATATATATTTTTATAAATTATGTACTATTTTTCGAGATTATCCCTGAATTATATACAAAAAAACAGTAGAATGTCCCTGAAATGGATACCCTAAAGAAGATTACCCAGGCTCTCTCACCCATCCAAAAAAGATGTGTTGGTGGGCCATCCTTATGATAATCTATCCTACTTAAACATTCTCTCTCTCTCTCTCTGATGTCTACAACAAATATTTATATATAAATACACTCACATCTCCTCACAACTCATTCTCTTACTCTTTTATCTCACAAATCTATGTTCACATTAGATATCTTGTACATGTTTTGGTTAGATAGAATCCTCTGAATTACTTGCCTGTGGAGCAGTATAAGATGAACAATGGGTATGGAGATGAGAACAATTCATGGTGTTATTTCCATCCAAAGGAGGCTGTTGTTGGGGTGTGTCCACTGTGCTTGAATGAGAGGCTGCTTGTCTTGGCTTCAAAGCAAGGCCATGTCCACCACTCCTCCTCCTCCAAAGCTAAAGTTGTCTCAGACAAGAAGAAGCCGCCCTCCATTAATCTTCCTAAGGTGTTTGCTTTCAGATCACTTCTGAATCGCTTCGAGTTCCGCCATTGGAAATCTGGTGATGATCATGATCATCATGATGATGCATGCAGCAGTCAAGAAGGTAACTCATCAATCAATATCAGTTCTAATCACCATTTTTTTTTTTTATTTTTAATAATACTTTTATCAATATTAATGGATTGCAATTTGTTTTCTTTGTGTGAGTGTGTGATCTTCATCTTTATAAAAGTAGAAACAACCAAACATCACGTGTTTGTAAGTCTCTATCTACAGAATTATTGCTTGTGTAATGACAAAACAATGGTCAAACATTGGCTATTTAGCTGCGCAGAGTGACGAGAGTTAGTGTACCTGTTTGGAGACGAAGATTCTTCTTTGTTTTCAATTACTCGGATTCTTTTGCATGACTTGTGGCAATAATTCATCGAGTTATATATCAAGAATAATAACTGGGAAATCAGGGTGTTGAACAAGTTTTGCTGCATCATGTTCATGTTAATGCTAGTTGTCGCCATAGATTCTACGAGTGCACTAATTTTCTCCGTAATTTTGTTCAAGACTAGAGGTAATTTGAGATATGTTAATTGTCTGTAATCTTGAATTAATAATCTCTATATGAATAGAAGTTGGTAGATATAATGTTTTTAACGAAATAATCTAAAAAAGAAGCATTTTGCTTTTTTATACGAAATGATGCCAATGATATAATATAATTAAGAGATGTCATTAGTTTCAGGTTGAAACATACATATATATATATATATGTATATGGTAAAAATGTTAGAATATTTAGGTGGGTAGTGGCAGCCTAAAAATATTATAAAGAAGCAGATCCAGAGGAATCAAGTAAATGTATTTAATTCAAGTTACAAGTTATATAATAAGATACATAGGAATCCATGATGAAAACTAAATGGGCGTGGATTAAGCTTTTTTGCAGACTCATTCATATCAATAAAGTTTGAAGAGAATGGAGTAACATCATGGGAAAAGGGCACAGTTTCAAAGGTGTCATTGGAGCATTGCAGCATGTCCTGGTCAAAGGAGCAGCCAAAGCAAAACAACAATAGTGTTCAGAGCGTAATAGAGCGTGCCAAGCCGCGTGGATCGCTTAGGTGGCGCAAGCGCATTGGACATTTGTTGCAGCTACTCAGATGGAAGAGGTCCAGCAAGGTGGCCGTGGAAGCTGGTGGAGTCAAGGTGATGAGGAAAGGTTGGATAAGGACTCTCACCAAGAGAGGACCAAGGAATAAAGGCATTCTATAGCCAAACTATGTCACTTTGTTTTGATCATATCATCAATTCAAGAGTCAAATTAGCTACCTTTATAAAAAGTGCTTTTCTTTTTCTTTTTTCCTTTTTTTCTGGTTTTTTAAACTTATGGGATTCTTGTATTTTCTCTCCATTTTCTTTCTTTATATGTGTAAACAGAACAGGTTGTAATATAATTTTTTTTTTTTTTTTTTTTTCACAATTATGTGTTGTGGTTTCAAATTAAGCTTACAAAAGAGAAATATTTTTATATTCCATCCCCATACTAACATACATGTTAAGGGCAGATAGTGGCAAACAAAAGATAGAGGCATAGGGGCCCACAATTGTATAGTTGGAGCGATTGTCTTATAGTTTGTCTTTGTTGGGGGCATAATATCCTTTGTAGTCCTCCTACTTCTCATCATCATATCAGAAAACCATCAAATGCTCTCCACTCTTATTCTTACATGCATTTATATAATTGATATGTATTAGAAAAAAAAAAAATCTATAGAAATCGTACTTGAGCAGGGAGTGGTGTAGAAGGTTTTAGGGGCCAATTTGATTGAGTTGTCCCAAGTTAGATGTTGCGTCTGGCACATTATTAGGGACCATTCTCACTCTCAATAGGTATGGGAGGACCACCATAGGTTGGATTGTATGCTAAGAAAAAGGTTTAAATGGACTGGACGAAAATGACAATACAATATATCAATCTACCAAAACAACCCTAGAACAGGATATTGCTCTGACAAAGCATATATGGCTGCATTTTTTACTCTAATTTTATTTCTTTTACCATCTCTCTGCCAAATTATGGACTGATCACTAAAAGATTGACACTTGATCAAATTATTTTTTTTTCCAATTAAAATCTTTGCCTCCTATTACTATTGCAATGAAGAAAACTTAATAATTTGTGTCATTATGTTTAATATCTATGGAAGAGATTTGTTTATATATATATGTATATATATATGTATGCATAAAGCATGTCAGATGTGTGATCTATAAAAGGACTTTGTCAAAATGATGTAACAGAATCTTTGTAGATTTTTTTCCTTTTTGTGTATTCAATCTACACTTCAAAAGATTTTATGGATTTAAAAAATTTAGATGTATTTAATTTATAATGATTTGTAATTCTCAAATACTAGATTAATTAGTTTCAATATTTTCATGTTCCAGGGCTTCAATATTATAACTAGAAATTGAAATATCTTAATCATAATGTTAATTTTTTTTTTTTATTTACTAATTCAATTTTCTTGTTAGATGGCTTCCAAAATAAAAATGTTTAGTATTATCCCTCTTGATTGAATAGTTGTGTGTATCCTCTTTTAAATTCGTAATATACGTTTTAAGTCCAACATTTACTAATGTAACTGAGACACATTTGTAATAACTGATCTCGTCAAATCAAGGACTCTCCAGAAAGACCGAAATGGAAAAAGTATTAAGGAACAGAAGAGTTTGAAATTTGATCAGTGACAATTGACCGAAAACAATTGAAAACGGGTCAGCTAAGCAGAAGAATCTTTGTACATCGTAGGAGAAAATTATAAAAGAGAACTAAAATTGTCAACAGGAGCAGTTATATGGCTTCGGGTAATGTCAAAGATTCAACATGATCTTAGACTAAGCTTCAATGAATTTCTATAATTTGTCGCTTGATTAACAACAAGTAGTTACACGTTAACGTCTTCTTTTCAATTATTACTATTAATGCTTAAGTTTCTAGATAACAAATTTATGTTTGCAAAATGAATTAAATAAAACGAACTGTGATGTAAACATAAATATACTGTGATGTATGTATGTAATGGAAACATAAATATTGCATGTGTTTGTGTTTGTTCTACGATGCCTATGTGCATGCACAGTAAGTAAAAATCGAGAGATGGCAATGGTGTACATATGGGGTGAGGAGTGAGGACCCCAGCAGACTGTTCCCATCCACCAAAATGTGAACAATAAAGAGCAGCAGCTTTAGTTTCTTTGGTTCTAAGATAAAAAGGGCTTCCTTTGGAAGCTGAAGTCAACCGGCTTTTAAGGGAGGGGGCATGTTGCTTTCTCTCTCACACACACCTCATAAAAAAGAAAGAGAGAAATACATGCAAGCTATTCATAAGAATTTTGGACTTTGGACACCATGGTAGGCCTATGCCTATACTTTAGCTCTCTCTCTCTCTCTCTCTCTCTCTTGCATTCTCCTTCAATTGCAATTCAATCTCAAAACAGTCCACATGACAATATCTTCCTGCTTTTAACTAGATGATTGAACAAATTTCATTTGACAAAGTCTCCACCTCTGGTTCTGGGTTTCAACAATTCTTTTCCATTTCCATTTGATTGCCATGTGAATCAAAGCAGAGAAGTCTTTTATTATGAAACTAGTACAGCTACCAAATGGGCATCTTAACGAAATTTTTCCAAGTAAAGAAACTATTTATTGTATTTTATTGACCATCCTATGAAGTTGATCTAGTAGATTCTAAGGGAAATCCAAACTGCAATAAATTTCTTTGATTTTTTAACTATGTGCAATCAGACCGGATTTTTCCCCATTCAATATAAAGGATTTGGATTTTCTATTCACTTAATTTTTTTCTAAACTCTTTAAAATATGTGATTAGTTGTTGGATAAAGTCAAAATGAAAAACAATTATATCACAATTATTTATTGATTATAGCTTATGTGTCTTACGGTTAAGGAAAGCTTAGATTATACATGAGGATTCAAATCCCAACAATTGTTTATTGGTATGATAGAGTTTATTTGTCAATTACCTTTTCGTTGGATTATCTTTTTTAATCATATTCTACTAATTAAAGTGTTAAAATAATTTTAAAGTCAAATAATAATAATAATAATTTTAAAAATGAAGTACATTTAAATAATATTAAGAATTTGAAGATTTTTTCCCTTGGCCTTTCTTCTTTTAGTCTTTATTGTGTTTTCTCAATTACCTAACACTTTTTTTTTTTCCTTCAAACGTTGACATCTTATAGGTCAAATAACGGTCAGGATTTATCAAGATGGATTACTGATAATACGATCCAGATGATTACTCCATAACTGGAGAAAACATAATTCTTAAGAAGAGGAGACTCATAATTCACAACTTGCGTTTTTAAAAGACAGGAGATGCATTTGAATCTTTACCTCTTAGGGTTAAGATAAATACTCAATCATTCATACTAAAGAATAGTGTGTCAACTATGTGTACACTTACTAGATATGAGAATTGAAGTATTGGATGACCGAATAACTAGAGCACAAATTAACTTACAGTAAAAGCTGCGTATGATTTGAGCGTGAGTCGTTGTACCAAGAGTAGCATTTTCTCAACCGGTGGTTCACATCAACACCAATGAAATTAATTAATTAAACTTTGATGCCTGAAAGTGCTGGCGATGTGACAGAATTTAAAACCAAAACTAGAATTCTATCCAATAAAGGTAAAGCACTAACTAGAATTCAATAGTTGGGAAGTTTTTCTAATCCGAGCTGTGATAGGATTGGTGAAGATTAAACTCCATTGGGTGTGTATGGTCCTTCTTTATACATGCAAATCCAATCACCACCATCTCTCTACGCTAGTGCAATCCTAAACAGCTCCCCGAATTTAACTTTGAGCTGATAAGCCAATTTTTTGAACCGAATAGGCCAATTTTTTGAACTCTACTAGTTGGTTAGTTTGTCAAAATCAGAGCAGAACAAAATCTGAAAAATGAATTTTCCTCTGGTGAAATAAGGTTATATTTTCTTTAGTGACATAAGTTTTAATTATAGAAAGAATCATACGTTATAATTGTTTTTTACTGATATTATTAATTACTAGCAAATCTGGTAGGACTATGTCTTCATTAGATTAGATCATCGATGATTTAGTATCCAGCCATATCGATTATGATCTGGTTGGATCTTTATTTGGTGGAAATCCATATTTGATTAGATCTTTATCATTGATGGAGTCATCAACAATGATTTCGTTGAATATCCATGTAGTGGAGATCCAATTTGAATCTTTAAAAGGGAGGGTTTTTTCAATTTGTTTTATTTTGTTTTTTCTAATTTTTGTTCAATTAATTTTATTTTTTGCTGTCCATCTTTTGAAATGGAGAACAGAAATCCATATTTTATTTTTTAAATCATTTTAACAAAAGGGCCAAAACAGATTTCTTGCATTTTTTTGTTGTAAATTTGATCCTTAAATTCTTGGTTAGAGGGATTAAATTGATGCATATACGAAACCTTGAGGAATATCAAATTGTCAAGTTTTTAAATTTATAGTTAAAAATTTATTATCTTTGATAAAATATAGATATTAAAATGAAATTTCTCCTAAAAGGAAGGGACATATGACATTTTTATTATTTCATCAGACAGCTCAGTCACCTGTCATTGTGTATGTAGTGTGACATTATCGACATTTTATTTTATTTTATTTATTATTATCATTATTATTTTGAAACTTATTATTAGTATTTCTGAAATCATGAAATTGTAGAGATGTTAATGTGTAATAAATTATAAATATATTAGGGGCATTTTAATGTCATTAGGCCATAAGCGAGGGTGCCGGTGTAGGTGTATTTTACCCCTGATTTTTATAGTCGCCCTGATTTTTCATGGAATCTTTCACACCGAAAACTCCCTATCCAACCCCAACAGGTCATATGTGCATCCATTTGAGCATGTAAATTTTCGTCATCCACATTTACTTCTTTGATAATCTTTTCTTAATTATTTAAATTAAATTAATGATTGTTGTTCTGATAATTGAGACGAAATAGTTGAAAACTCTAGCAATGATGACATTAGCTCTTAACCAGGATATTGGACAGTATTCCGCTAAATTTCATGGCATGGACAAATTAGGACCATCTCAAATCGATGATACACCTAGATCAAAATTTTGCTAGTCAGTCGCTGGTGCTTTCATAAATAAGCAAGATTGGAGACCACAAATCATGGCATATATTGGCGGTTTTGATAATACATATGAACCTGAACATATTTTTTCTATTTCTGAGCAAGAAAAAAACATTAAAAATATATATATATATATATAAAAATAATCTTTTGAGTGATCTAAAGTAATGTCACACAACAAAGCGGTGCAGTTTTGTTCCCCAAATCTTCTCTTTACCAAGCGGTAGTAATTCAATCCGATTCGCTCTCCAGACTAGACCTTATCATCTAATTTATCATTTACAAGCGGCAGTAATTCAATCCGATTCTTAGGAGTTCGGGGTGTCCGTGGAGTTCCAGATGGTGGTGGTTGTTGAGAAAGGATGTGTCGTACATATCCGTAGAACGTACATCCTATGAGTGTGATACCACAGCCAACAGCATTTAAACCCGAGATTGGATTCCGGAATATCAGCCATGAAACCAAGACAGCAACAGCAACCTGCGTACATGATAAACATGATAAGAGTAAGATATTCTAGCAACAACAAAAACTGGTTTGAATCGTAGCTCGGCGTGAAATTCATCCATGCCCACAAACACAGGCCTATTTGCAATAATGGGGTAGGGCAAAAAGTCATGAAAGTTCATAAGCATGTACAAGTAGTGTGAAGAGGATCATAACTAATCAAGAATCTGCAGTTAAACTGCGAATACATGCAGGCTATGGGACCTTGAAATTCGTGAAAGAAAATAGATAATGTTTCATAGTATTTTGGAATGCGTAAGTCTTTAAATCTAATTAATTAATCACAAGCAACGGCCAATTACTTAAATCTTGATAATGTTTCATAGTATTTTGGAATGCGTAAGTCTTTAAATCTACTTAATTAATCACAAGCAACAGCCAAATTACTAATGATGTTATATAACCAATGTGTGAGTACTCAAAGCTATGAACAATCCAATTCCTCTGCATTCATCACCTTAAGATTTCCAGCGACATTGAATGTGACAGCAGTTGTGGAGTGAATCACGTAAAAAATGGAGAAATTGAGACAGAACGCTAGTACTCCAGAGCTGAAGATAATGATGAGTGCAGGTCCAAGAGATGGATGGGTCTGAAGCCAATCAATAACCCCACTACCTTCAAGCAACACTGCTGGTATTCCTAAGATCATGGTTGCAAATGGTGCCATGTAGTACACTGTGTTTATGCTAGAAGGCATCAACAGTCCAGGAGGATTAAAATGTCAGCATAACTTGTATATTAATAAATAATGGCAGAGCTTTATACAGCTATGCAAGCACACAAATCCACACATAATATCGCCTAGGAACAAATGTATCCCTTTCCATCAAAAGAATGGTAAACTTTGTTTTTGTCTCCACAAACTTCATGCATCTATTTTTTTTCTTTGACAGTTCATGCATCTAATTTTAAATTTTTTTTAAAAAAATGCCATGTTGTACAATGTGATTATGCTTGGGGGCATCAACAATCCGCAACGATTAAAAGTCAGCATAAATTGTGTATTAATAAATTATGCCAGAGATCTGTACAAGTATGAGGGGACAAAAAGCCACATATAGTATTGCTTAGGAACATATGTATCCCTTTCTATCACAAGAGTAAGTAAACTTTCCTTTTTGCATTTATAAAACTTCATAAATTAATTTTAATATTTTCTTTTCAAGACAAAAAAAATGAAGATTACTCTGAATTCATGGACTCTTGCCAGATATCAGCAATCTATAATTGAAAAAATAAAACGGGGGCCTATAAGATAGCTTGACCAGACCAAATTGGAAAATTTTATGTGTACGTCTTCCCTAAATAATAGAGAAAGCAAGAAGAATGGAAAGAACGATCATGATAATATAAGCGAAAAAACAAAAACACTACCTGTCAAACTTGTACCCATGCAGCAGAGATTCAGCCAGGATGGTCTTCGTTGAAGTAGCCAAACATCCAAATAAAGCAGCACAAAATCCAAGCACATTAAAACTAAGCTCTGTAATAGATGTGAGGAGTATTCCTCCAACTATGGGAATCAAGGAAGCCCAAATTCGAAAGTCAAAGTATTTTCTCCAAACCAACCACTGCAAAACAACTGTCCAGATACATCCAGATCAGATGCTATTATGATATAATGACCACAGTGATTCTAAATGTAGAGAACAGAGATAAGAACTTATTAATTTTTGGACCAGACCTGTAGTTGCAGGAGGTAAACGACTTTATTGTCTGCATGAAAGAAACTGGAATGTAACGTAAGCTCACATTCCCCAACACTATATTGATACAGAACACAAATGACATAGGAAATATCCTTCTCCATCGATCTTCCGGATCAACCACTATTAAGGGTTTAAGTTTCAGCACCTTAATTACCAGATATGCTCCAATGGATGAGCATATGAAGTGAACACATGAAACTGATAGAGGAAATTTGAAATCCAATTTCTGTAGAAGCACAAAATGAAAGTAAATCATTGTCGTTCTTAGAGGTCCGACATAGCTACACAAATGATACTACTCTCAACTATCAATAATTCATCATGGTGACTATTGCAAACAAATAACCAATAAATCAACAGTTAACAATGCAGGAAAGACAGATAAATTGATAGGTACACTTGTTGATATAATAGCCAATCTGAAGATCAAATATGAAGTAGGACAACTATAAGCAATATCTATTCGTAAAACACTATACCATCCAAATTTAAATAAACCAATTATTCACCAGAAGCTTCTGCAAATCATATGTCAATCTAGACAACACAATGAAATATTAACATATTTTCCCTTTAATATGGCAAATAAAGAAATTTGTGGCTAGTCCATATAGATGTAAATGCTCCAACCAAAGATTCCAAGTCCAAAGCAATGTTATCATTTTCTGGCAAGCAATAAAGAAGGCTTGTGTGTTATTACTTAAAAAAGGTTGAATGAAAGTCATTTCTTATTGTTAGAATGCTGAAATACTATTGTCCGAGACCTTACTTTCTAAACGTTACATAACGTGGTACCAAAGGGATTAAGGAAAAAAATTGCATGTCTACCAATAAAGGGCAACTGGTCAACTCTTCAAAAACTTTGCAAGAGAAAAAGGAAGCTATCCAAAAACACTGCCGAAGAGGCAGCTCCTCAAAAACTCAACCAAGAATGCAACTACTTAAAAATCTGTGAAAAAAAGGTAAAAAACAAAGGGGGGGTGTGGTGGTGGGGGTGGAGGGGAGGGGAGGGGATAGCCAAAGGAAATCCAACCCAGACGTGAAGAGTGGCATATCCGAGCGTAACAAAAATGGTTAATATACAATTTGTATACTCCTTTATTAGTTCCTGACAGCCCATTCTCTTAGCATATCCAAGCAACATCCTCAAAAGCAAAAGGCCAAATTGCAATCAACTTATCCAACAGATCAATAACTTCTGGCTTCAATGCTCTTATCACCCTCATGTGCTGCCTTTTTCTTTTACCTTTTTTTTTTTTTTTTTTTCAATACTTAGGAATCACTCAACCTGTTTAAACTAGGGACTACTTACAGGCCCGACAGCCTTGTTAGTTCATGAGATAGTATTGTAGAGGTCAATGATAGGCAGCAACATTTAAACCCATGGCCTCTTCCTATGTGATACGCAGCACTTTTATATAAGTTTTTACAAACCTAATCAGGTAAAAAGCAGTATCTACAATGAACTCTCCACACCTCCATCCTACCAAATTCAGCTAACCCCCTCCACCTAGGAACCAGAGACCCCTCCTTTTTCCTCTCTATCTCACTTTCGACATGAGCCATCCGGAAACAAAAGTTTCTGTTTCAAACATCTGTGACAAATGAATACAGACTGTAACCGAGTATAATAAACATCTCTAAATCTGTAATTCAGTTCCCAGACAAACTCATGTCTTTCAAACAACTGCTAAGAAGCAAACAAAGCCAAAAGCCTTAACATAAGTCCATCTACTTGTATACAGCTGTATTGTTCTTGTGCATATAATAATATTCCCAAATGGTGCACCATCTACCACATTTGGCACTTTTGGGATATAATATTCCTGACTACTATGTCTCATTACATAATTAGGTCATGACTGTATCTGAATCAACAAAATCACTACTTTTTCAATAAATTAGTCTGCTTTGTAACTACCCACATGGAAATTTTAAATTTTACAAACAAAGACGTCTTTTTTCTTCCTTTCCTTTCCATATCAAAATTTGAAGCAACAACCAACAACCAGAGACAGTCTCATATGAGGATCACAAACCCAGAAACCCGAAAAACAAACAAAAATCATCACTACAAAGCGAAATCAGCAGGAAATCAACAAAAGAGAAAGAGAATTAAGCAGATCAAGGCATGAGAAATGAAACCTGGAAGATCCACTTGTTGGTGATAATGACACTAACATTGAAAGCCCACCACTGAATGATGGCCAACAGAGATCTGAACACACTCCACTGAAACAAACTCTCCTCCATCTCTCCAAGAAGATCACCCCCCACCTGACCTCTATCACCACACACACACTATATTATCACAGCCGCTGGGGCAGCTGCTATCTAGACAGAAAGATAGCCAATACGAGAGCAGAAAGGTGAAATGAATTTATAATATATTTATATTAAACTATGTATATATATATATATATATATAGACGAAAGAAAGGAAGAGTCACAATACAATAGAATTGAAGAGCAAATTGAGGGAGGGTGTAACGGTGTAGAACCCAACTCCTCCTCCACGTGATTCGTTTTCTACAATTCCCGAACGCCTTTCTTTGCTCTCTCTTTAATCAACATTTTCTTTGGGCATAATCCCACTTTGACCTTCTAATTTAACTTAATCATTAATTACCCCTTTTAATTTTAACAAATCTCATTTTTCCCCCATTCTTCATTGTCTTTATCATCATAACCAAAATAAATGAAATAACTAGAACAAATAACTAGAACGATATAAACTTGATTTTTAATGTCAACAAAGAAGCTTTTTGAATGTTTTCATATGCTATAAGGGTAATTGGTCTAATTCATAAATCAATGGAAGGGATATTAGTGATTTTTAAAAGTGTTGAGGGATTTTGATATTATATCAAATTATAGGGAAAATAGGGTTATTATCCCTTTTCCTTATGTAATGTTTCCTATAAATTAATTGTCTCGCACTCTTCGTTATGTTGGTTTAATTAATTAAATTAATTAGTTTAGGTGGGACCAACGGAAAAGGGTTTCTCCGAGGTAATTGGGTCAGATCAGATGATCGCGTCCATTGAATTCAATGAATCCGTTTTTTTTTTTTTCTATAGTTTGGCATTGACTTGTAATTTCAACAATTTTGACGCCCACCATCGTTGCTACACGTGTTCAATACTTTATACAGCTATTCTACTTACAAATCAAAGTATAATCACAATGGTTTATAATAAAGGTCATTAGATCTATTGTGTAACTCAAAATTTTGATTCATCATTTTATTTTAAGGATAAGTTCATTTCTAATCTATATAATATATATATATATATAGAGCTTTTATAATTAGATATACTTGATTTTAAAAAAATAAGGACCAATCAATCAAATTCATCATTTGCATTTAAATTAAATATGAAAGAGAATTTGTTTTAGAAAAAAAAAATGTAAATGATAAATTTAATTGATTGATCCTTATTTTTTAAAATTAAGTATAACTGATTGTAAAAGTCCTACATATTTATATATAGTTCATGATTCAAAATAAAAAGTTTTTATCTTTAGAATGATATATTCAATCTCAAGTTTATTGGGGTTTTATGAATATTTTTTAAATGTAGATTTTAGTGGAATTCATGGATTCTATAAAATTTATATTGATTTTGTTAGAATCTATTAAAAAATCCAATGAAATCTTCAGAGAAATTATAAGATTTGTTATTAACTTTTTTATTTTTTATAAAAAAACACTTTCATATTTATCTAAATTCATCACTTAAATAAAATTTATGAACTTGAGGATTTTTTTAAGTACATTTAGATTTTAGTGGATTTCATACGAAAGAAAATTGAATGTACTTAAATTTTAATAAAGTCTATACCAATCTAGATTGAATACATCTAGATTTCAATGAAATTCATTCAAATATGAAAAAAATTTAAATTTCAATGAATTTTGGATTGAATACATCTCCCTTAGTTATAAATGAAATTTCAATCATTATTCACCCATTTTCAGTTGCACAATATTTCAAGTGAAAGATTGCAATTATGTTAAATATTGTTACGTAAGTCAATATTTCATGTGTAAATATTGTGTAAACTAAAAAGGGACAAAAAACAATTGAAGTTGCAATGAAGAAAAACTTTTCGTGAACATAAAATTGAAATTTGTCTTTTATTTTGGAATGTTATATCATTTTCATTAAAAACAGTGGGTCTTTTATTATCTTTTTGTTAAAAAAAATTACTTTTCTAGGGTTGCATCAATGTGGTGGGTTTATTTAGTGGTCATAATATATGGGTTTAAAAACGTGCATTTATATTGTTAAACGCAAAATTTTGGCTTCACATCATGATATTAAGACCACGGTACATCTCCATTTATGATGACTTTTCCATCTCCACTTCTCTAGTAAACACTATACTAACCTTATTATTTATCCTTAATTCCTTTTTCTTTAAAAAAAAAAAAAAACCATTTTTATCTTTAATGGTATTCAACGTTAGTGATTTTATAGGTGTCAACTTTTTTTTTAGGATATCACACATAACGAGAACAATTTGAGTATGTGATATTATTAAACTGAACGAACACATTTTATCAATAAACTACATTGTTGATTAGGAGTGGGTAATTGGATGTTCACGTTATTTCTGATAGGAACATGATAGAAAATAATAAGTGATTGGTTTTCAAAACTGAAAACAGAACATAAAATTTTTTGGGCTGGAACCGCTCATAACCGAATAGGTTTGGTTTAGTTCGGTTCAGGTCGGGTTTAGTTGGTTTTAGGGCTATTTGGGAGCTAACTAATAAATAAACATGAAAATCGAAAAATCAATTCCTGTTTTGGTGCAATACTATTGTCGGTGGTTGTTTTATTACATTTTTTGTTAGGGTTCTGGGGACCAAAACCCATAAGAAAGGGCCCTTGAACAAGTATGTAAAACAGTTATTAAGTGCAAGTTTAGTACCAATTGGATAAATCTTGCCGACAATACCTTTACATTGATGAGTTTTCTTTCTTTTTCTGAAGTGCATTGATGAGCTACATTATTTGTTTGTGTTCACACGTTTTTGATTTACAAGTTTTTGGGTCAATCATCTCTATTCCATACTCAATCGGTTAAAACTAAAGAAAAATGAATTACGTGATCTCCAATTTTTTCAAAAGTATATGAAGGTTTCTAAAATTCATGAAAATAAAAACCCTTAACAACAATGAAGGTTTTTGACTCTTGAATTCAATGCGAGGTTACAAGCAAGATCTAACGCATTATTAAAAGATAATTTAACCTCGTACATATATAGTGGGTTTGGCTGTGAAAAACTATTGACGATGAAAACTGAGCTTCGCAGTAGGACTCCCACATGACGCCAATGAAATCTTTTTTTTTTTTTTTTCCTCAAATCATTATATTAATTTTAAATTTGAAAAGGATGACACCGATCAAACCCATGATATTACGTGTAAGAAATATATCATTTATTGATTCAACCTCATATGGTCATGAATTCATTAGTTCAAATCATATATCAACTTAAGAATTATAATAGTTGACGTATGTATATATATATGCTTGTCTTATTTTAGTGGTTAGTTAGCATAAAATAATATGCCAAAAATATGCTTTTCATCATGTAATGGCAGCAGACACCCACATCCACACCAAGTCTCCGAAAAAAAAAAGACAAAACGTCTGTTCATCTTTTTCACTTCTGATAAATCATAAGTGCTCCAGTAACATCCTTACAACGAAAACTACAAAACTGCTTCTCCTAAATCTATGCGCCTGCAGATGTAATCATGCAAACTTTTTTTTTTTTTGTTTCCTCATTTGCTTTCTCTATTTTCTTATTTAACATTTAACGGTCTAAACATTTTTTAAAAAAATTTGACATCAGTTAGATCAGAATCTATAATCAACCGTCATAAACATCGTATAAAATACAATTCACACAATAAAAAAGAAACCTTCTCAATTAGAGAAATAGTGGTTGTTGCCATAGAGATTATTGTAGTTGTTTCTAAACATTTTGCATGAATAGCCAAAAATAAAAGAAGTCAGTAGATAAGACGAACAGCCAGAAATGCCGCTTTCAACGAGAGAAATAGGGTAATCGATATGGAAGTCAAATATTGACCATTGGTCTTCAAGACGCGTTTAGAAGGGGCAAAGGGAGAGAAAATACGAGGTGAGTGTTGGACAAGTTAATTATGTGCACATGGTTGTGTAACGTGCACCGTTAATATTTCACACAAATATATGTGCTTATAAATCAAGATTCCTTGACTCAAGAGTGGTGGGTTGTCACGGTAATAACAACCACCATTGTCTTGTTTCTAATAGTAAGTGTAAAGTTCAAATGCTCAGGGTCATATTTGTGACAAATTTCCACCACTATTGGCGGGCTACCCCCCTCCCTCACTCGTTGTGGGTTGGCCCATTCATTTCTGAGAAATGATTCCTGATCGTACCATAATATCTATCACAACTTGTTCTAGTTGTACCCAAACATGGTCCTAATCATCCATTAAAAAAAAAAAGAAAAGAAAAGATAAAGCTTCCCTAATTCATTTCATCAATTTTTATAAAGCTTTGAAGTGTAACAAGAGAAACTAAAAGTTGTCATCAAAATTTTCTTGCAAGTGACCGTAAGTTTACACGCATGTTCGTATAAATTATTTATTTATATATTATGAATTTCAGAGGTAGGATGAGAGGAGATCTAATATTTTATTTTTATTATTATTAATTTTTTAAGTTAAAACGGGTCAGAGTTTTATTGGGACTTAATGAGATCAATTACTATTTACAAAGTCATATTTCTACTTTCATAATAGGGTAGGTACTCCTGTGATGAAAGAGAACATACTCACACAAAACTTGCAAAATGTGGTTAGGGGGACTTGAATTCTCATAACCATTGGAAGGTGTACAATCACATGTATTAGAAGGGGATATATGTCTTAGTTGTACAATTTTATTAATTTTGTTTTTATAAAGAATACAATTATTTGATATTTGAATGTAAACTAATTTTAAAAAATTAATTAAATTATACTTATAATCAAAATAGCTTTCCAACGAAATGAAAGCAAAATAATTAGCACGTATCATTACGCAACTATTGATAGCATTAATCAAAGGCCCAATTTGCGGCTTAAATCACAAACAGGCTGCCCACCATGTTGGTATATTTCGTCAAAATTGGGTATCTAACTTTAGGCTTTTTAATGAGATCTAATGTTAATGTGAGATTCTACTTGAAAAATGGATCCTAATTAGACGTAGGATCACTAATTCAAAATAATTTGGAACTCTGCTTAACGAGGACATCTTTCATGTCGCTGTTAACATGTACATATGATTTTTCATGTTAGGAGTGTTGTTAGAATATAGGGAAAATCTTAAAAACGATCTAACTTTTCACAGATTATTCATTTTCTATCATGTCGTTTTTTTTTTATCCAAAATACCTCATTCCATTACTCTGTTAATCGAAAAGTGGAACTAACATGTGCAGAGGATAAAAATACCAAACTGACCCTGATATGATATTTTAAAAAATAAAAACACACAAAATTAAAAAGTACAAAAAATAAAAAATAGAGATCTAGATTGAATCTCCACCGTCCATCTCCATCATCCTCATCTTTAACCTCCCACATTTCTGGATCCTTTCTCTCTCTCTCTCTCTCTCTCTCTCTTTTCCTCTTTCTTCTTTCTCCCATTACTAGAAACCCAGATTTCTCATCATCAATCTTTCACAATCATCAGCAAACACTATAAAAAAAAAAAAAATCAACAAAAAAAGGAAAAAAAAAAAAAAAAACCATTGGTCTCCACCATTGGAGACCCAAGACCACCATTGGAGACCCGTTTAGGTCTCCTATGGTGGAGACCATTCTGGGTCTCCATGATGAAGACCCAACTGACTCTTCAATTGTAGAGACCCAAAATTGGGTCTTCGATAGAATGGTCTCCACCATTGGAGATGATGGAGACCTTTATCAGGTTTGGGTCTTCAAGGGTGGAGACCCACGATCGAAGACCCATCTGGGTCTCCATGATTGGAGACCCAAAACTAGATCTCCATTGTCGGAGATCTAGAACCAGGGTCTCTACCATGCTGCTGCTGTCGAACTACCTACAAATCCGATCAGAGATGGAAAGAGAAAGAGAAAGGAGGGAGAAAGAGAGAGAGAGAGAGAGCCAAAGAGAGAGAGGAAATGAGGAATTAAGAGGAAAAAAGAATTCTTATATAGTATTTTTATTTTTTTACCTTTAAATAAAAATATCTTATTTTAATATTATTTATTTTACTTTTTAAATTTTTATTAATGGTTTCATTGAATTTCTCTTTTTGCCCTTAGAGTCAAACAATCAATTATATAAACTTAATGGAATCTGTTACCGTCAGGGGCATTGTCATCCTTTTATACACCTCTAGAAGATATTTTTGATGTTTAATTTAAAGTCTGATGGTATTTTAGATAAAAACGAAGCTGTATGGGGAAAAATGAATAATTTGTCAAAAAGTCAGGAGTTTTTTTTTTTTTTTTTTTATCCCTAGAATATATTATGGACTAGAAAAAGTGCATTAAACAAATTTTAATATTTATTATTATGAAAGTAAGTGAATATTTATCTTTTATTATTACTTATTAGTGTAGCATTATATATTAAATGAGCATCGGTATGATTTATTATAAAGATATTCAATTCATACATATTGGGACATATACACATAGATGGATATGAATTGAAAGGTGCGTGTTGGGGCAAATGCATGTAAATCGTTTTATGTATCAAAAGCTCTTTATAATAAACAAATGTTTAGTTCCAACTATTTAAGGATCTATGCCAACTTACAATGATGTTGCAATGCCTTCTTTTCTTTTTTTTTTTTTTTTTTTTTTTTTTTTTTTTTTTTAATATGTTGTAATACTTATAACTTCTAAATTGTTGGAATAACAATGTCTACTTAGTTGAATGAGAGTCTTCACTTGGGATTCAAGGATTAGTGTGTGAAAAATACAATGAATTAAAACATATATGTGATACCATCTATATAAAGATTACTATCGGACTAGATAGAGACATAATGGTTATAGAGGTAACAATGTTAATATGAAAAGGCTAGTGAAATCATATGAGTGATCTACTCATTTGATTTAAAGTGAGATAAGTTAATAATCAATATCTTGATAGGTTGGTGAACTCATTACTACGATATGGAGAGGGTAGTGAAATCATATGAGTGATCTACTCATTTGATTCAAAGTGAGATCAGTTAATAATCAATATTTTGATAGGTTGGTGAACTCATAACTTCGATATGGAGGAAACACGCATTTAAAGAAATTTTGCAAGCCTATTTGGTGTGGATACTCCTTAAGGCAATTACATAAGTTAAGGCCTATGAAATCCATGCAAATGTATTCGATTTGTTGAAATAGAATAATTTACGATATTAGGAAATATCATAAATCGTCATACTATCATAATTCGTGTAACTTAGTGAACTAAATTGAAGATTAATTCAATACAGTTTATAGTAATTCATCCCCATAATTACAACTAAGTAGAGGATTAAGTTATATATTATATAACTAGACAAAGACATTTTGCTAATTTAGTTAATTACTTCAATAATGTATTTATACTTAGAGTTCACTAAAGAAAATAAGGCTAAAAGATAAAAATGACTGAAAAATTTAATGACTTAACATTTTTGTTCCCTATCATAGTTTTAAACATTTATGTCTCGAGTAAAAATATTTGGACAAAAATGTCATTTAAAAATCAAAACTAACTTTATATTCTCCAATCTCTTTCAATATTTGAATCACTCTCTTCTCTATTTGATGTTTTCTCAAGGGAGTTTCCTCATTTCTTCATCTAAGATCTCTCTTCTTCTCCTTCATTTTTTGTTTCCTTTCTCCTTTTTCTTCCATCTTTGGCAAGGAGTGCTTTTTTTTTTTCTTCCTCCTTTTTCTTTCAGCTGTTAGTCATGATAGGAAAGCTATCGTGAGTTATATGGTCACATAGCATGACTCATGATGGTAGAAGTTAATGATATGAGTTATGCAATGTGACTCAACAATAATTCTTGCCAAAGGAGAACGAGAAGAAGTAATTTTTTTTGTTCTTTTTTTTTTTTTAAGGAGTAATTTTATCCAAAAAACTACTGATTGGGATTCGAATGTTAAAAATATTGAAAATCAATAAAATTAAATGTTAGCTCTTGTCTCTTTGAGCTATTTAGTGACATTTGCACTATAATTTATAAATTACGATAATTTCATAATTTATATCGGTATCACATCCCTCCTTAGAGTTATTGTAATTTATGTTTCTTTAGTTATAATTTATTAATTTATACCATCGGTATAAATTATAACTAAAGATATATAAATTATGATAAATTCAAGGATGGCTTTCTAATATGTAGTTCAATATTTAAAGAAATAAAAACAAATATTGTCTTAAGGTTCTCTATAGAGCTTGATAATTATATACTTATCAAATTGAAGGACTAACTTGCAATATAATGAATTGTGTTAGGAAACCATAACTGAAACTATATAGGCAAGAGTTATGAATAACATAGGCGATAAGAATATTAGTAAATTTTGGAGACCTTGGTAGAAAAGAAAAGAATGCTTTTGCACTTTCAAAGCCAGGGAGGTGTTGTCGTCTCTGTTTCTTCCTATTCCCTTATGTTTGTTCTCTTTTCATGCATGGAAAAGGATTGCAAAAGAATCCCAAGCCTCAAGGAATTTTGTTTCACCATTGTTATAAAAAGTCTTCAATCAAAGATAAGAGACCATGATTTTTCTCACTTGAAAAATAACAAATAAATGGAAAAACTTTTGGTATTTAAAGTGCAAACAAAAATTTTCATGGAACCATAGGAGGCATGCAATTGTGTGAAAACCAGACTCTTGAAATTTTTTGAGTCGCATATGATTCAACTCTTTGGCATATATCTAATCCTTTACATGTTTTTTAATACCAATACGTGATCCATGGGGCTTTCATACATGTTTTCCATATGGTTTAATTCTATTCAAACCTTAAAATATACTTTAGAAGAGGCATGCTAAATAATTATTTATTACTTTTAAATAAAAAATGCTTGTAACTTATTTTTAATTTGTAGATAGCAATATATATTTGATTAGTATCAATCCACTTTATTATAAAAGCAATATGTATGTAGAAAATTGATTAATGATCTATTTCAACATCTAATAGAGAAGAGAAAATTGATTAATGATATGTAATCTTATATTTAACTATTTAAGTAAGCCAATTCACTTCTATTAAGAGTAATGAGGTAGCTTATATGCTAGTAACTTTGGTTTTTCATAGCAATTTTAGTCAATCTTGATTTAATTCTGTTTCAGATTGTATCTTAAATATTATTTTGATCGATGTTCTTTGAATAAATTCGTTTTGAATTTAAAAAAAAAAAAGAAAAAAACTAAGTGAGCCTGCAAAAAGGAAAAAAAAAATGTATTAGGGTCCCTACTAAGCTGGACATCTAAATAATTATAAACTTAAATTACAAATGATTTAACGTAAATTAAAGGACTAATAAGCAAATAGTAAATTAAGTTTTGGAAAACCCTAATTTTTTTTTGAAATAGTAAATTAAGCTTGTGGGAAACCCTAATTGACACTATGTATTTGAGCTTGTGGGATCAGATAACATATGTTGAACCAGTGAAAAATTAAAAGTTCAAACAGAAGAAGTAAAGAGGTGCCGCCTCTTCTCTTACATCTCTTATCCTTATCCTTCTTCTTCTTCATTCTCTGGTTTTGTTGTCCTTGGTGAAAAATGGAGAGAAGATAATCCTAAACATTTGTTGTCCAATTGCTATACTGAAAAGAGTCCTTTCAATTAGGTAAAAACTTCCACAAACTTTTCCATAGACCTCCCATCTTTTGTTGAAATGTAAAATCGAATCCGTTGGTTTGAACAATAATAAAAAATCTTCTTATGGTTAATTGACCGTCAATTGACTTTGATTACATACGACAGAATAAAATCTCAATTTCCTTTTATTTCTGCTATATAGAAATTGATCTAAATAATCGTATTCCTTTAGATTGAACATAAATTAACGATAGGTTAATTAACTGTAAATACTCCAAACCTCATAGCCAAGGAACAAGAATTTTCCAATTACTAATACACAAGTGAATTCAACTTATTTTGAAAGGCAAGTGAATTCAAATGGAACATAAGTTTTAAAGCTGAAAATAAGCCTGAAACCAATGGTAATATATTTCAAGATTTATGTCTAAACCATTTTCCACTTATTGCTATTAAAGGAAAGCTGTAAATTAGTATTGCTATAAAGGAAGCTTTATTCAATTCCTAACCTCCTTTTTCTCTGTCACATGTGGTGAATATCCAATTCAAGTAATCAATTCAAAAATCAATCAAATGAATCCAATGTTAAGCCAAGTGGGTTGCCTGCAGCCAAAACGACTTGGGGCAATGCTCAAGACCATGCTTCAACATGGTACTTGCCAGCCCTGTTCAAAGCTTTAAGCCACGTTGCAGCAGAGTCCCTTGGAACCCCACCTTCTTTACATACAATTTCCTCGAAGGTTGACGAAACATCTGAGGGCATTTTGGTTGAGGAGCCTGCAACATATATAGATGCCTCTGCAACCAGCAAATTCCAGATCCTCTGGCTATGTTCCAGCAGCTTATGCTGCACATACACTTTCTGTGGTTGGTCTCTTGAGAAGGCAACATAAAAGCCCCCACCGTTGGCTTCTGAAAGTATCCCTTCATTTTGCGAATGATGCAACCAGAACTCTTTGTATAAAAAGTCACCATCTTCATTTCGGCAACCAAAGAAGAATATAATTGGAGCAGTTGGACCAGACAAACTCTGTATGGCTCTTTCCTCCACAAATCCACGAAAAGGTGCACACCCAGTTCCAGGTCCAACAAGAATGAGGGGAAGTGATGGTGGTGGGCGAGGAAGGGAACCTTTATGGAACCATGCTGGAATATATGTGCCTGCTTAAACAAAATATATAGCACATCAACAGGTTAGATAAATGGTACTTCCTTAAAATTAGCTTCAGTGTGATTATTATTTGTTGCATCCTTACTTTGCTGAGGATCAAGTCCAGCAAGCCACGTTGAGCAGAGACCCTTTCGCTTCCTTTTATAAGGTGTCATCCATAATACTACACTGACAGTCAAGTGCACCTGATTGGGGTGTGCTAAAAGGGAAGAAGAAATAGAGAAAGCCCTTGTTTTCAATGGTGGAACCAACTGCACCAGCCATTCAAATGGCATTTGCACGGAAGGGAAATCCTGCAATACCTATGACAATGCAAAAGTAACACTTATATGAAAAACTATATATATCAAATATTTGAAAGGAGAAAATGGGGCATGCAAAAGAGAGAACTACAGAAGAGATTTTGGAGAATTATGCAAAATAAGAAAGTTGGAGCATGAGAGGTTTCCGCTTGAGCCTCTAACAGTGGATTAGGAAAACACCATATTTAAAAGGCCAAGTTTCTTATTAATCAAAATATAAGTATCATGGCAAATAAGCAAGGGAGGCAAGACACTAAATTTTATTCATTTTACATTCAGCTTTATCATACAAACAAAGAAAATAGGGAAAAAAAAAATTAACACACTGAAATGAACATTCTTGAAAGGGAAACAGTTGTGCTTGGGTATGCAATTTGAATCACAGACCATCGGTTAGAAGCAAATAAAATATTAAAATGTAGACCCTACTTCTAAAAATTCCAAGCAGTTCTGTGCGATAAAACATTAAAGTTTTGTAGTCCTAGGAAAAATTAAGAACAAATTATCAGTGAAGAATCAATATGCAGAGAAAGATGCTTATAAATCATGCAAAAGGTAGAAAAAGCGCAAAGAATCTATTACATTCTCTAAATTTTACCTCCAGAACAGTTCTTCGCTCCTTCTGGTTGTATTGGTATAGATCATCTCTTCCTTCTGGTGAGGCAAAATATTGAAGTCTTTCCCTTTCATGTTCAGCTTTGGCAAAAAAAACTCATAACCTACAAAAAATATTTCAGGTGAGAAAGCAATAGAAACACACAGGTGATAGATTAATTTAAATGAAATGAAAATATCTGGAAACAACTTGAAAATATTATTATATGCAATAAATCATCATGGTATTTAAGTAACAGCTGGTACCACCATGTCACAAATTCATGCAAAGTATCAAGTAAAACCCTCAACCTACATACTATTCTACTGTCATTTCTTAACATTGGACAATAGAATAAATTTAAATTGCGCATTTCAATTATATCTACAGATTAAAAATGGGAAGGTAGCCTCCGGGAACCAATAATGATTCAAAAAAATTACGAAACAATTTAAAGAAAAATGCTAGAGAACAAATTTTTTATCTTTTTTTTTTTTTTTCTAATTTTCTTGACGAGTTTTTCCAATTTTTTTCTCTTGGACTACAACTTTCTCTTTTTTTTACTTCATATTTTTATTTTAGATTTTTAGATATTTTATAATATAGATTTGTTTGTAAAATATTTAAATATTATAAATATATATTATTTATTATATGATAGGAGTAAATGAATCCTTTTAGATTTAAACTAGGAGTAAAATTGACTCTTTGCAGGTCAAACTTGGTCAACGGTTAACACTAACTGTGGTCAACGTTAGGTCAACCTAACCTAGGCAATGTTAGTGTAATTGCTCGATAGTGTAATTTGACTCAAAGTAAAGGTATGTTAGTGCAATTTTCCCTTAAATTTATACGCTTCCCACAAATATAATAGTTAACTTAAAACTCCACATTTTGCTATTAGTTCAATAATTTTCCATGATTTAAGAACCACAATAGGACAAATCATTTAACCAAAAAAGATTCTTGCCTCAAAGAAATACCGTCGTGGGGAAGCTGATGCAACATCCATTGTCAATTCCACAAAAGTCCTTAATTTTATTGGGCCCTCTGTAGTATCCATAGAAGTGTTGGGAAACCTATCCCTTATATCTGTACTATGAACCTGAAATAGTCATGTTTCAGATTTGAATAGGTTAGTCTTACAAAAATATATACTTCCAATCAATTTTCTTATACATGAAAAACAGAACACTGTAAAAGTGATTCCACACAGAAAGCAGAAATGAAGATCATATCACACATAAAGAACAGATTTATAGAAGAATTACTGAAATAAATCAACAAGAGGAAGAACTAATTACGGTGATAAATGCTTCTGGATTCAAGTTACAACGCTGTAGGAAAGCATCTACTGCAGCAGGCTCCTGACCAGGAAGAATCTCAAGGACATCACCAACTTCATATTGGATGGCCTGAAAAGCACAGAATGCAGCTTCTTTACAATGAAGAAACCAACACTGCATGTCATTTTATTCAAATCAAGCAGTAAATTATGAGCTTCACATGAAAAACAACTTACTGATGAAACAAATTCAAATTCCAAGTGACGCACATCTTTTCCATTGCCTGCTCTAGTCAACGGTTGATTTTTTATCTACAGGAGGAAACTTCCATGGGTTATAGAATGCATGAGATTAAGAAAGGGTTCAGTACTAAGAAAGGAAAAGATGATCAGGGTGAAGAAAGAGGAGAGCGTAGAAGTTAAAAAAGTTAACCCAATACACACAAATAATATACAAAATACAAATTTTAAAATGAAGTACCAAATACACAAATGAAAGATAAATCAAGAAGCAATAATTCCTAAAAATTGAACTCTAAATAAGAAATAATAATTTTTCAAAACATCACTAACAAATAAAAATTGAGCAGAAGCAAACGAGATAACTTTTAATCATTCTGTTGCCTCCTATGTAGATACAATCTGTAATCCTGATTAGGTTTTTTTATTCCTAAGAAGATGCATCCCACACAGCAAAGGAGCCTCTGACCAAATGTTTGAGAGAAGCCTATAACCAAATGTTTGAAATTAGCATTAATAATTAAGGACCAAACACTAAAGGTACTCACCCTCACCATTCTTTTTTTCATGCTCTGTTACAGCTTTATAAGCACAAGTTCCTCATTAATTGCAAAGTCATTTGAATGATACTAAGAACTGAGAAGCAGGAAAAAGATTAACATAATGAGAATACGACTACCCAAAAATCATCAAACATCACATTGTTTTGTATCTTATTTCTGTACCTTTGCCTCTAACAATAAAATGAAAGAAAGCTCTTACTGGTGACTGCTACCATCTATATCCCTTTAGAAGTGAAATGTATTTTCCATGTAAGTATCTGTAAATAAAGCTTTTGTCACCAGCTTAAATTCTTAGTCTTTTCCTTTGAAATAAGATAACTGAAACCTTAATAAATAATCTGTTGTCATATTACCATCATTCAACCATTAAAATAAGATTAATATTGGATTATTGGCTGTCCTCCGTTTGGCAGTTGAGTAAATGAATGAGACTGAATAAACAAAAACTGAATTCAAATATGATCAAAAAAATAAATAAAAAAACTGAATTCAAATATTTATTCTCTTTTGGTCCTTCAATTTCACAACTGAACTAGTTTCCTATCAAAAAAAAAAAAAAAAATTTCACAACTGAACTGTAGAGATTTAGGGTCTTACTTGAATAGGGGGTTTCAAATTATAATTCACCTAGTAGTTTAAAAGCTCATGAGGAGAAACTAAGGAAGATCAGGGAGAGTGTGAGAGAGAGGAGACTTTTTTAGATACTGGTCCTCTTCTCATTTGAATCCAAACAAGGATAGCAATGAAACTTTTTGCCTGTTTCAAACTTCAACAAGCAGGACATTCGTTATTTCAAAGCTTTGTGAGGAAGGTCAACTGATATTCTAATGAGATGGCTGCTTGCATTTCCCAGATTTATAACCATCTTATTAAACCAGCATAAAATGTGGCCCTTTATTTTCTAGAAACTCTTTCTCCTTTCTACGTAATCAAGTGAATCCATTAAGAAGGAAGCTGGATGAAATGTTCAAAACCGTGGAGAATGTTATACTTGAACTCGAAACCAAACACTTGATTTAGAGTATCTAGCATATTAATTCGCAAACAACCAACAAAACATGGGGATAACAATTTCCTCAAATGTCCATGTCATTTTACCCCACAAAAGAATCAGAACCTCTGATTCATTTTGGTTGAGCCAAGCAAGCCTAGGAAACTTCATCATTGCCTGTATATAACAGGGAGTATTCAAAAAACCCTCTTTAGGTTTGACCAAAATAAAAAATTAGCCATGCTAATTTGGAAAGAACCCCAAGCAAGGGACCAATGGTTGGGGTTTTTCATCTAATTCTGAAGCTCTGTACAACATTATGCATTTGCTTCTTATATAATATGGTATTTTTGCTCCCTAAACTTGTTTCATCTAAAATCCTTCCGAAAACTTGTTGTGTTTATGAGAAAAAGATATGCATTCACAAGCAACAGCCATTTTACTATATTGCAAACTGATAGCAAGAAGATACATGTAATAAGTTAGTTCTTTATTTGAAAAGCTAACACTTGAAGCTATATGTCATATAACTTAAACCATTTCATATTAAGTGATCACACAGAAAACACAACTGACAATTCTACTTGCCTCTATGGCGATCTCCTCTCCATGGTCCTACAGACAAAGGAATTCAAACTTGAATAACAGAAAATGAAACTACTACACACAAACAGTCCTGTATTTTCTTACTATAAATATTATGCAGATTCAGAAACAGAAAGCATCATATAATATACTAGCTGATGCAATAAACAAAAGAATGAAAAAGCATATGGTTGAATAAAACAATATTTCCACACATGCTGCAATGGATCATGCTACCAATACCATTTTAAGAAAGCAATCAGGCTTATTCTTGTAATTTGAAAATTTTACAGGAGACATCGAACGAGCCCTCTCAAATTGCATCTGGATACCTTTCAAATCTGAGATAACCACAGGAAACATTTCATTTTCAGTGGGGAAACAACACATTCTTTGCAAATTACTCCAATGCAATCAGAATTTCTAAATCTAAAAAAATATTAGTCCAAAGTGAAAACTACATTGGCAGAATTGAGAGAATATCTTCACATACAACAAAGTGGAAGGTCCCAACCTATCCTTCACCACCCAACTGAACATTTGCAAAACAAGTTGTTTATATTTAATAACAAATATAAGAAAGAGAAGATAATAATGACATCTAGAGTCAAAGTTTTTTCTTTTTTTGTCATTTAAATTTAATAACAAATTACTTTAATAGTATTCAGGCTAGGAGTAAAATTTGGAAAAAGACATATAACCTATTTGGTCTAGTCTTAATATTGCAATCATTAAAAAATCACCAGATGACAAACAATACAAGAGTATCTCATCATAAAGCCATCAAGACTACATTGATGAACCCAGCACTCACTACACTAAAAAAACAGCATGAAGAATGAACTAATTTTTTGTCTTAATTTTCTCATATTGAACCTTCTGCAATCAAACATACAAACAGACACAAATATTTTCTATGATGTCAATGACTCCCACACCTCACTTTCTTCAAGTAATAGATGAAACAGACAATCTCATAAGAATAGGCCATCAGAAAATTTGAATATCCGGGTAGGAGTAATAATGAACAAGATACAGATAATATGATCAATTATCCTACATCCATGAGAATTGCCATTCACTAAGTAAATAATTCCTGAAAGTTATGGTTACCTAAAGCATCTGTTAATTGAGAATTTGCCCTCTCAACTTTATGATATGTGATGCGCACTTTCGGCTGTTCAATCAAATTTGTATTTGATGTCACAAAATCTGGACCTTGCGGGAATAATGAGGGATTGATCTGATACAAACTACTCCACAGAGATCTTAACCACGGATCTAAAGCACCTTCATACCTACAGAAGGAAAATAGAAAAATAAATGAACTTCATATTAAATCAAGCACATTTGTTATATAATAAATTACACTACAATAATTCATCCAAAAAAAAAAAATTACACTATAATAATACCCAGAAGGATGTTGATCATCTCCTAAACCTCTTTCAAGAACAGCAGTTCCTCCGAGATCTAAAAGTCTATTGTCAAGCTTTTTAGCAACAAACTGCAGCAATCAATACAAACGATTAGCTCCTTTACAATTTAAGTGTAATGTTAATGAAGCAGTCAATGGACTTACAGGCAAGCTATGCTGACATGGTTTATGTAATAAATTTATGTTCTAATAACATCAGTGACCCAATTCAACAGAGAGCTAAAAAGTGAAATATTGGTAAAAAGGAAAGGACACAGGATCATACAAAATTTTGGTTCAGTAATGTACAATTAATTTTGTAATTAGACAAGTAATATCTATTTTCAGAATAATTTAATATTCAGATATCAGATAACATATCCCTATCTAGATGGTATGAGAACATTTAAATTGTTATAACCTTCAATTTTCATGACACAATAGCATAACATCTTAAATCTTTGAGGCTAAACAAATTCCAATGAAATATGACTTTTCATTAGTTAGTTAACCCCCAAAAATCTCTTTCGTATCATAATTACTTTTCCAGATGATACTCATGATATAAGAGAAAAAGTTCATTAACAAAATAAACTAAAAAAGTAAACATCAGATAAGACCTTTTTTAAAAAAATTTATTGGCTATCTTAAAGACACTGAGCAGCTTACATCTCATTTCAAATTTGAATTAAAAGAGGGTTTCTTAACTATAGGTAACACACTACAAGCTATTTGTAGTTCATTCCACAACTCAAACCAAAAAGAATAAAATAATTTTCCAGATAATAAATTCTAAAATTATTACATTAAATTTCTGGTAACCAGAATCACCGAGTCCAAACACAGCATAATGAACACCTTTCAGCCAATGCTTGCCTAAATTTTTCTGCAGAAGAAACCTCCAAAAGATCTACATGTGTAAGAGTAGACATTAGTAAAAACCAAACATAAACATCAGGGCAACTTCCAAAAATATGCAAGTCCATAATGTTTACGACAAAATTTCAACTAACCTTCATGGAATCTGGAGTGTCTCCCTGACCCGTCGTGGAAACAACAAAAATTACAATGTCCTCCTGAGGCAAGGATTTCTGAGACATGGAAAACATAAAGTAACATTGCTAGTAAGGCTACTTAAAAATAATTAAAAATAAAAAAGATAGGTGGACATACCCATTTATTAATAAGGAATTTCTAGTTAAAATCCAATGATTAGATTGTTTGTTATGGTTAATTAAAACATAAAGATTACATCGCAACAACATTTTTATCATAATTCCAACGATTACGTAACAACTAACATGTATGGAAAAAAAAAATAGTTTGAGCCATATCATCAAAATATAAATTAATTAATACAACTGAACATATCAAAGTGAAACTTGGCAAAAAATCTAGATATCGAAAATGTAGGACTTAAAATTTAAATATGCATGAACCAAAAAGAAATTTGAAGAGACTCACGATGTCATAGTCATCCATAGAGCGAACAACATTAGGACAGCCTCGGCGCTCAGCTTCACGGCACATTCGCTCAGCAGCATCCAATGCGTTGCCAGTTTGGGATGCATAGAGTATCAGCAACTTATTCAACTTCTTCCCCATGTCCTACTCCTAAGCTGAATGGAAAAATTAAAAACATGTGCATATAGAAAGTCTCAAACTTATGTAACTGTATGCACATATGTATATGAATGTAAATAAAGAACAAGAGAATTGAATTGTACTTACCTTTAGATCCCGTTTAGCACCTGGGAAAACTCACAGGAGATTCAAATCAAACAGATGAATCCAAACTCAACTCATATGAGATCATCAAGAGTTTGAATTACTAGCTCTGGAAATATTATCCACAATCTAATTCCAGCAGAAAAGATTTAAATTCTTGCAAATTCAACCGAAATCAGAGCTTCATTTTAGAAAAATATCGGTAAAAGTATCACAATCCATAATAAATTAATAAATATCTCAAAGAATGAAATATAATAATAAATGAAAAAGAAATTGGAAGTAACCGATCTAAAGACAACAAGAAAGCAAACTCCCTTCAACAAATCCAAATGAGTATTCATTAGATAAGTTAAAAATAGCTCGAAGAGATGAGAATGCTTGCACTTAAATGCATAACAGAACAACAAATCAAACCTAAAATGTAAATGTTGAGTAATGTTAGTGAATAATGAATATAAATATGTTGAGCTAAAGTGTTGGTTGGTAAACAAAAGAGTCACAACTGTTATCATTCATTCATTTGGAGAGTATATGAATGGAAATCATATAAATATATAAGCAGCAACAAAACCATATGAACATAACTACACAAGACCCGAATAAAAGTTTTAAACAAGCAAACAAACAACCCAGTTTGCAGATTTCATGAAAACACAACTGTGATCATCAAAAGAATACTTACTTTTCCCCGGAGAGCTCTGGTGGGTGTGGGCGGCAAAGACCCTAGAATATCACACAGACAGAAAGGCTTGTCTTCTGTTCTGACATGCTTTGCATATGGTCTGGGATTTTTTTTTTTTTAAATAATATATAAATTTTGAATTCAAAATATTGGGTAACCCCTAAGGTTCGATGAAATTACACTAGTATGTCAGGTTTCACCATAATAACACGAACTGAATTTGAGATTTCAAAAATTCAACACAAATATCTTCTGGTGTTAATCAATTACAGTTAATGGCTAAAGGTGTCAAAAGATTGAAATATCCTTTAATTTGGTCAAATTTATAGGTTATAAATATTTTAATAATCTATTTATATAAAATATAAAAATAATTAAAAACACTAAAAAAAAAAAAAAAGAGAATCTCATTCATTCAAAACCACAAAAGCCAATCCTTCAATCCTTCGACGTCTTTGTTTCTTCTACACTTCAACCTTTCTCACCCTTTCAAGTGTTTTAATTGCTCCTTCTTCACCAAATTATTCAAAGTCATCAATTTCACTTGAATGATAGAATCTAAGAGATAATGTGTATAAAAAATATAAATATATATAAATATATATATATATATATATATATTTGAGAGATAATGACATACTAAAAAATTGGAACGGAGATGCCATCTCCTACCAATCTCCATTGATAGGGTGGAGACTCCACCCTATTGATGGACACCAATCTCCATTACCAAAGAGTTAACTAAATCCTCCAATCTCCAGCGAAGGAGACCAGTTTTTGGTCTCCAGAATGGAGACCTAATCTTTGTTGTTTGGGATTAGTCTCCATGTGATGGAGATTAAATCCATATTTTCACAACTATAGATCCTTAGGAGGAGATCTGCAACTTTTATATTTTTTTAAGAGGGAATTACAATTTAGCTACCCAGACGAAACTCTAATTCAAGCGGAGCAACTGTTTGGATATTATTACAATTTACCCACCTCCCGTTATCAACTTTCTGTTAAAATTGCCTGTGAACAGTTAAAAAAAGGAAAAAGACGAAAATGCCCTTGATTGTTGAAGTTGACGTAATTGATCGAATAAAAAATTGGAAAAGCTTAAAAATAAAAAAATGTGATGGGAGAAGTTGCAGTCAACTGAAGTTGACCCAGTTGGAAATTTTTTCTCTTCTTTTCAAAAGTGGATTTTTCATAATACCAAAATTGACCTTAAAAAAAAAAAAAAAAAATTATGTGGCCAAGGAGAGAGATTATCTTGTGGAGCTTGTCTTCAATTCCTACAAAGATGGATGGGAGATTGTCTATTAGCTCTTTGTAGGTTGGTGTTGGCCTTGCCAATTCAAATTGCGACCTGAAATCTATGTCCAATATCAATCTCTCTGGCTCTTCATCATACCTGTTTTTTATTATGATGTCAATGTATTCATAGTCTCCTGTTAAAATCCATACAAAATAGTCAATTATAAGGGAACCCAAATATCATAATATTAAAACCACACAATCAAACCAACATGCAGGGAGTAATATAGTCATCTAAATACGTCATCTTAAAACATGTACATATTAAAAATTCAAACATTTGAATAGCTTGATGTACACATTTTTCATTTAAATAATAAATATGCAAATTTTTATTTCTTTTTAATTCTTGAAAGGCCTACTGAGAACATATGTAAGCATAATCCATTATTTAGATGATGAGACGAGAAGTTCTGGAGGCCTTGGATTTTAGTATAGGACTTTATTTATAGTTTCAATAATTAAAACTAAAAAGGAAGAGGAAAAGACATATATATATATATATTTGGATGTTTTGAGGAAACTGTTGAAAATTAACATCTTAAATTTTTGACAAAAAGGAGGCATATGCTTGACGAAGACCAAACTAATAATGCCCTCAGAAACCACTTTGATCAACTTTGAAATGCTTAAAAAGAAATTTAACCCAGATTTAAAAAATTGGCAGAGAAAAGGATATTTGAAAACATTTGCAACCACAAGAGAGAGAGAGAGAGAGAGAGAGAGAGCGACCAGCAGTGCATCCAAACATTTGAAAAACATTTACTTTCTTTTTTCTTTTTTTTTTTTTTCCAACTTGTCATTTCACATTTAATTTTGCCGGCTTCCCCACGTGACAGACCGCTCTCCCCATCGAAATGACGACTTTACCCCTGAATCAGTTCACGGTAACTGAAAGTTGATAACGGGAGGTGGGTAAATTGTAATAATATCCAAACAGTTGCTCCGCTTGAATTAGAGTTTCGTCTGGGTAGCTAAATTGTAATTTAGTCTTTTTTTAATTGAAATATTTATTACCTGTGTATTGACATTTTTACCCTTACGAAAGTATATTTAACAATAGTTAATTAATGGTTGACTAACGACATTAGATATTTATATTGAGTTTTCGGAATCTCAGAGGAGGTTTATATTATTATTATAAACTTATAATAATAGTTTAATTTTATCAAATTTAAGGAGGTTTGTATAATTTACCCTAAAATATTTTTAATAAAAAATAAAATAATTTTTAAGGATAATCCCAACAAGGGCTTATACTTTGCCTAAATCTCTATTGACCTATTCTGGTTTTATCTTTACCCAAAATCCACCCTACCATCAAATTTCTAACTAAAATGTTAGTTTGACATCAAAATATCGAATTTGGCCTTACTTTAAAAAATATAAAATTATTAAAAAATAAATAAAAATAAATATTTTTTTTTTAAAAAAAATTCTAAAAAATGATTTGGATCTTCGTTGTTCCTCTAATATGAACAATGAAGATTAATTTAAAAAAATAAAATTTAATTATTTTCCATATCTTTTAAAAAATTAAAATTGGATAGACCTCTACTGACCAAATTAAACCCCAAACACACCCCTGCCCCCGCCCCGCCCCGCCCCCGAAAAGAAGGAAAAAAAAAAAAAAAAGCCAAACTATCATTCATCTTTACAAAAATGCTAAAAATGTTAATTTGAACAGTCATGAACATTAAATTACACACTCTCTTTTATAGAAAAATTACAATTATCCAGCAGAACATGGTTTCGTTGTAGGTTGATCCATAACAAAATAATTTAATAATTTATGTGTAATAATCTTATAATCGAATGTTAGTTCAGCATCGACTTTTTCCTACCAAGTTGATGACAATGCTCTAGCATTCTCCACTACTCCAGACTATATCAATTAAAGAAAATCTAATAAATGAGATATTAATGCCAACCGGTATCTGTTCGTAGTTTGGATACTAGTTATCAACAAAAAAAAAAAAAATCCGATGGGGTAAAATTTTGCACTACTACCACACTCTAGACTGTATCAATAGAACAAAATTTAGAGGGGTATAGTCTGGTATCCGGCCGGTGTCATCATCATCATCAACTACACCATTAATGCCAATTGGTCGGTCAAATGTCATGGAGAGATCAACTTGTGGCATTATCAATGAAGGTTGCCATAGGGACACCCGATGGTTCATCATCCAGTCTTGTCCCACTACCTAAGACAGTGTCTGTGTCATCAGGCTACAAAGCCACCGCAACCTTCAAAGACGAATCTTGTTCAATATCTTGATAATAGGCTATGCGTCTCTACTCCGCGTCTGGGACTAACTTAGTCTCTACATTCATCTGCAACATGAAACGACCAAGGTTAGCATTACAGACAATGATAAATACAATTTGCAAATTAAAAGATACAAGTCTTATCGCCTCAATCCAAAATCTTCTCACCAACTAACTTTCGGTTGCCTGATAAATGACCATCTTACAATATGAGGAAATCGATCCTCAACAACATGTCTCATGGCCAAAACATTGCCTAACTGAGTAACAACCACAAAAACATACATCTACAAAACAATAAACAAAAACAAATCAAATATGAAAGTAACGCACAATAATTAAAGTTAACAAAGTAAATTAAAACATGTAACGTACCTGCAACATCCAAGTAAATCCATAAAGGTTGCATGTCTCCTTAGGTTGAGCATCTACACCCGTCTCTTGCTGCCTTTGCTTAAAGCCTTCATATCGTTCCGATAGGATATTCTTCCAAGGATGTATGGAAAATGAATATATTAACATGCTCGTGAGAATTTATTGAACACATATATAAGTCCTCCAGCAAACGAAGCTTCCACATGGGCACGTATCTATGCAACATCAACAGCAAGTATAATTTCACTACATCCTCGGACCATTCAAATTCCTTTCTCTCCACAATCACCCTAATGGTCTTAACCCAAACAACTTGTGCCATATTAGAGTATCTATCTTGAATGCCCCCATCTACAGTTTCATACACATTTGTAATCAAGAGCAACCCAAACTTCAATCCTGTGATGAGACAAAATTCCTCCTTTGACAATATACACTTATTTCTCCGCATGACAAAAAGCATTTCGTCCTATGGTCCATTCTGACAGATCCCTTTCAATAACAGCTCATGAACAATCACCCCGAAGAATTTTATCTATCCATCCATACGAAGGAAGCGACTGAAACACATAAAGTGCTGTTTTTCAACCCCATTATTCCCAATGAAGATAATGCGTTATCAATTTCATCTAACATTTGGATTCTTTTTTTCCTTCGTTATAACTGCCTTATAGTAGGTGATCCTTAGGTTTTTTCAACCTCTTATCTAACTTTTTTGTCTACAAACTTACAATAAACCAGAAATCAGGTTCGAAAGCAAAGAAATTAGGTTCATCTCCAAAAGATAGCAAACACACGAAAATTTTCATAACATAGCAATAGGTAGTGAACATAGCAATAGATAGATTGCGAAGACATATAAAGAAATAGATAGCAAACAAAATCATAGATAGCAAACATCCAAATAAAATCAACCATGAAATCGCTATATAATACATTCAATAAGTTGGGGGCAGGCCAGACCCCATATCTTCAATCTAGTGCTATCGGCACCCCTCTATTGACCTAATAATACCCCACTTTTAACAATACTAGTTTTGGCTGCATGTGCAAGACACGTGCTTGAATTTATATTTGCTTTTCTTATCAAATAACTTGTAAGGTTAAAATAAACTATTAATTAAATGTTATTATTTATAATTTATCTTGGGTGTATATTTAGATTTAACTACTAGATTAATAATATATTTTTACTTAAAAATTATTATTTAATAATTCTAAATTTAATTGTAACTAAAATACATTTAATTTAATTAGAAGATAAAAATGAAAATTCAATACATTTTCATCCTATAGATTAATAAAATTTCAAGTATCATAATAATTCCATTAAATATTTTGTATTTAGAAGAGAGTAATTAAATAAATAAACATAATAAAGAGAAACTTTATTTACATCATATCATAAAAGGGAGAAAATGTACAACTATTCATATAATTAATATCAATAATGTCTAAAAGCTTCTATATACATTATAGCTTTTTAAATTCTTAAGCTTAGAAAAGATTATTCAACAAATCCAAAACAAAAGTCCAAAGACCTGTTATTAGAGGACATGCTTTGCTTGTATGTATATAGAACAAAATGACTTTTTTTCCCTTTTTTTTTTTTTTTTTTTTTTTTTGGGTATAAAGTCATGGTAGGCACACTGCATTGCTCTCTTTGCCCCACTTTCTAAAACCTCAAATTATCTTTTTCTTGTACAAAGACATCATATCCCTAAGAGTAAAAACTAACAATGACATCAGTGTCTTGGAGACCTTGGTGGCGTCCTCCTATAGCTTCCTCATATCGACCACTTTACACAAAATAGTTGAACATAAAATCAAAACTTAACGTCTAATTGATTCAAATGATCAAGCAATAGATAAACATAAAGGAAGCAACAAAAGCAACACGAAATCTTTTTATATTTACAATCTCCTTCACCTCAGATCCATTCTTGTAAATCTTGAAAGTCAGGACCGTTCTTATACTCTCGGCTTTTGCTACTGCCAAGATCTCCTCTACATCCACCTTCAATCAATAAAACAACACGAAATCACTTGTATTTTGTTAATAGATTACATCTATGTTTGCAGATTATGGATTAAAGATGCTTGTATATAATATTTCTGTTCCATCCAGACAAGAGTTCAACCTCACATCAGATATGAGTATCTAGAGAACATCATTTTTCATTATATGGATACACTGTATAAATCTTACTAAAATATCAATCATGAGCAAAGTCATGTAGATAATCCACTACTCAACAAGGTCTAGTACGTGTAAATCTTACTAAAACATCATGAGCAAAGTTTCACAAAAGCATAGTCCAATTAGACAGTTACAGAGTTTTACAAGAGTAATATGATAGACATCACAGACTATAAGATAAACATCATCTCTTCTGAATATCTCTTATAGGCTCTTTTATCATCAATAATTATCATAATGCATTAAATTAACAGGCTGGCTCAGTAATCAGTGGGGGACAAAATTTCAGATTCGTTTTTATCATCAAATACTCGCCTTAAGACTGTGTGCAGGAACTCGTAAAACCAAAGAAACTAACTTTATCAAATCAGATTCAGAGAAGGTTAGGGATGTGAGAATCTTCATAACCTATTTAGGAAAAACAAATTGACTGTAATATTATATCAACATTATCTAAAGTATGCCTAACCTGAACCACAAAGCTGCTAATGAATAATCAAAATAAATGTTCAATTCAAATCAACAAGCCATACCTCCAAATCCAGGAAGAATTCCAACCTGAATTTCAGGAAGGCCTAATTGGGTAGTAGGTGTCGAAACACGTGCATGACAGGCCTAAGTAACAAAAAGTATAAGATTGTTGAACAAAATTAAGTAGAATAGCTTTAATCAGAAAAACTTACTGAAAACATACCATTGCAACCTCCAATCCTCCACCTAAGGCAAGCACATCAATGGCAGCAACGGATGGTTTTTTGGCAGCTGAAAAACAAAACAATCAATTACATAACAAATGTAGAAAAATAAAACTTCTATATACAACCCTCGCATGGTAAAAAGGCAAAAATACAAACAAATAAGTACCTTCCAAAGCGTGACTTATTATCTCTATTGATACATAACCACGTTTCTGTTGCTGCGCTGAAATAACGTAAAGGGTAGGTTATTGAAGCTCAATACTGTTATAATATAAAGAAATTTGAGAAAGAAAATACACTTTGTCCCTTCGAAAGTCCTCTGAAAGCTGAAATATTTAATCCACCAGAAAATTTACCTTTGGCACCTGCTCCAATAACGTAAGAAATCAGATGTTAATTTCAGCAATAATGTTACAAATAATCAGTAGCATAATGCAATCAGACCTATCATTTCCAAGCTGTATTATCTCTACTGACTTACCTGCAATAACAATTGCTTTCACATCATTTCTAAGTAAACTTCATCGTAATTCTCTTTCAAGCTGTATAACACTGAAGAAGGAGAAAGACAGTGATAAGTTTTCATAACTTATTGCACTTATTAGGAATACAAAAATCTGCTGAAATGAACCACAGGACTTGCAGAGTAGCCGTTGAGATAGAAGGCAAAGCACAACAAGATAACAAGGAATTGGAAATATTTTTACCAATCCAAGCAGGATATAAGTTTTACCAATCACCTAAATTGCATTGGAATATTTACAAACTGTTTAGATAATTTCAAACCTTTACCAGAATCTGGTTTGCAATTCAACAGACAAACCAACTCAAAATCTAACAAAGTTTACTTCGCAATTATCTACCATCAAACAGAGAATTAATTTGTACTGGCGAGGAATTGAGTAAAATTAAAGCATCAAATTCTATACTCCTAAGCAAAACTTATTGTTGCTAAGTCAAGCAGGTTCTGTCAAATTTAAGAAGTAATGTTCAAAGCATCTAAATCTCATTAACCAAAGCCACAAAATATCTCCACTACAAAAGATCCCATCAAGTACTTCAATTGAGATATTGTAACATCCACTTTCAAGCAAAGAAGCAGACTCTTACCATTTTAATTGTTCAAGAATTATCCTATGCGAATTTGTTTCATGAAGTTATCTAACAAGCACATATTCATAACTCAACTAAGAAATCCTTCCATTGACTACACAAATGCATTAATTAAGCAAACTCCCTGATGCAGATGGTGACCCCAAAACCTGCACAATCATTTCAGTTCATAGCTAAGTATATATTTGTTCTTTTAATAGTGAGATCCCTTTCAAAATGGTTCTAGATGACATAGAAACCTCAGTAAGACAAGGTTTTATGTATTTTTTTAATTCTCTTAATCTTCAATTCAACTATTCAAATTATTTAGCTTCAATACTTGCTTCAAATTTGTATTCTACAAACTCAATTCAATGCATTGTCAATATCATTCAAAGGATATAAAAGATAGGATTAATTACTAATCACCACACTGATCCGGTAGTGTTCACAACACCAAGACAGTCTAGCTTTGTCTCACATTGTTCCCTGTTATCATATTCAAGCATGAGATATTCACACCTCAATAATCAAATTAAAACCTAAGCTGACAATAAAATAAATTCAAACGTGGTTAACAAATTATATTTGGCATACACTTTTAACTCAACCCCAGAAACCATTACCTATGTTTGATTCTTGCAAAAGTGACAGAAAGCAAAACAAAAGACATATACATACGTATATGTGCTGCATCATATATATATATATATATGTTTAAATTTGGTTTTGTCTCCAATACAACAAAAAACCCAGATCAACCATATCATTTGCTTTCTAATTTCCTTGACTTTCTCAGCAAACAAACATCAAAACACAAAAACAAAAACACATACACACATGCATGAATTTTTCAGACACACGTGTTTGAAGTTGGCTTTGTTTCCAAAAAAACAAAACAATCTATCAACCCTCTCATTTTCCTTACAAACAAACATGAAAAAAACACACAAACCTGCCAAACAAAAACAAAATGAAAAATGATATCTCGGGTTTTCAAGCTATCAACCCTCTCATTTCCCTCCATGTTTTCAAACTCCCTCATTCACTCCAACCGGAATCTGAATCCGATATCTCGGGTTTTAACACAGTTCTAAAAAACGATAAAAAGTTTTTCAATAAGCGAGATTTGATTTTCCTTGTTTTTACAGATACAGAAACAAGAAAAGAGTTTAAAGGAAGAATGGAGACTGACCCACAACTTCTGCTGGGGGCCCTTCGTCACGGAAGCCACCACCACCACCACCACCGCCGCCGCGGCCGCCGCCGCGACCGCCTCCTCTGCCCTCGCCGCCGCTGTAAGAACCAGTTTCTCCTACCTGAAGAAGAAACAAAGATGTAAAACGGAAAAAATGAGAAAAAAGAGTTCCAACTTCACGGTCAAGACTCAGCTTACCTTTTAAAATCCCATCTCTACACCATACACCCAGCCGCAGGATTCAATCATTCTCTGTACCGATCCAACCATACATCTCAGTTGTCAACCATACATTTGGTTACTGTTTCCTTTGAGGACAAAAAGGTCAATGATCAATTATAACAAATTAAATTACTTCTCTACCCTTTCCTTTTCAAGCAAACACCATGGGTAAAAAAGAAATTTCATTTTCAAAAATTTTCAGGGCGCGTCGAAATTTGATACTATTCATGTGTCCTCATCACATTTTTCACATCTTTAACAGAAACAGATAGGTGTTTTATAAAATTTTATTTATTAATTTCCACCAAAAAAAAAAAAAAACAAAGGAGCAAAACGACGTGGCTTGGACATGTATGGGGTGGGTATAAAACGTGAAAATTTAAAAGAGGAGACAAGTAAAGGAGCGATGAGAGGAATAGGGGGGCCTCTGCTAACAATAGGAGATCTGCTCAGCGATGTTGGAGAAGAAAATGTTAGACCACCACATAACACCGCCGATAAACCCTCATCTGTTGAAGCTGCTTCCAATGATCCCTTGGACCTCTCCAAACTCTTCCAGGTTCCTTTCTTTTTTATGATATGTAAATATTGTGTTATATGTTAATGTCAACTTTACTAATCATGTGTTGTATGATATTCATTCCAATCAGGACAATTATGATCAATTAAATGAGGCCTTTGCCTCTTCTGACCACTCCTGGACACCTCTCACTCTGAAGGTATTTCTTAATGTTCTCCAGATGGCAGTTCACTCGAGCTAATAAAGTCATTTGCAATAATTTGGATAGTTCTGCTTCTCTGTTTCACATTAATTGGTTCCTGCTTATATTAGTTATGCAATGCTCTGGAAACTGCAAACAAATTGGTGCGGTCCACCAACACAAATGTTACTTTGCTATCAGAGAAGGTGGGAGAGCTTGAAAAAGTGGTCAGGAGGGGAGATTCTGCCATAGCAGCAGCCAAGGCCTTCCATGTTTCTCTTCATCAGAAACAAGGACCATTACCTGGTAGTCAAGGTACGGACTAGTCCAAGTCTCGTCGGGAACAAGGTTTGTTGGGCCGTTTTTAGGATGTTTGTGTTGTTTGTTTTAAGTATAAGGTATTACCCAGTTGTTCAAATTGTTCTGAAAATGATGTGGGTGAAGATAAAGTGATACTTCTGGGGGAAATTCGGTTGGTTTCTTGTTTGAAGCTTTTTCTTATGCTTTGGCTAACGTTGGCAGAATCTTGGTAAATTAAATGTGATACTTGGGTGTTTGAATTAAAATGCAGAATTTCAGTATGATGTGCACCATTTCGGATAGTTTCTGTTAAGATTAAGTTCCATTCTGACATTTCTTCCATTGTTAAAGTAAGTTACTTCTTGTGGTCTAAATATGTTAAAATGCAAAAAATGAAGCTAAGTATGCTTGCCTGCGTTATAAGAATGATAAGGAAAGAAATTGATAACCTAAATGAGGTTAACATTGTAGGGTACTATTTCGTTTTTTGTTTTAGGACTTTAGATATGGACTGTTTATGATAGGAGTAAAGCAGACTGAATTTCTGTTGCTTTACCACAATTACTTAGGAAAGATGCTATTACAATTCTACTTTTAGTTATTAAAACCTGAATTTATCTTCTTGTTTACTCGCTTAAGGAGAATCAAGTTCCCTATTTTTTTTCCACAGACAGTCTAGTGAACCCATCTATCTTTCTGTACTGATGACTTTCTAAATTGCGGAAGCTGATTGAACTTTGAACACTAGATGGCAACAAATGATTCCTATCAAGGCTCTCTAATTCTGAATAATAGATGATGACAGGTTATTACTATGAACTCCCATGCATTTCAGTCTAAAGATGTCATTTACTTAAGGGCAAGAAACTCTTTTAAGTGTTGCTACAATGCTACTGTTCTGTAGACTTGTTGAAGGCTGCTATTTGCCTATTTCTATGCGCTAACCCTTAACACAAATCTATGAAATTCCAATGAGCTTCACGTAATTTGTTTCTTCAGTATATGATTTAAGATATCTTAACATATTCATTAACACTATGTCTAGATGGTCTATAACAATTTTTGACTTCACTGCAGTTAGATTTGAGCCTATTTCATTGCAAGATGCATCCCATATTACTGTTACACTTCATTTGTGACATTCTAATTGCGGTAAACCAACTACTGGATTAGCCAAACCAAACTTGTTTACTGTGGTTAGAGCTGGCCCATGACCGTGAGGCAGTGAGGGTAGAAATTATTCTCATATTGTGCTAAAACATTTTGGCTATTATACAACTGTCTTCACTGAAAGTAATCGTTTACATGAAATGGCTATGTTTAATTCCTCTCACGCTGGACTTGCTTACAGAACTTATTTTAAAACTGATGATTAATTGTCCATGAATATTTAATACAAACAGAACATTTTTATTTCTGGAATAGGGAATACCATACATTGATGCTTCTCAGACTGATAATAACTAAAGTCTAACGTAATAGATTCTCACTTTATTAGTCTGCTTAAGGATTATCTCATTGCTTCCTCTAGCATACCACACTTCTGAACAATGATCAGGCCAGATTTGTTGTAACTGTTCTTTAAAAGCCAGAGTTGCACTTTATTAGTTTGAAATGACCGGCATGCTATGCAGCACAACTGTGTCAATAGTGAGACCTGCCCCAAATCCAAATAGGACTCCCCATTCAAGCCCTTCACCGGTGGTAGTCTTTCCTTCTTCCACGGACTTTTTCCTCATCTCATCTAGGACAAACAACACAGTAGCACTTGCCATGTTCCCATACTCACATAGCACATGTCGAGTTGCTCTGAGTCTCTCCTTTTGCAGTCCTAGTTTTTGTTCAATCTGGTCGAGAACTACTGGTCCAATGGGATGTGCCATCCAGAATAAAGAGTTCCAATCGTTTCCAATTCCTATTGGATCAAATGCGTCATCCAAACACTTTCGAATGTTCTCAGAAATTACTGAAGACATGTTCTTTGACAAATGAACGGTGAGACCTTCCTCTCGGAAGTGCCCCTTGATCTCATATTCTGAGTCCGGAAGAGTTGTCTGTGTGGCTGCCATTATTTGAAACAATGGTCGTTCCACAGATAGATCAGGATTGGCACCAATGATCAGTGCAGCTGCACCATCACCGACTATTGCCCGGTTTACAAGGCAAGACAAGTTTTCATGTGAAGGACCACGGAAAGTACCAACAGTGATCTCAGAACAGACAACTAGAACTCGTGACCCAGTATTGTTTTCAGCGAAGTCCTTAGCAATCCGCAGAACCATTGCACCAGCAGAACAGCCTTGGGCATACAACATGACTCTTTTAACAGATGGTTTAAGTGCAAGCAGTTTCATAAGTTGAAAATCTGCGCCAGGCATATCTACACCAGAAACAGAACAGAATATAAGATGTGTGATCTTGGATATTGGTTGTCCCCACTCTTTGATCGCCTTTGATGCTGCTTCCTTGCCTAGTTTTGGCACTTCAGCTACCAGAATATCTTGACGTGCATTTAGAGACGGGGCATTATAGGTACATATGCTTGGATTTTCCTTGAGAATTTCTTCGGTTAGGCACATGTAACGTTTCTTTATAGTTGATTTATCACCTGACAGCATAACGTCACATAAAATTAGCGTGTTCTAAGAACCAAAAAAATTGAGAGATATATATAGCACATAACAAATAAAGATTAATACAAACTCTTGTTCAACTCACAACTTTGTGATGAATGAGGTAGCATAATTTCCTTTCTTTGGTCATTTAGAGACTTGATTATCGGTTGCAAATGACCATTTATTTTATACATTGAAATGTTTCAATATAGTAGGTTTATGTGCTAATATAACATAAAGATTCTTATGATGCTGCAACAAATTAATAGTTTACTTGACACTAAGATAGGGCAGCTTACTTGTATGCATTGTGCATTGTAATTTGTACTTACATAAGCGCTTGAATTTCTCCTTTAACTCTGTCATGTGCTCGCTGTTGGTGACTCGGAAGTAGAGATCAGGATAGTCAGTTTGGTGTATGCAGTTGGCTGGATTTGCAGTGGCGATGGCTAGTATAGAGGCTAGACCTTGACTTCGTTGCAGCTCGTGTTCCCTCTGCAGATGCCATTGACTGCTGCTGCCTGCTGTTGCAGAATTAAGAAATATAAAATGAAAATCAGATTCAAAATTGCTAAAACAGAAGAAGGCAGAAGAAGTTTTTATTTTATTTCTAAATGGTTTTGTTGAATCAGCACATTAACCTTGCACTCGTATTTATACTAGTCTCCAACCGACTGTACAATACCAACATACATAACAAACGTTCAATAGCTCAAGCCGTCTGTCTCTATTCTATAACAAATGTTCAATAGCTCGAGCCGTCAGTCTCTATTCATTTGTATAAAATATATTCATTGATTGCCGACACTTTTAATATTGGTAGAACACAGAATCCTAAAGTCTGTGATTATTGCATAAATTTATTAACTCTCCTTAGATTTTTACCATTTGTATCTAGGAGAAAATTTTTTATGGGATTATTTCACGATTGATGTGGTTCGATAGACCAATAAGAAGAGTAAGAGAAAAAGAAATGACCAATAGAAAGAGTAAGAGAAAATGAAATGATACTATTTCATTGGTCTGTCGCATCATATCAATTGTAGGACAGTTTCATGTAAGATTTTTTCTGTACCTAGGTTTGCAAAGAAATATCTAGTGGAACAAAAACTGTAGCAAATTATATACAAAACTCGATCGTAAGTGGTGTTTGATGGGTTTAAATTATCATTAAAAAAACAAACAAAAATCACTAAAAATGTGTAATTTAGATTCATTAAGTGAAAAGTGATAAAAACAAACGATCCCTTATTTGTTTTATTTAAGGGATAATCTTAATTTCTCTCATGTTGTTTGATGAAATCATTAATTATCTCTCATAGTTTCTCATAAATCTAAAATATCCCTTTCAATTAGTTTTTGATAGAAAATATTAACAGTTGGTAAAAAGACCCATTTACCTTCCTGATATTTAATATAATAATATTAAAAATTATTCAAATATGATAAAATAAAAAATATCAAAAAAATAATTCATTAAAAAATAATAATCTTTACCATCCATCTAGAGATTAATTTTAAAGTATTTTTTAAAAAAAAATACTTAAAGTGAAAAAAAAAAAAAAATGAAGCTCACATTTTTGGGTTTTTAATCTCTGGAAACCCAGGGTTTTTGACGATTGAAAACCCATTTTATGGGTTTCCAATCACTGGAAACCTAAAAAATCATCTTCTTCAACCATTATTAATGTCTAAACCAAACCTAGTTTATCTTCTTCACCTAGTTCATCATCTTTAACCATCATCAATATCTAAACCATGATCTCACACAAAACCAAACCCTTAAACGCCAACAACCTCTCCTTTTTCTTCCACCATGGACCACCATCAACCAATCATTAACATCATTAACATCAACATAATTTTTTTAAACAAGTTTAAAAAAATGAAAAATGAAAAAAAAAATAATAATCTTTATCTTCAACCGAATGAAGATGAAGATTATTGACAAAATGGGCAAAATCAAATGTTGACTTCTGGCTTTGAAAACCCAGAGAACCAAATATGGGTATTGAAACTCAAATCTAAACGAATTTTGAACAAACCTAGGCGACCTAAGTTTGTTTGAAGATGAATGATCTTCGAAGATGAATGAACCCAGGTTGACCTGGATCGTTTGAAGTCGAATAAACTTAGGTCGCTAGGGTTCATTTGGTTTTTTTTTTATAAAGAAAGAGAAAGAAAGAGGTGTCAAGAGAGAGAAGACCAAAGTCTATGATGATGGTTTGGTTTGGTGGATGATGATAAAGACAATGGTGGATGATGAAGACACAGGGAGAGAAAAAGAAAGAGAGAAAAGTGTTCTTCATTGCTAAATGACAGTGTTCTTTAACAATGAAGAAGTTAAATTTTTTTTAAATTTTTTTTTAATTATGTCCACTGTCCATTATGTTGATGGACGGTGGACACAATTTAAAAAATATATATATATATATTAATATTTTTTTTATTTTTTGAATTATGTCCACTGTTCATCAAGATATAATTCAAAAAATTAACAATATATATTTTTATCTTTTTAACTTTTTTAATCACCATCGTCTATTTTAGAAGTGAAAGGTGGAGATTTTGTGTTTTAATTTTTTTAAATATTAAATTATCATTTTATTAAATAGTAGTTTTTTTTTTTTTAATCTTACTTCGATAGTTTTGTCTTTTCTCACTAATGTTCTAACCTTCAGTTTTAACATCAACTCTGACGGTAAGGAGTTTTTTCGATATTTTTTTAAACTATAAAGGGTATTTTATCTATTTAATCAAACGATAAGGGTTTTTAGCGATTTATCAAACTAATGGCGAATTTTCGCTATTACACCAAACTAGAGGGGGAAATAGGATTATCTCTTTATTTAATTTATATATTTTTTGAAAATATTTTAATATTAGATTTTTGGTAAATGATCTATGTACTTATAATTTTATCGGTTCATAAAAGAAAACTAGACAGTAGAATTTTTCTTTTATAATGATTTTATGAAGTTGTGGGTGGCTTTTTTAACCATGTTAATAAGCTCTAATTAAGGGGTCTATTTACCAAAAATGAAACTACCAGATGAAAATTATCCATTTCATCAAAGGATGGGGTTGATGAGTGTTTTAACACTGCACTCGTATTTGTAGTAGTCTCCAATAAATTGTAAATAACATTCTAGAGATACTAGTCAGTCGCATCATCCTAAAACCTTAGTGTCGATTAATCCATATATAATTAATACCACCTGCTTGGTTATTATTAGTTAAGTTAACTAGCAGAATGTACTTTTTTTTTTCTTTTTTTTTGTGAAATAGATGAACTTGTGCTGTATTTCTCCTCAGATAAAATGCAGAAGATATATCGAAATAGAAATGCAGAAGATAAAATGCAGAATGTACTTGTACTATATTTCTCCTCAGATAAAATGCAGAAGATATGTCGAAATAGAAATGAATTGCCTGGTAGAAAACTAGAAATATATATTCGACCTCACATGCATATGTCTCGAACATTTATTAATTTATGGATAAGATGTTGGTTAGAAAAAAAAACAAAAATCAACAATTTGTTTTCATAAAATTAAGAATTTTGTGGAACATTGAGTTTCAAAAACTTTTTAAAAAACTCAAGAACCCAAGATTCATAAAACAATGAAATAAAATAATATAAAGAAATAAAAATCAGATTTTTACCTTCTGTATTGATCTCTGTGAATTACTCACCACCTTGTCTTCCTTGATATATCTCGAAACCAAGAAACAAGTAAGTGAGCACAAGTGAGTGGGCACAATTATATAGAATTGTGCTCACTTACTTTTTGATTTATTTCTAAAAAAGATCAAATTAAATCAATGATTATAAGATGCGAGTATTTGATTTTTGATTATACAAAGAATAAAGACAAATTCTTGTTCTTTGTATTTGTTGAAAAAAAAACTTTTTCTTTTCTCTTATTTTTCCTCAAAAACATAAACAACAACAAAAAACCTAGATGTAGAAAAGAAACTTTTTCTTTTTATAGACAAACAATTAGAGTTTTAATTAATCAATATTAATATTGACCCTAATCTTATTATAATTAAACTTTTGCCCCATATAATATAATTAATTCAAAATTAATTCATATTATATTTTGAAATAGAACTTGTAATTTTTAATAAATTAATTCATAATTAATTTATACCAAAGTCACTAAGAATCGGATTCAAGACATATTATAAAATTAATTAAATAATTCATAATTAATAATTAAATAATTTGAATAATCAATATTATTCAAATACTAAGTGAACACAAATTTTTGTTACTTATGTAACACCTGTAATTGGACGGTCCAATTACAATATTCTATATACACGTTTCTTATAGTAAAATGAGCTATCAAGGGGACCCGATGGACCTACAGTTTTGAGCTCCAACAATATTGGAATTATTAATTAAACTTTAATTAAATAATTCACTATTATTAATCTTAAAGTTACTCCACTAAAAACTTAAGATTGCACTCTCAAAGTTGTAGATGTTTTTTATACAATCTGAAATTTTTCAGTGTCTATTGATTTAATCACTACATATGATTTAACCCTCCACAAATAGTTCATAATTAGGGCAATGTCAAATGTCCGTTTTACCTCTCTAATTATTTCTTGATCCTTAAGTACCATTGATTCTCTAATGAACAATATATTCATAACAACTTATGAATTTATCTTTCTATTTACATATAAACAGAAAGTTGAGCGCTCTTATTGTTCAAGACCTTAATCAACCCTTAAGGGAACTACTTTTCTACTTCTCGCAAGAAGGAGTGGATTCCACTATTATATATAATGTTCTCAGTTACTTACTAAATCATATCCCCAAAGTACGAAGTTATTGATCAGGTATCTACACCGATCTCACTCATATAAATCAAAGGAAATAACTTAACAAGCAAAAGTTCATAATACACTCAGAATTAAGATCAATTTATATATGATCATCTGATTGATAAATATAAATCTCTAGGATTAACGGATATTATTTACAGACTTATATTTATCGTGGCCCAGTCCTATATAATCTTTATTATATAAGGTGCCTCTATTTCCATGTCACCACTTGAACAGTCTTTGATAAGACTATCGTATTAAATACAAAAGGGACTACAGCTGTAGATTTACCACAAATGAAGTACCCAGCTTCGTTTGTTTTCTACGGACTCTTTAAATTATTTATCTCAAACTAAATCCACCTGTATATAACACTTATACACTTAGTTTGAAATTACATCAGTAATCAAGGATGTTTCTCATGATATATACGATTTTTGCAAAATATATAAATTGAATGAAATGAATATTTTATTATTATTGATTGCTAAGTTCCAAGGATTTTGCCGTGCATTATTGATTGCTTCGGGACCACGTCACTACGAACTGAAATGATTTAATTATTTTAGTTAACTTTTTTACGTGATTAAGAGAAATTGTAGTGCATTGTTGCCATGCATTATTGATTGCTTCGAGACCACGTCACTACGAACTGAAATGATTTAATTATTTTAGTTAACTTTTTTACGTGATTAAGAGAAATTGCGGTGAATCGTTGATTTCTTCGTGCCCACATCAATACGGACTGAAAGATTTAACTAGTCCAGTTATATTTTTGTACTTGTTATCTTTTTATATGTTTAGCACTTTTTTTCTTATATGGTACTAAAATAAGGATGGGTCTGTAAAACAGCACCAAAAAATCAAAATGAGTTTTAATAGTACCCTTCATCCTTTTAAAATTTAAAGATAAAGTTGTCATTCTTTTAAAATAGGTGGTCAAAATTTCTTTATTAGTTTTCAAAACCCAATTTTCGAACCACCTAAGAACAGCTTTCATAAACTGGTTCGTGAAGAGAGAAATTGGCGATGAAGTATAGAAATCAACCACATAGTAGTGTGGACAGCGAAGAACGAGCGGTGACCATGAAAACAAATTAATGTTGGTTCAGGTTAGTCGTAGTTTGTGTAATAGTTCACGTAAGAGTGTCAACTACGAAGAAGAATTAATATTTGTTTCAAGTCAGTAGTTCGCGTAAACAATTCGTGAGAGTTTGCAAATTGTGAACTAATTGCATTTTCACTTTCATAAAACGATTTTATTACAAAATAATTATTCATAATTTAAATACAAAACTCTGATGTTATTTATACTTCAAATCCCAAATGTCTCAACATAAAATTCAAGTCATAAAACTACAATATGTAGATTATTAGTGGAAGACCAACCTTCAAATCTTCTAGTGTTTAGTGAAACTAATGTCGGAAGAAAAGTTAGAAAGTGAAGAATGATGGAGGGTCAAATTCTTTAATGAGGGACAATATTGGTAATTCATTTTAGGAGGTGTCATTAAAACTCAAGTTGATTTTCTAATGCTAGTTTACAAACTCAATAATGTTTTAGTGCTATTACAAGGAACATATATATATATATATATATATATAGGTGTGTGTGTGTGTGTGTGCACGCGCGCGCGCATGCGCGCACATGTTTGCACGCATGTACCCATGCACGCATACCCTTCTTTTAAGTCAATATCAAATGAGTTAGAAATATTATAATCTAACCTATCAAAACAACTATTACTTATACAGTCTAAATATTTATTCTATAATAAGAGTCAAATATTTCACAAAAAATGAAGAAGTCTATCGGGATCTATCAAAATTAATTATTATATATACGGGTTGAATATCTATTCTCATGATGAAAGATAAATACTTTCCTAATAACACCTACTTGGTTGTTGGTATTTAAATTAAATAGCTGAATTTACTTGTGTTATATTTCTCCTCAGATGGGATGCAGAAGATATATCGAAATAGAAATGAATTGGATGGTAGAAATATATTTTCGACATCATACGTGTATATATATATGTCTCGATATTTATGGACAAGAGTCGAGTTTTTGCATTGCATTATTGATTCAGAGATTTTGCAGTGCATTATTGATCGCTTATTCCAACGAATTTTTCCGTGCATGATTGATTGCTTCGCGATCACACCCCTACGAATTGAAATGATTTAATTATTCAAGTTAAACTTTTACAATTGATTAAGAGATTTGCAGTACATTATTGATTTTCTTTGTGCCCACATCAATACAAACTGAATGATTTAACTAATCAAGTTAGATTTTTATACATGTTATCTATTCTTATGTTTGACAGCTCTTTTTTTTTTTTTTTTATATTGCACTAAATGTGGATGAGTTTGTAAAATGACACTAAAAAATCATAATATATTGTGAAATAAAGGTTAAAAGCAATGAATTTAGAACATTAACCATAATAATAGAGAAAAGAGAAAAGGAAATTGCACAACACCCCCTTGAGATTTGCCTCAAAACAAGCGTAAACGCAGTTACCCTTTTATTATACTAAACCTCTAGGCCATTAGCTGACTTCTATCAACTTTAATGGTTGATTAGGAATTTTGATCAAATGATCATTTTACCTATGAATATGACAAAAATAATAAAAAAATTAAAAATAAATTAAATTAAATAAAATTAAATAAATTAAAAATTAAAAGTGTACCTCCACCATCTATGTAATAGATGTATAGTGGAGATTTTTTCTAATTTTTTAAATATGAAATATAAATTAAAATTTAAAATTTAAAATTTAAAATAAGAAAAATAAATAAAATATAAAATATAAAAAATTAAAGAAAAAATGGAAGATTGGGTCTCCATCATCTTTAACATCTCCGCTCTCTTTTCTAGTTATCCAACCCAATCAAGGACTTGATAAATGCAACTGGGTATGTCTCGAATGTGCTTGGCTTTCACAAAGAGTTTTGAAAAGGGTTTGACAACGACGATTTGGTCTAGCATTTGGAAGTCATCACGGCCTGCATCACTCTAGTCCCAAGAGTCAAAGATCGTGACAATGAGCCACGTATTGGCCATCCCATTGGAGAGGCCACGCAGGCCATGGATGGTGTGCCCGATTTGCTCTCATCAAGACTAAATCTTCATCATTGGAGACCCACTCTGATTTGGGTCTTTAGACTGAAATGGCTGGAAACCTACTCCATATGATAGATTGGTTTGAGTGAAACCCAGATTTTGTTTTTTTTTTCTTAGTTTGGATGGATTGTTGATGAGAATGAAGCTGGATTGGATGGATAGATTTTAAAGATCTTGATGGATGGATTGTAAATGGTTTAGATCTTGAATCTATTGAACCTTGTCTATGTTGTTGAGGAAGCCGAAGATGAAGAATAAAAAATGAATAAGTGTATGTTGATGAGAATAAAGAAGAAGAAGAACAGTACACTGTTCTTCAATTTTTTTTTTTTTTTTTTCAATTCCAATTTGGGATCTAGGTTTAAAACCCAGATCTTCAACTTTAATGAATATATATGTATATATATATTTCAAAAGGTCAAGAGCGAAAGGTTTGTAAGCTTAACAAATCTATTTATGGTTTAAAACAATCATCCGAACAATGATACCTTCATTTCCATGAGGTAGTAATAACCTATGGGTTCCAAATGACTAAATAGAATTATTATGTGTATGTCAAACGAGTAAAAGACAAGTTCATATATATATTTTTATATGTGGATGATATTTTATTAGTTGGAAATGACAATGAGTTTATGATAACCATAAATAAAGGAATAATTATCCTCGACCTTCGAGATGAAAGACATGGAAGAAGTTACCTATATTTTAAGAGTTAAGATTAACAGAGATCGTTTAAGGAGAATTTTGGCTTTATCACAAGAGTCTTATATTAAAAAGATTCTCAAACAATTTTATATGGTTGATTGTAAGCCTATAAATACTCTCATCTCGAAGGGACAAACCTTTAGTCTTGAAATGTGCCCCAAGACTCTATTAGAGCATGAAAGCATGTAAAAAGTTCCTTACTCTAGTGTTATCAGTAATCTTATGTACGCTATGATATGTACAAGACCTGATATCTACTATGCAGTTGGACTAATTAATAAATATCAATCCAATTCTGGTCAAAAATATTGGATCGCTGTGAAAAGAATATTAGCAAATCTGAAGGGGACTGCAAACTACTCCTTGTGCTACCAAGATGGTAACATGCGTTTGGTTGGATATGCAGACACTGACTGGGAAGGTGACTTGGATGAGTGAAAATCTACTTCAAGTTATGTATTTTTACTCAGCTAAGGTGCTATCTCTTGAAGTAGCAAGAAACAATCATGGATTGCACTTTCCACTGTGGAAGTTGAATATATAGCATGTTCAGCAGTAGTCCAAGAAACAGTGTGGCTTAACGGATTTTTAGGAGAATTGATTTTGGAAGCTAATATAGAGAAGCCAGTTATTATTTATCGTGATAGTCAGGTAGCTATCGTCTATACCAAAGACGCAAAATATCACAGCAAATCAAAGAATATAGAGACTAAGTATAATTTTGTCAGATATATAGTGACAAAGAAAAATGTAATGATAAAAAATAAATCTATGCATAAGATGGTTGTAGACTCGCTCACAAAAGCTATGACAAGAGATGTATTTATATCACATGCTAAGTCTTTAGGTCTGCGTAGATTGTAATATTGTAATTGTTACTTTGAACTATATTCATTTATGAATAAATACATCAAATTTATTACATGATATTAACACATTCATTTCACTTGAATTATATAAAGTATGTTATCAGGTTGGGATTGGTATTCTGACACGTATAGTCACCTTGGTTGCTAGAATGACAAACCAAGATGAGACACATAGATTTTTAAAGGACAAAGATAAGATTATTCTCTTAAAGGCTTGAAATATATGAAATATCTTCTTGACTGTAGTCAAGATGAGGTTCTACCTAAAATTATTGAACCACTTGTGATGTATCTCTACCATCATGAAAACCTGTTTAACCCAGATGTGAGTTTTTTAATAACGGGTGCCTGGAATGCGAGCTCTAGAACCTCAGGTTAGGTGCTAGGTAAGTGCTTGAACTAAGATCTATACAGTGAATCATCTCAATATAAAAGACATATGCATCCTTATTAAAGGATAAGATTCACTATAACATGCATTTCATACCATGTGTGCTTATTATGACCGATATGGAAATGAGTGAATTTATCCCCGATTCCATATTGTGTAAGTTCCATTGAAGTTTGTAAAAACTTTTATTTATGTCCTCAGTGACTATTAACTTTGTCTCAAAATAACAAAGTGATGTTTGTATCATTAGTATGTCTTCTATGGCTATGATAATGCGACCTATAAGACATTTCTATGGTGTCAGTTATTTTTATTGACCGAGGGACGAAAGTGAGATAGGAATGTTTAATGGATTTTATTTTATTCATATATTTAGACGTTGACGAATTGCAATTTGAAACTTCAATCGTAATTATATGAAATAATGGAGGATCGAGCATATTACGTTAAAGGATTAAATATATTTGAGCAAATAAATTCGTTAAATCTAGGATATGATAAAGAACAAATTTATATTCTCTTATATAGTACTACAATTGAGATTTGAAAAACAAGGTTTATTACATATGTTATTGTTCATAGGTTATACGATGTATTTATACGTATGAATGTCTATACTTCTTATCATAAAGGGGTAACCAGTGTTTTTTTCTGTGAGTTTTTTGTTTGGCTCATCTTGTGTGATTAAGATGTTAGTTAATTGGGTGTTAGGTCAAGTCCACCTAAGCTGACCCAAACCCATAACCTAGGATCCAAATAATAAATTGGATTGTATTAAGTAACTGATGGAGCAGCTACTTGCAGTTGCATGGAGTAGTTATTTGCAACTGCAATACAATTGCTGTGAGTGTTCTACTGCATATAAACTGTAATGATGTGGTTATTTGTTATGGATGAATGAAACACTTACAAACATACGTACTAAGGGCAGAAAGCAAACATGAAAAACACCATTTTCTCTTGAGTGAGAACAAAGAACCAAAGGTAGTACTTTTACATTGTGATTTAAGGTTTCTTTTTGCATTGTGATTGAAATCCGACCACTAGTTGAACAACCAGAGATTGAGGACAATCTTTGTTGCAAAATGGATACACCATTATCATTTTGTTCTATTGTTTTTCGTGTTAATATATATATATATATATGTGTGTGTGTGTGTGTGTGTGTGTGTACTGCCATGGTTGATGGTTGATGTTTAACAACAATTCACCTCTCACGAGGCTACTAGATGCACATTTTAGAAATATTCCTCTCGATAACTCAATTCCAATCGTTTTTCAAATATTTATTATACTTGGAAACTATATATTCATGATTGATAGCGACCCAAAATATCAATTATCTATATTCTTAACCTATTGGAATTTCACTTGGTACAATTATTATATCTCCATATAAGAAATTCTTGTCCCAAAAATTAAATAATTTTACTCAAATTTAAACCTTAATTATAAGCTCACTTAGTTTTTTTTTCGTGAAAAGGTGCACCGAAATAATAATTTAGGTGGGCTTGACTAAGACATACATATACTTTCATTGGTTTTCTCTTTACAAGTCATCCGAGTTTTGACATTTTTTGTTTGGTGTCCACCAAGTTCGGTGGACAGTTCTCATTTAATTCTTCTTTTTGACCCCCCAAATCATAGGGAGTGCATTTAAGGAGATGATGGAATGTGTTTAGAGGAAGCCTACTTTACAGATCATGGTACACTTCTCATTTGGTAATGAAATTGTTATCAAACAATTGGGTAAAGGCTTTGGGCTTGAATTTAAAATTCTAACTATTGCGCTTTGTTTTTAAATGGACTAATTTATTAACTCTTATAAGCTCATTGAGCAACTCCAATCTCCTCCTTTAGCAACTTTCTTTCTTTTAATCACGATTGAGCTTGACATATAAATAGACTCACTAAGCAGGTCATGAGAGTTCATTTAGCAATGACATTTCTTTCCAATAGTGGGCTTAAATTCATATTTGGACCTATAATAAAATTTTCTCACTATTGGACCCTAGCTTCTGAAAAATAAAATCAATCAAATAACAATTTGATTAAGTCCAATTCATAACATTTTTAAATAAACAAATTTGAATATTAAATTTTTGGGTTTCTTGACTACAAACTCTTGTTTAAACAAGTCTAACTCCGTCATTACAAAGCCCATTATTAGTATGACCTTCATTTTTTTCCTTTTTGAATTTTATTTTATTTGTTGACTTATATTTTTATCTTATTAATGAACACTCAAATTTACCTATTAATTAATATTCAATTTTGTTATTATGTATATGTATATACACACACGCACGCACGCACACACACACACACATGTTGGTTACTTTTCGGTTCCCATTTTAAGTAATAAAATCTTGCAAGTATATGAATTATATAGATTTCGTATAGCAGTTGCAAGATCGTCTCCACAGAGACGTGAGAATTGATTACTAAACTAGTCCTAAATGAAAATAAATAAATAAATAAAAACAAATAAAAGTGTGTTAGGATTCTAGATTCCACTTAGAAGTATAAATTAATCATCAAAGCATTGAAGAATTATCGGTTGTGATTGTCACTAGTTTATCACTAATTCTCTTAATATATATTTTCCGATAATGCATCGAACATACTCTCGTCCCCCGACACCTATCTTCCGATATTGCATCGAATATACTCTCATCCACCGACATCCATCTTTCAATGGCTATCGAATGTCTGAGAGCAAATTAGGTTCTAGATAATTTATTATCTGAGTCTGATTGGTATTTTTATGAGACACTTAACTGTCACTCGAGCACTAATGGTGACCCGACTATCACACGAGTAGCCAATCTCGCTTTCCTAACCAAGCACTACAAAAAAAGGGGCTATCACTGACCAAATATTTTCGATGGCCAAAAATACTATCGATGATACCTTCATTTTCGATGGTCAAGTCTAAGACCGTCGTTGACCTTGTAAATAGAGGCCATATATTTTCAACAAGAACAATCTTGTCGCAAACTCATCACATTATCGTTGCAAATATATTGGTTTTTGGAGCGAAATATCGGCGCAAATAGTATTACCAATGACTAATTAAATACCCTTGCAAATGGTAAAAAATTTGGTTCTATTATTACTGATGATTCGTAACCATTGAAAAAGTGGTCGAAAATTATCTCATTTTGATAGAAAAAATTTGAGCCAAGTGAATCATCAACGATATTAAAAATTACTATAGAAAATAATGGAAATTTTATTCATACGTATTTTCGATGGCACGTAATCGTCGTAAAACTTCTAAATGTGTTTGAGAATGATTTATTACTTACCGATGACTAATTAATACTGTCGAAAATGATAAAGATTTTTGTTGCACTATTATTGACAATTTATAACCGTCGACAATAATCTGAAAAGTGGTCGGAAAAGTATTACATTTTGGGGGAAAAAGTTTCCACCACGTGAAACTGACGATGTTGAAAATTACTGTAGAAAATAATAGAAATTTTATTCATTCTTTTTTTGACGATAATTAGCCACCGTAAAACGTCTAAATGTTTTTGAGAATGATTTATTATTTACCGACAACTAATTAAGACCGTAGAAAATGATAAAGATTTTGGTTCTATTATTATTGACGATTTATAACCGTCGAAAATAATCTGAAAAGTGGTCGGATAAGTATTTCATTTTGGTGGAAATATTTTGCACGAAGTGAATCATCGACGATGTTGAAAATTACTATCGAAAACAATGGAAATTTTATTCATACATTTTTCGACGGTAATTAGCCGTTGTAAAATGTCTAAATGTGTTTGAAAATCATTTGTTAGTTATTGACGGCTAATTACGACCGTCAAAAATGATAAAGATTTTATTTCTACTATTATTGACGATTTATAACCGTTGAAAATAATCTAAATGTGGTCTAAAAAGTATTTCACTTTGGCGGAAAAATTTTGCCCCAAGTGCATCATCGATGATGTTGAAAATTACTGTAAAAAATAATAAAAATTTTATTCATACTTTTTTCAACGGTAATTAGCCATCGTAAAATGTCTATATGTGTTTGAGAATGATTTATTACTTACCGATTACTAATTTAATACCCTCGAAAATGGTAAAGATTTTGGTTCTACCATTACTGATGATTCGCTACCGTCAAGAAGACTCTGAAAAGTAGTCGAATAAATATTTAATTTTGGCTGAAAAATTTTGCACCATGTGAATCATTGACGATAATGAAAATAATGTCAAAAATAATGGAAATTAAATAATGACAATTTATTATACTTTTTTTGAAGGTGGGTAGTCGTCGTAAAAGTCTAAAATATGCCTGAGAATGATTTATTACTCCATGACAAGTTCTAGTGCCAATTATAGCACCAATGACATGAAATTGTCCCTAAAAAATGGTAGACCTTTTATTAATTGTGAAAAACATTATGAAAATGAGCAAATTAGTCAAAACCCTCTATATATATGCCTATTTACAAATGAAACTCATGTTTGCCTTTTATTACACACCGTCCTCTCTTGCACCAATGGTTTGACTGTGATTGATCATTTGAAATAACCGGTGACTAACAACATAGAGCATAAAGATGATAATGCCCCTGGCTAACTAATTTGTGACAGAAATAACATAATTACCCCTACTTTTAAGGGAAAAAAATTTAAAAAACTTGAAAAATCTCAATCATCCATCTATAAAAAGAACGGTTGAGATCTATTTAATTTTAAATATAAAAAATATATATATTTTTCAAAAGGTATCTAAGCCATTCATCTCAAAGATGGATAGTGAAGATCAATTTGACAAAAAAATAGAAAAATAAAATTTATTTTTTAAATTTAAAAATAATAAAATTTTAACTATAAAAAATATTTTTAAATATAAAAATATATATAAATTTTTAAATGGATCTGAGTCGTCCATATCAAATATGGATGGTCAAGACCAATTTGGGAAATTAAAAAAAAAAAAGAACAATAAAAAAAAAAAGGATGGAGATGGAGTTATAGATTGGATCTCCGTTTGTTTGTCTCTCTCACAAAACAAACTCTCTATTTCTAATTTTTGTGTCTTGTACAATCATCACACGATGTTTCAAAGTTGAGTAACAACTTGATTGGTGTACTAAAGGTCTTCATTTTCACTCTTGATACCCATTCTATAGGCCGAAATCTAGGTATATATAGTTGTGTTGGTCCTTTCCATTTCCTCTCCCTTCTCAAAATCCAATCTTTATTTGACCTATAATTTGGTCATCGAAGTCGACAAAATCTTGTTAGATCTTCAATGGTAAAAGAACCCGCAACTTGCATCATTGTTCCCTGACTTCAGATCCAAATCATCGACACCCACAAAAGACAACGGTTGGAGGAGAAGACCTATTCCAATCAACAATGGTCGTTTGAGTTGATTCATTCATTTCAATAGAGATCCACAACTGCTTCCTATGACGGAAGATGACCGAGAAATCTGAGAAGTCGTTGAATGTGCTTTGGTTGGTGCTTGTTGCAGGGTCTCAGTCAGATCTTCAACATCTGGGTTCCAACCCAGACCTTCTGGGTTCAAACCTAGATGTTAATATCTACGTTCGCCTAGATTGGATTTGTAGAAGATGAAGATGAAGTTCACGATGATGACTGATGATGGTTGGTGTCTACTTTTGGTTGGATTTGTTGAAGATGAAGAGGAATAAAACTTTATCTTCATCTAGATTTTTTTTCCCCCTTAATTTGGCAACCATCTAGTTTTGGTTTTGATGATGATGGTTGGTGTTTGGTTTTGGTTGCATTTGTTGAAAAGAAGATAAATAGAGCTTCATCTTCATTTGGTTTTGTTTGATTTATTTTGTTTTGTTTATATATATATATATATATATATATATTTGGATGTAGGTGATTATGAATTGAGTATTTTTTTTTTTTTTAAATGTGTTCAATTTATTAAAGATAAACAAATAAAAATATGAGTTTAATGTCTGATTGCATTAATGCTGGTTTTGGGATTGGTTTTAAAAGTGATTGGTATTGTTTTGATTTAGTTTAATTTTGACCTTCAGTTTAATTATCTGTTCAGAAGATGGAGATTGATATTCATTTGCTAATGGGTCGGTGGAGATCCCATTTCAATTATTATTATTTTTTTTTCATTTGAAATTCTTTTTTCCATTTTTTTTAAATTCTTTTAATTTTTTAAAATTTTTTCAAAATGGAACTTACCATCCATTTTTGAGATGGAAGGCTTAGATCCATTTGAAAACAAATTGTTTTAGATCTTAAAATGATTTTTTATAGTTAAAAATTAATTATTTAAAATTTTAAAATATTTAATTTTTTTAAAATTTTAAATTATTTTAAATGAATCTCCACCGTCGAGATGGATAGTGGATATTCATAAAACCTATTAATAATATAATTTTTAAACAAATAATAAAAAATGAGAGAAAATTGAAGAAAAAAATAAAAATGAAGGAAATTTTGTTGTTTGACATATGTACTCTTGACCTCACACAGAAGGCAATAGACCACACAATTCAAATGGTTTTCATCAACATTCAGACCCTTTTACCACCATTTTCAAACACTAAACATAGTCTATGTCAAAGGGACTCTCAGGTGAGTCCATTAGGTTTTTCAGAGTGCAGATTTTGTCAGTCATTGGGTTTGTTTGTTTGTTTGGTATTTTTGGTTTTTTTCTTATTATTTTTTTATTTTTTTGGGTTTGCTAAAAAGTTTCATATGAACATGGGTTTTGTGTTTATTATTCACCAAAAACGATGTTTTACTTATTATCTACAATTTTTGGATTGGTTAAGGGAAAGTGGATTGTAAGGTTTTTTGTGTGGAAGAATGAATATTTTTAGGGTTTTTTTTTTGTGGGTCTTGTGTGGCCATATGTGTGGACATTGGGTAGAAAACCTATGTAGGTAATATGTCTGTTAAGTGTATGTTATTGAAACTCTTCATAAGATTTGTTATTTCATCTTTTCATCCATGCATATCCATAAGTTTTCGATGTTTTAGGTATGTGTAAGGTTTATGTAGCTTTCCTTAAATTTAATTGACAATGAAAAAAAAAAAAAAAAATCTAGTTCACTAATGCTCATATGCTGAAAACAAGTGATCTCCGAGACGAAAGGATATTTTTGTTAAGTCATTTATATAAGCATTTTAATGAACTTGCTAAAATTAATATAAACTTGCTACCATTAATGCTAAATAAATTTAGAGTTGCTAAGCATACATTTTTTTGTCAATATCGGATAGACCCCTTTCCCTAGGCGATCTGCTGGCACCCTACGGTGACCCTCCAGCTAACTCTTTCGCTCAACTAAAGGATCCCCCGCAGAGCTAAGCCATATTCTTTCATAACCTTTTCAAAAACAGTGGAAACGAGGGGAAATTTTTCATTTTTATTTTAAACATTTACAAAATATTTTATAAAAATTTGGGCAATATCCCGTCTATTTTTCGGACTTTGCCACCTTGTAAATTATAAAATTAAACACTTCTAAAAATCACAAAAGCAATTTCCCCAAACTACAGAGCCTCAGACTCTCATTTTTCAACAAAACCACAATCACAAGTTTATATGTCAATTTATCAACTAAATCATACATCATGCATCAATTTTCTTTAGAAACACAATTTAAATCCATAAAATGATATTTACAAAATCATGTAGCAATAATAAAATATATACATCTCTTACTATTAAACAAAAATAGGATTAGGTAATCACATCAGCATTATTGCCGCAACTGCTTGGTAACGTCTCGGGGTAATTCCGCAGCTATGGTACCTATGTCTGGGGAGGTTTTTATTTACAAAAATATAAAATAGAGTGAGCTTGATAGCCCAGTGAGTGTCAAATAATTTCCATTTAAAACTAGCTTATCAAATATCCTCCCAAAACTCTTTTCAAAACATTTATGCATACTCAAATACTATGATTGAATAATTAACATAGTTGAAATTCATCTTTCATTTAAAAATAATAGATGTCAATCAGAATTTCATAAAATTCATTTCATGCCAAGTAAATAACATTTAAATCCATAAGTTGCATGGTTTCCATTTTTTATCAAAAACATTTTATTAATGGTGGCATCAATAACTTTAAAAGAATTTATAAATACACATAGGCCAACCATTAATAGTTTTCATCACATGGTACCCTCAAAGTACAGCGGAATTCTTCATCGCTCAGGCCATCACGGAATTCTGCATCGATCAGGCCATCTATCCAGTTTTTTACGTAGCGGAATTCCTTATCGCTACGGAGCGGAATTCTTCATCGCTCGGGTGGAAGTTAGCAAATAATATACCTCTTACGTGCATTGGGTGACTCACCGGACTAAACAGACACGGTCCCACCCTCTGTTAGTGACAGACTCTCCCAATACAGCCAATGCACGTTTAAGGTACTCAACCCAACTGGAGATATATAACATACAATCAGGCGTACCATAGATTTTCAATATCATTTCAATTTAAATTTCCTTTCTCATTTAAATCACATTTCATATAAATCATTTCCATAATTCATGCAACAATTTCAATTTGAAATTCATTTAATATTCAAATCAACACGATAAATTTGGCATGCATTTAAAATCAATTATAATAAAAACATTTTTGTAAAGACACTCACTTTAGTTATCACTTTTGAATAGATCTCTGAAAAGCTCTAAAATGTTCCCTATCGCTCTTCCTTTGCTCCACTGGTTTGTTCTTCGCCTACACAACATATATATACGTAAATTTACGTTCACGTCACTTCTGGAAACTCGAAATTACACAGTCGTCCCTATATGATCCTTTTTACGCGCAACTCTCTATTTTCGATTTCTAACTTTAATCTTTCACTTTTAATAGCTTCAATACTTTTAATTAAACTCATTAGGGTCATCCGAATACTCAACGGACATCATATGGACCAATTTATGAAATCGCCCTTAAACTAGTTTATTGCGCGATTTGGATTCTCTTTAAATCTTTGATATCTTCTTAGGTTCCTAAGCTTCAAATCAACACCAATTCGCTTATTTTTCAACTTATTTTTACTCAAAATCAACCAATAAACAAATCAAATTAACATCCATTTCAAATCAATCTATTACTAACCAAATCATCAATCTTTAAACTCAAACAACTCACCCCTAACTCCTCTTTGCGTTAACTTCGGTGCAGCTGGAAATGGTGCGAATCGATCGGGCTACGGTGCGGGTTCCGCAGGTGACTGGACGGTCAGCTCTTCGCCACTCTTTTCCTCGCCGATCGGAGCTGTTCGCCGGTGATCAGCTCGGTTTTTGCTCCGTTTTGGCGTCACGCGTCACCAGTTTCAGGTGGCTTCTTCGCTGCTGCTCGACGGCTGGTTTCAGCGAGCTCTGTCGGCGTTGGACGGCGGCAGGTCGGCGGTCGTCTTCCTCCGGTGTCGCGCGACAGTCTTCTTCTTCTTCTTTCTTCTTTCTCTTCTCTTCTCTTCTCTTCGGTCAACGACAGCCTCACTCTTTCTCTCTTTATTTTTAGACAACTTTTTGGCTTCTCTTTTTCCTCCCCATAATTCTCAATAATCCCACTTATGCCCCAAGAAAATTCCATTCTCTTCCCTTAACTTTTGACTTAATCTTACTTTGACCACAATTATTAAAACTTATCTTCAATTTAGTCCATTATTTCCTTAAAAAATTATTCGATTTCATTTACCATTTTATCATTCCGTTTAATCTCCAATCGAGTCGAAATCGATCTTTAAGGGTCCCCTATACTCTTAGGGATTTCCATTGACCATTTCGGGCCTCAAATAATTATTTAGAGACTGCTTCCGGGGAGATCCGTAATATTACGATAGAGGGCTTACAATATCAATAGCATTTAAAGATCAAATATGAGCTAATCTTTAGGCACCTTTTCATCACCTGCAAATTGCTGCAAACTTTTGACTCATTAAATATTTATTAACTAACCCACTTCTTTTGTAGCAACTATAGCTGACTTTGGTGTTTTGGAGATTTTAAGCTTTCCAGTATTGATTGACGTGTTAAAAACTATTATAAAATGTGGTGGATTTTTATTTGCGGATGGTACATGCTCAAGTATAGTAAAAAGAACAAGCACAATTTCTTCGAAGTTCTTAACATCTTGATTTTGAGTTAGTTATCTCGTTTGTAGAAAGGGTATCTAGTCAATACCTGACAGAACCCTTTTCTTAGGCGATCTGCCAGCACCTTACAGTGACCCTCCAGCTAGCCATTTCGCTCAACTAAAGGATCCTCACAGAGTTAAGCCGTGTTCTTTCTGAAACCTTTTCGAAAACAACGGAAACGAGGATAAATTTTTCATTTTTATTTCAAACATTTGTAAAACATTTTATAAAATTTGGGTAGCATCCCATCTGTTTTTCAGACTTTGTCACCCTGCAAATTATAAAATTTAGCATTTCTAAACTATCACAAATCAATTTTTCCCGAACTACAGAGCCTGAGGCTCTCACTTTTTCAACACAACCACAACCACAATTTCACATTTCAATTTATAAACTCATTATCAACAAAGTCATATGTAATGCATCAATTTACTCCTAAAAACATAATTTAAGTCTACAAAAGAATATTTACAAAATCACGTAGAGATAATAAAATATATATACAACATCTTTTAAAATTGAACCAAAATAAGAGTAGGTAATCACATGTGCACTATCGCCACGGCTGTCTAGTATATTCTCTGGGTAACCCACAACTATGGTACCTGTGTTTGGAGAAATTTATTTGAAAAATACAGAAAACGTTTGATGAGCTTTGAAAGCCCAGTGAATGTCATATAATATATTTAAAACTAGTGAGTGTCATATAATATATTTAAAACCATACTTTCATAAAAACCTCCCTAAAACAGTTTTGATAATTTGAATCAAATCCATTTATTTTAAATTGAGTTTCATGCATTCATATTATAAAACATATGTTAAACGGTTTTCAATTTCATAAACGATTCTCCTATGATTGTGAGGTTTTTAGTCTAAAATATTTCATTTTTATGAAACGAACTGGTCCGACTTCGCTCGTAGGTGTCCTTCCAACCAATCCGGTTCCTGCCAACCTATAGTGACCCGTGCCACATGACACCCTAGTATGGAGTAGGATCCTGAATCACTCTCTATCCGATTCATATAGCGGAATACTGCGTCGCTACAGAGTGGAACTCTGTCTCACTCGGGTGTAAGCTAATTAATAATATACCCTCTACATGCATTGGACTAATCCCTCGGACATCTGACTGACATGGCTGCTTACGGGTACCTCCCGCGGTTAGTATAGTTAGTAACATACTGACACTACTAGCTCTTTCAATGCACGCTTCGAGTACTCAACCCAGACTGATAATGTCCTTATACTCTTTGGGTAAGTCACAGGTTTTATTTTTCACATTTTTTAAAATTAAAATCCATTTTATATACAATTCGAAACGAAAAATTATCGTTTTACAAAAATAGAAAAAACTATATTATCCGTTACCATACAGCTTATCATTTAAATCATATTTCAATTTTGCCAAACATTCAAACATGCATGAAACATTCATTCATAATTCAAATCAACACAAAACTCATTAAAAATCATTTTGACACTCATCTGAAGTAACGGTCACTTCGGAATAACTTTTCGGAAGGCTTCAAAATGCTCCCTATCACTCTTTCCTTGCTCCACCGGCTTGCTCGTCACCTACACAACATATATATACGTAAAATTTACGTTTGCGTCAACTTTCGGAAACTCGAAATAACTAAAATTATACAATTGCCCCCAGGTGACCCGTTTTACGTGTAAACCTCCCTTTTTCATTCCTTTATCGATTCTAGGGTTCCGAATTCAGTTTTTTTCATCTAGAACTTATTTATTATCACCTAGGGATGTTCTGATACTAACGGAATCACGTTCAGAGGCCCGAAACAAAACATTATTCGATTTCGACCCCTTTTGGCTGAACCTATTCCCTAGCTCAATCGGGCAGTTTGCTTTCCTCTGTTTTTACTCCAATCATCTCCCTAACTCGTGCTTAGGTTAGCCCAAGTGTGAATTTGAAATAAAACGTCCATCAGGTGGACGTTTCTAGCAAAAACGCTCACTTTTTCACACTATTTCAAATGACATTTTACCATTTTTGACATCCTAAGTTCACTCACTTGATTCTAAGACTTCTTGGACTCCAATACACTCACTTACATTTATCCATGGTGTAAAAATGGAGAAACGGAGTGATTTTACGCTTTGAGATCAAATAACCGTTATCGGGCGAAATTGTTTCCAATTGATTTCTAATGTCTCCAATGACTTTCTAACACTCTATATACATCAAAATGAGTCTCATTTCACCAATATATCAATGAGATTACAAATCCCTAATGCAATCCTCAAACTACCACAACATACTCTTCAATAACATCAATTCATTTTTCACCAATTTCTTTCACAATTTCATTCACACATTTTATCAAACACTCGGTGGCATGAAATCTCAACCATTTCCCACTCATTTCCATTTTTAATTACCCAACAATCAACAAAATAAATCATATCAAAACCCACATCAAAACCAACTTAAATCACCAACAAAATCATCAATAATAACCATTTCAAAACTTGAACAACTTACCCCATTTTTCTTCCTCACGAGTTCATCTCTTTCTCCTTCATTTTGGCTCCGGTTTTGGACTGGTTTGGGTGTGAAAATGGTTGGGTTCGATTGGATCTCCTCCCTCATTCTTCTCCTCTTTATAGTCTTTTTCTTCCTCGGTCGGATCTCCTTTTGCGTCACTGTTTCGGGTCTGGTTTTGAAGCTGCTTTTTGGTGGCCGATCTAGTGTGTTTAGGGTCCGGTTTGGCATCAGTTTCAAGCTAGAAATGGTAGAGAACAATTGGGTTTCTTCTTCCTTTTCTCCCTCACGCGATCTCTTTCTCTCCCTAGCTCGATCTCCTCCATTCGTTCTGCAGTTTCTGGTGTCTTCAATTCTGCTTGGTTTTGGCGAGCTTGGCGACTGGATGGACTGGGTTCAGCGTCGGCTTCAGGTGGTCGGAACAGCTCGGTCGATCGAATCTAGTTCTGCGCGTTGGTTGGCGCGGCGAGTTCTGGTTCTGTCGTCGAGTTCGAGTTGGTTGCATCTGGTTGGCTGGTGGTCGGCGAGCTACTCGATGTCGGTATCGTGTTTTAGTTTGAACGATGGCAGCTCGCCTTTTTCTTCTTCTTCTTCTTCTTCTTCATGCGACTAGTTTAGCTCTATCTTCAGTTTTGATTTTTGTGCTTCAATCACTTTTGATTTATGTTTTCCGCCACAAACAATTCTAAAAATGTCGGTTACATCCTAAGAAAATTTCGTTCTCACCCTTAGCTTTTGGATCAATTCTAGTTTGGTCATAATTATTAAAACTTATCTTTAATTTAGTCCCTTATCATATTAAATAATTACTCGATTTTGTTCATCATTTTACCTTTCCGTTTTATCTCCAATCGAGTTTAAATCGATCCCTAAGAATTCTTTATAACCTTAAACACTTCAATGGACCATTTAGAGTCTCTAATAATTATTTAGGGACTATCTCTGAAAAATCCGTAAAATTAAAATAGAGGGTTTACAGTACCTTATAGAGAGTTGGTTGATAAATTTTGTTGTTCAAGATGCTAAACAATGCTAGCTAGGTCTTCTTTAGGAACATCAATGTACTAGAGGGTTTAAGGTGGTGTAGATATCAAACATATTAATTTAAAATTTGTAGATTTTATTTGGGATTTGTTGTAAGCCCTCGAATTGGATTTTATGGATTTCCCCAGATATAGTCCCTAAATAATTATTAGAGACCCTAAATTATTTATGGAGACGCTTAAGATCATAGAGAACCCATTGGAATTGATTTAAACCCAATTGGAGATTAATCGAGAAGTTAAAATGATAAATGAAGTTGAATAATTTTTAAGGTAGAAATGGATTAAAGTGAAAATAACTTTTAATAATTGTGGTTGTTGTAAGATTAAGCTAAAATCTAAGGGAGGAGAATGAAATTGTTTTAGGGTGTAAGTGGAATTAATGAGACTTGTGTGGAGGAATATAGAAGTCAAGAAGTATGGTTGACTTTTCAAAATAAAAAGCAAAACCAGAAGTTTCTCTCTCGCGAGAAAGAAAGAAAGAAAGAAAGAAAGAAAGAAAGGAAGAAGAAAAGAGAGAAGAAAGAAAGAAAGAAGAAGAAGAAGAAGAAGAAGGAGAGGACCACCGCCGGCCGACCAAGCCACCACCACCGTGCACCGTCGCCGTCCAACCGTGAACTGAAGCCAAGTTGCAGCAAAACCGTGACCGACCGAAGCTGAAGACCAAGCTAAAACCGCGACGAGACAGCTCCGATCTACGCGGAGGAGACGCCGACAAGCTACTCCAGCTCAACCTGCACCAAGATCAGCTCAAGCTAGACCTGAATGGAGCTGAAACGGAGCTGATCCAGCGGTCAGAACAGCTCCCACGCGTGTAGATCGGCGGCAGAGACAGCTTCGAGCGACGGCCAGAACAGCCGCAAATCGCGGCAGAACCAAGGGGGAAAGAGAGAGAGGAAGAGAGGGAAAGAAAAGAGGAAGGGAACCAGCCCAAAACCCAGATCAGATCCATCCCAAAATCAGTCCAAAACCACCTTAAAGCGAAGTAACGCAATAAAAAAAAGGGGTGAGTTATTTAAGTTTGAAAATGATGATTTTTGTTGGTGTATAAGTTGATTTGAGATGGATTTCATTGTGATTTGTTGGTTGATTGTTTTTGAGTGAAAACAAGTTGAAAAACAAGTATTTGAGGTTGATAAGGAGTTTAGAAAACCAAGAAAATGCCAAAGATTCAAAAAGAAACCAAAAACGCGCGTAAACTAGTTTAATGAGCAATTTTGTAAATTGACCCTTATGACATCTGTTGAATGTTTGGACGACCCTAATGAGTTTAATTAAGAGTATTGAAGCTATTAAAAGCGAAAGATTAAGATTAGAAACTAATATGAAGAGTTGCGCGTAAAAATGGGTCATATAGGGACGATTATGTAATTTCAAGTTTTCAGAGATTTACGCGAATGTATTATGTTGTGTAGGTGACGAGAGCGCTCGAGGATCGAGACGAGAGGATTAGGGGCTCCGCACGCGCTATTTTCAGTCATCAGTTTTGTGAGTGAATTTTATTTAAAGATTTTAAAAGTATTTCAAATTATTACATTTGATTTGATAAGTGATTGCTTGAGTTTATTTTAAATGCATTGATATATGCATGAGCATTAGCTTGAAATGAGAATGTGATTTTATATGCATATACATATAAAGTTGTTGAAATGAAATTTCAGAAACTAAGTTTTTAAGTTTGAATTGAGAAAATCAGTTTTAGTGCTTAATGCACTCAGAAAATGAGTTTTAGTGTTTATGGCACTCAGAAATCAGATTTTAGTGCTTTACGCACTCAGAAAAGAGATTTGTGCTTTTGCACCAGAAAGTTAAAACAGAAAAGAGAAAAGTGTTTTCAAAACCAGAAAGTATCCCCTCAGGGATTTTCAGAGATTACAGAGCAGTTTAGACCCGATCGGTCTATCCCACTTCAGTTGGCACAGTCCTGGGAAGGGATAAGTCACTAACATGGGGGACAAGTGTCAGAGTCTGTCAGTCGAGTCGCCATTGCTGATGTGGGATAGTGTTTCGTGTGCCATGGTTAGCGCTGGGCTCTGCACATGGTCACGAGATGTCTTAGAGCAGGCGAGCTATGGTTAGCGCTAGGCAATTCCGCACATAGCCGCGAGATGTCTCCGAGCTAGCGAGCTATGGTTAGCGCTGGGCAATTCCGCACATAGCCGTTAGACTTGAGAGACCCCAGATTTAGGGATACTATGGTAATTTTGAAAGATATCGAAAAACGGCTTTTAAAAGAAAAGCAGATTTGAGATAAAAGATATTTTATAATTATTATTGAAGTTATTTATGATTTACAGTTGCAAGTTTTGTATTTAAATACATGCATGTGCTTAGAGATGAATTCTCATGTTTAAGTTGATGTTTTAAAGATTTAAGTTTGAAATGCTTTAGAAACAAAAAGTAGTTTTCAAATGTTTTTAGAGGAGGAAGTTTTGAAAACCAGACTTTCAAAGAAAAGATAAATTATCACTCACTGAGCTTCTAGCTCATTATTTTCTGTTTTATATAAAAACCTCCTCAGGTACTCTCAGCAGGTAGCCGATCAGTAGCATTACCTCCAACGGGCGAGCCAGCGCGACACGACATCATTGATTAGCTCATTTTGTTTCAGCATTAGATTTTCATGTAAATATCTTTTAAAATGTATAAAGGATTTGTAATTATTCGTTTATAACTGTTTTTAAATTGCTTTTGATTTAAATGAGATTTATTAAATATTGTTTGAATTTATTTAAGTTGATTTAGAAATCAAATGCATGATTGAGGCCTACGGGCAACCAGAAGTTAGGTTGGTGATAAATTTTAGTCGAAGTGTTGTTTTTCTGTAAACAGGTTTTTCGGGAACGTTAAAAATATAGCTGTTATGCTGCCGAAATTTTGTTAGAAAAATGAGTTGCGAAAATGAATTTAAATTCAAATATAAAAATTTTTCCTACGCGTTTTTAGTTTTTAAAGACAACCCAACCCAACAATGTTTCAGAAAGTATGAAAGAGTTTAGGGTTCGCTCTACGGGTTTCGCTTAGCCCGACGAGTCGGGTCTGGGAGGGATCCGTTGGGGTGCCCGGCGTGACCGACCGGATCAGAGTTAGAGGTATCCGGGTTCGGGTCGCGTTATTTGTTATGCAAAATTTTAACCTAATAAATTTAATTAGTTTGTCTATAAATTGTGTTAATGTTTGTGTGGTATATAGAACAGTAGAAGCATGATTGCCAGTTATATCTTGCTTTATAGAATGACTAGGAAGAATACTTTGTCTTCTGTACTGTCTGCCATCTTGCAAGACTTTAGCTAGTTCATCTTAAGTTTTTCATTGGTTTTGAAGGAACCAAAAACTTGACCAGTCAGCTTGAAAATCATTTACAAGGCAATAACTCTGTTTTATTTTCTAAAACTAGAGAAGCAGCCACTTATATATATATATATATATATATTTACATGTATATATATGTAAATAATTGGTTTTTTATTGTTTTATTTTCTAAAAGTAGAGGTAATAACTCATAAGTTTGTCTTCTAAAAACTAGGCAATAATTCATTTATTCTCTTTTGCTCTATTATATATATATATATATAAGCAAAAGTGAATAAATATATATAAATAAAAGTATATATATATATATAAGTAAACTTTTATATATACATATATATAAATATATATTTATTCACTTTTGCATGCTTTCTTAATCACTCATTTATTCACTTTTGCTGTTACATATATAATTGGTGTGATAACTCCAATGTTTTCTCAATAACCCATTTATTCACTTTTGCTGAAGAATTGGAGTTAAAGATTTAGAGCATGGAAGAGGAATTACAGCAGTATAAAGCTATAAAGGATGAACTGGAGCAGCTCAAATGTACACAAGAAGAATTGAAACAAATGCATGAGTTCATGAAAGTCATAATGTCCCATTCAAAGATACAACCACCTTCAATGGTATGAATTATACTTTGCCCAAAACTATGCAAATTTATATGGTTGTTCAACTAGTTTGCTAATTAATCTTCAATATAACTTATATCTATGTTTTGACTTGTGGTTGAGAAGTTTAATTTTAACAATATATTCATGTATCTTTTCTTTAAAGGCTACAATAAAAAACAACACATTTACATCTTCTTTATTCATTTCATGTAGTTTTTTGGTTTTATTTTTTTCAAGTTATTTCTTTATACTTTTCCAATTGTTTTCCTAACTTCCTATGTAGAACAAATGATAGTTAAATTGATGTTGTCATGGTGCATATTAGTGGCCTTGTAAAAGCGAATGTCACACACTTGATCATATTATCTTTTAGTGATTGTTTTGTGTTTATACTATTTTTGAAATCTCATAGTATTCTTTGGTTGGTAAGTTGTTATGTTGTTTAAGTTGTTACCAATATCAAATCTCCATAGCTTCCTATTTAGGATCAATGATAGATAAATTGATGTTGTCATGATGCATGCCTTGTAAAAGCGAATGTCACACACTTGATCATATTATCTTTTAGTGATTGTTTTGTGTTTATATCATCCTTGAAATCTCATAGTATTTTTCGGTTAGTAAGTTGTTATGTTGTTTAAGTTGTTATAAGTATCAAATCTCCATAGCTTTCCCCTCTTCCCACCCCCTTTGTTTCCTTTTTAATTTACATCTTTAAATATCTAAAAATAATGAAGATTGCTTTTCTTAGATTATTTATAGTTATTAAATTTTGTATAGTATCATGTTTTATCAGACAACAATGAGGAAGACAATGCATGATGATTAATCAACTATGAAGTACCAGAATTAAAAGTTGCAGGATCGCTTTTTTGGTATTAATCAATTGACAAAGTTTATTAGAACTACAATGTTCTTTCACTAATATCTCTTTTATATTTTGCAAATTCTGTAGCTACTAAATTTTAGAACTTATTCTATTGTGTTACCTTTGTTTAGTTTGGTTATGACAAACCAATATTTTGTTAAATTTGTTAATTAGTTTGATTTATTTTCAGTTTTATCGATGACAACATTAAGAAACATTTGAACTAAAATATGATTGTTAAAAAGGGTGTAATAAAATGGATTAATATCAATAAATGCATTCAATCATTAATATATTAGTAATTTAAAAAAAAAACCTTAATATATTATTTTCAACAGCCCTCACATGGTCAAAAATTAAAATCATATATGCATTCAGATAATATCGATGGCCATTTTTTGTCATAAAATCAGTTTTTTCAACAGTTGAAATTTCGTAGACAATTTCCTTTCCGACGACTAAAAATAATATTTTCGACCGCTCATCCCTCAGTAAAACACGTATTTTCGACAATCAGTTGTTGTCGAAGATGTTTTGGTCAAATTTTCAAAAGGTCTTTTTTGATGATTAAAAAATATAATCGACGGTCCTTGAGTGTCGTAAATAGTATAATTTTCGACGGTTTAAAGTCCTTAGACAACTTCTTTTCCAACAACTAAAAATAATATTTTCGACCACTCATCCCTCAGTGAAACACATATTTTCAAAGACTGTTTGCTATCGAAAATGTTGTGGTCAAAATTTCAAAAGGTTTTTTCAACGAAATTGAAAATAAAATCGACGGTCTTAAAGTATTGCAAATAGTGTAATTTTCGACGATTGAAAGTCCTTAGACAACTTTTCCAACGACTAAAAATAATACTTTCGACCGCTTATCCCTCAATAAAACACATATTTTTGATGACCAGTTGTTATCGAAAATGTTGCGGTTAAAATTTCAAAAGTTTTTTTCAATGAAATTGAAAATAAAATCAACGGTCTTTGAGTATAGCAAATAGTGAAATTTTCGACAGTTGGTTGATAAATCAATATTTTCGACAACGCTTTTTGCAACGATGTTCGACGGCCATTTGCCGTCGAATTAGAGTATTTCCAACGACAGTCTGTTATTACCAACGACATTTGGCCATCGGTAATGGACCTTTTTTTTGTAGTGATAGGGTAAGTATTTTATTTAGAACTTTCTATGCTATTCCTTTCGGTCTTAATACACAAACTCAAATTATGCATATGGTGGTCAATCACATATAAGCATTAAGTTCTAAATCCCTACTCAACATACATAACATCCTTAAAAAAAATAATCAACTTTATTAATATTAAAAATTAATATCTATCATCATCCCAACATAACATGAAATTTATGACTACATACAATACAAAAATTACAAATACAAAAGAGAAGTTGAGAAAAAAAACCCATGAACCTCCCTCTTCTGAGTTTGAATCCATGAAGCTCCTCTCTTTCGAGTTCAAACCCTTGCGTCCCCTTCTCCGCTTTTGTAAAGCTTTCTCTTCAAATTATGAGTGTAAGATATTGGTGGGTGAAGTTTGAAGGTGAAATTGAGGTGATTTTGGTTGAGAATAAGGGTGAGAGAAGGGGCATAACAGTCCCAATCTCAACCCTTCAAAACTCCCCCCCAATTGTTATGGTTCGAAACCTTTTTATAATTATGGAAATTAGGGATGAAATGATGAGCGAAAAGTCGAAACTGCCCTCATAACGCTCCCTCGCACGTTGGTTTGGATGGGCCCCAAAGGGGCGTGATTATGGTATATGGAAGCAGGATATACGCACACTGGTTTGTAAAAGACAGGTTGTACGCGCTGCTATACGCACTAGTGCACACGAGAGCTTAAATGGGAGCGCGTTGTGCTGTTTTGCTAGATGCTTCATCCCCTAACTTGAGCGCTTAGCAACAAGGGAGTGCTCTGGATAGATCTGGAAGGCTGGCTATGTGCGGGCTGTGCTAGGCGCTGACTAAGAGGTAGGCACACCAGAAGGCACGCATAGAGAAGAAATGATGGTGGAGTGTGCAGGGTGACGAGCTGTGGGACGAGGAAGCACATGAGTAGGAGCACTGCTGCTGTTGTAAAGGGGATGGCGCGCTGGTGCAGGGGCTTGGTGATGAGAAAGCGCGCAGCTAAGCGCATTGTTAGCCTGAAAACTGCTGCAGGTAAGCGTACTGGAGTGCAGGTAAGCATGCGATTTTGTAGGCTTGCATGTTGCTTAGGGAGGTTGCCTGTCGCTGTGAGCATCTGAAAGAACTGTTGGCAATGCATGATGCTGGCTTGGGCACTGCCTGTGGAGTATGTGCACTGGTGTGTTGAAAAAGGCTGGGAGGGGGCTGTTTGGTGCGTTGTGAAAGGGCTGAATGTGTTGGTTGTTATGGGACGAAGAATGTGTTGGCTTGGACGGGCTGTTGTGCTTTCTTGATATAAGGCCTGTTAGGTTGGTTTTCATGCCTCTTTGCGCGAAAAATGAGCTGCCTTTCTCATCCAAAATGCCTTCATTTCGTTACAATTTTTCTTCATGGTGATCGTTTTTACATTGATTGCACTCGTTACTTCTTTGCTTCTAATTCTTCACCTCGAATTTAATCCAAGCCTTCATGTTTATGGCAAACACTATTTCCTAATTTATTCCCTGAAAAATACTCAAAACACGTAAAATCCACTTAAGAACAATGACAAAGATAAATATTAGGAGGCCTAAATCATTAATAAAAATGCTCTTGTCAACACACACATACGCACCTCTATATATATATATTAGAACCCAATATTGTTTCTTTTCCTTTTTTGCATTCAAAACATTAAATATCTTCTTTTTTTCTCATTATTTTAAATTTTCTTGATTCATAGAGAATGATATGGAATCAAAAGCACATTTTGAAATAATAGAGAATTATTTAAAACAAAACAAACAATATAAAAAAAAAAAAGTAATTTTTTGTTTGATTTTTAAACTTATAGTTATTTTTATACGAAGTTGAATCCTAACAACTTTAAACTATATGTTGTATTGAAATTTTGCGGACTACAATTTAACATTAATTTCATCTATTAAATTGAATTCGTTGATTTATATATGTAGTTGGATTGAAATTTATTTAAAATTTCATCAAAATGCCTTTCCAAATTAAAAAGAAAAAAAAATCATCAAAAATGTAGATAGAGAATATTAAAAAAAATGGAGTCTCTTTAAAAGTTTAACTAAATTATTTTTCTTCTTAAATGAAGTGTATTTATAATAGGATTTTCAAAAGATAAAATGGCTAATATTGATATGTCCCAAAAAAACAAAAAAAAGAATAATATTGGAATAAACTGAAGTGTCCTTAGAATTTTGTTAACCTTAAATTTTTAAATTTGAATGTTTTTAGAGGATTGTCAATACAAAAATGGCATTTTAAGGAGCAAATGTCAATTTAATTTTAAATAGGAGTACTATAGTACTTTCATCAATTTTGTTAAAGTCAGTTGTTAAAGTTTATGGCTTATGGACTATGACTACGACGAATTTACATACAATAAGCAACTGACTAATTTTATACTTATAAAAAATTATGGGAAGCGGATTAATAAATATTGAAAGCTTCACAAATCATTTGAAATTAGAAAAAAAAAAATCTAAATTTATTTGATAATTGCCCTAAATTATTTCAGGTAATCAAATCTAGTTGGAATATTTATTATTTTTTTAACAATGTACCTCAACAACATTAAAAGAAAATTAAAATTAGAGCAAATTGGAAACTAACTACCTAATTCAAACCTTTTCTCAAGTGAAGTTAACATTATATGTTTATTACAAATTACACATATACCGTTAGTTTAGATTAGTCAACAATTAGTCAATTTCTACACATCTAGGGTTATGTTTGTTTTTTTTTTTACTGTATTTTATTTTATTTTTTATAATTTAAAAATATAATTTTTCTATAATTTTTTTTTAAAAAAAAAACCTAAAAAATTAAAGAAATTAAAAAAAAAAAAAAAATGAAGGGAGGTCTTCACCATCCATCAATATAAGGGACAATGGAGATCCATCAATATGAGATCTCCACCCACCTCTTTCTCCATGGAGATTCTATGGAGATGGAGATCCAAGATCAAACACCCACCAAACCTATCCACATCCACCCACCAACATTAAACACCTATATCAACCAACATCAATGCTACCAAATTTTTGGGTTAAAATTAACAAAAAAAAAAAAGATGTTCTTCATCGACCAACATCAGTGCTAGCAAACACCTATCTCCATCAACCAACAAACACTCACTAACATCAATACTGCCAAATTTCTGGGTTTAAGAAAAAAAAATTAGAAGTTCTTCAACAAACCTAAATGAAGAATCATCTTCATCTGAAACCCAGATGAAAGTTCATCTAGCGACAAATTCAAATGAAATGCTCATTTGGGTTCAACTAACCCATTTTTGGGTTTCAAAACCCATTTTGGGTTTCCACAACTAAAAACCCATAAATGGTTTCGAAATTACAGTTTATTTAAGGGAAGAGAGAGAAGTAAGAGGAAAGGGAAGAGAGAGAAGGAAAAGAAACGGAAGTGAGCACCAATAGTAAGGAGAGTGGTGGATGAAGATCTAGGTGGTGATGATGGAAGTGAAAGAAGAAGAGGTCGGCAATCGACAATGACTGTTATGAAAAAAGAAAAGGAAGAGGTTAGCGATGGGAAAAAAGAAGAAGTGGAGGTCGACAATAGAGAAGAAAAAGAAAAAGAATAAAATTATTTTATTTTATTTTATTTTATTTGACCTACATTGTTTATATTGACGGTGGAGATCAACATTCCTTTTTCAAGTTTTTAAAAAATATTTTAATTTTATTTATATTTCAAGGGTATTATGGTCTTTTTGTCATTTGACTAAGGCAACAGTTAAAATTAACTTTTTTTTACTAACAATGTGTAGCCAAATTGTAATAAATTGATAAAGTTTACTCCATTTGAAAAATAGTTTCAATCAGATAGCTAATTTATAATTTACTCAGTTAAAAGAAAAAAAAAAAGGATTAATTATTTATGGGTCTTTTGAAATGTTGAGGAATTTCTACCATGCAAGTTTTCTGCACAACAACAGTAGATGCAAGAAAACAATATATGGAAGGTAATCTGAATTATTGGATGGGATCGTACATACTAGGCCCCTTCACCATTACAGATGGTGAAGGAGGCCATCTCCACCAAATCATGGAGGAGAGGCTTCTCCATAGGAAGTCAAATTACTTTTTGTTTTTAATAATTTTTAGTAATCTATTTTAAATTTTTTTAACTTCCAATTAATTTTTTTAAATTTTTTAAAAATTAAATTTTATAAAATTATTGATTTTAGAAAAAAATATGTAAATAGTATAAATATATACATAGACATATATCAATTTATTAGGTTGTACGTGTGTTAATCAATTAGATTTTTCATGATGATGATGATGATACGATGATGATAAATAAATAAATAAAGACAATTTCACTCCCAAGGATGGCTAATAGCGTTAGCCAAAGGAACCAATTTGGTACTAGTAAAAGATATGGTAATCGAATTGATAAAAACAAAGAAGTCGCAAACTACTTAGATTTAATTTAAATATTGGGGACTTACCTGGTAATAGTCCAATAAATTATTTAGAGTTTTTTTTTTCTTTAAAATTACTGTCTCATTATTTTATTAATGTATTTTTTTGAATTAAATTAGATGTATTAATCCCAATTTATATCAACTCAGTAAATCCAAGGTGATGCCTCCCACCTTAATAATTTAAACAAGTCATTTTTCCGTTTTGTGGATTTAATTTGCTATAGTATCGCAATAATGAAATGCTTAATTACATCGGGTTTTCCTAATTGCAAATATTTTATTTATTAGTATTATTTTTAATTTTGACACCAAATAAGACTTTTGAGATCGGCTGAGGTCAGACATAATTGTACGGTTTAAATATATACTCTCATAAACATGCAACTATTACTCTCCACAACAAGGGAAAAAAAAACTATTTACACAAGCTTTAATTTACACTTGATGCATATTGATTCCGAACTTTTTGAAGAATGGGGATGTACATAACCATCTATGCAAATATTATATTAGTTTGTATGAAACCATTGATTTTGAACTTACAATGATGTTAAAACATTACACACCATAATTAAGTATAATATTACTTACAATAATATTATATAAGATAAAAGAAGTCAACACAAATGATATGATATATGATCCCTTTTTTTTCATGTTATTCACTACACCATCTCATGAATTTAACAGTAAAAACAAATCACTTATCATAAGATTGATATTTGGGTCTTTTTTTTTTTTTAATAGCATAATTGTATTGATTAAATTATGTCTAACAAACATCTCTTCTTTTTCTCTTTTTTTTCTTTGAAAATTAAGATTGAACAAATCAGGGATTTGGCACAAGCTATCGAGATTAATGATCACTACTAGCATGAATTGGATATCTATAGAGATTATCATTATTTCTTAGATTTGTGTGGACCTTGTGTGCGAGCATGAAAAGATGTCAGTTTTCAACAAAGACACAGTCGGGCACATTTTCCATTTCCTTGGTTTCATAATCTGATAGATCCAAAATGCAAATGTCTAAAATTAAAATACAATTTTTTCTTCTTATTAAGGGTCTTCGTACGTTATAGACGGATTTTCCTCAGGATTTTCCTTAGTTAACACAGAAAGCTTCTCCATGATTTTCTACATTGTTACTTCTTTTAGATGGAATTGCATGCTCTACTTAACTAATAGTTGGTGAGCACACCATTAGCAACAAATAATTAGCTTAATCATCAATTAACCGTATATTTAAATTAATTACAATCAAGACAACAACAGCTTAACTAAAAAATTCGGATAACTACACTAACTCTGTAATCCTCGAAGAAACGACAACGCTATCAACAACCCTCCATTTGGTCTCTCATCTCAATCCCTCCAATTTGCATGTTCTTTATCAATAATGTCACTTTCTAATTGGTGTAATTAACTCCCTAAAGATGCTTTCAAGGCCTCAAAATCACTTTTTAATCAATCATTATAAACATTAAAAAAGCGTTTGATTGATCCTCTAACCAGACAATTATTTATGCAGCCATCACAGCCCTCTTTAGTTTCATGAACTTTCTGATTACAATTCATTAATGGATGCGAGGCAGTGACATCAGTAGTGGCCTCCAACTTCAACTTATTTAAACTTCCCTTTGCTTAATTATTATTATTTCTGATTAAATCAGCTCTTAATTAGGCATGACGTATGCGAAAAGGTAGCATCGAACTAGCTAATTAAGTTACCGATTGTTGGTAAAGAGACACAATAACTTGACATTATCGCTCCACGTGGAAGACGATTAGGCAGCTTATTGGTGCTCAAGCAGCGCTTTGAAAGTAAGTAGGAATTATTCCCGACCTCTTTTTCTATATGTTTTTATTATCTTACTTGGTCTTAATTACTATTACTACTATGACTCTTTGCTAATAACTTTATAGTAAATTATAGCTAAGTGCGTTAGAGTTGGAGAGTTGATGTCATTTGTTATTGCCAAGGGCTGTTTGGCTTTTGTTATGATTAACCAACATGCATAGTAACACAAACTTGGTTACAAAAACCCAAAACATGTTCCACTGTCATACACTCACTAAGTAGCTATAATTATAATTAAAGACACATAATCTTCCAGAAAACAGTATCATTGATACAGTAATCGGTCGGCCAATCGGTGATTCGAGATCCATAAGAGGATGTTGTGATATAGTTTCTTACGTCCTCAATCACCATCTTTAATTAGACTCGTTATTTTAATAATTATTTTATAGGCTAACCTAATAAGAAGATGGAAGCCTCACTACTTCGTTGAAAACAACTATTATAAATTGTATATCCTCTTAGATCCAATGTTAATTATCATAAGTAATTGATTTATGATAACTTCAATCTCTTTTGATCTCCGGACAATGTATCAAAGTGTCAAAGACCGACAAAAAGAAAAACAAATTAAACCAGTTCAAGAGTTCCCAAATGTCATCCCCTAATTTTTAATAATTTGGCCACCGAGAATGTGTCTCTAATATGCCGGCCGTTGGTCAATAAACATCACCCTGATAATGAATGATTCCGTGATTGAAACAAGGAAAACATCTTTTTTTTTTTTTAAAAAAAAAAAAAAAAAACCCTAAAATAAAAATTAATATCACTAAATCCCCCCTTTTAACATAAAAAATTAATGGTTTCATATTAGTTTCATTTTAAAGAGATATTTTAATAAGAATAATATTATATTTTTCAAAAATTTTATTTAAATGATTTATAATTAAGTTATTATGTGACTACCATATTAATTTTGAGATGATGTATTGATGATACGATAACTAAACATAAGATTGCCACATTATTTAGGCAATTAATTTGAATAAATTTTTTAGTAATGTAACATTACTCTTTCAATAATATTCCGATAAGGAAAAAAATCTGAATTGAAAGAATTCAAACCGTCGATGAGAGTTAGCCAAGTTAGACAAAAAAGTTGAGACAAGTTAATATTCCATGCCCATTAGAAGAATAAATTTCTTTTGAGCTTGCTACCTATAATATATTTTCAATCACGTTTCTTGTATCCCGAACCACCATCTTTAAATAGACTTGTTACTTTAATTATAATTTTATATTTTTATGCAATGTATACTCAATAAAAAAAAAGATGGAAACCTCCCAATATGTACGATCCAATCTGCATTCAGCATTGTTTAATTATAATGCAGAATTTCAAAGGCTACAGGGTTTCCAAAATTGCAAAGTAATGTTAAAAACATATATATTTAAAAAACAATGAAAAAAAAAATCGAACTACCAATTCTGTTTGTATTTAAATTGTCCTTAATTAGCACTCATCAATTTGAGTTAAAATTTCTCAAATTCCCAGGTTCTTGGCCAGATTATGTGAGCATAGATAGCCTAATTATTAATGGAACAATATTATTGAAATAAAATGGAAGGGCAACCAAGTAAAAAAGAGTATCATAGAATAGATAAATAACGAACAGTGACTGAGGACCCTCCAGGATGTATATAAAACCAAAACGACCTAGCCATTTTAATCGACAAATCTAAATTAAAAGGTTTAATACTTCTTGCCTTCACTGTCTTTTGCTCAAACTCTTTCCTCTCTATTAAACTCCTTTTTTATACAACCAATATAACACACCAAACTCCATCAATCAGTACGTCATCTACTTCTCATACTTGCAACGAACTCAGCCATTGCCATGGCCATGGAGTTCGATGGCGCCTTTGAGCTCGACTTCTCGAGCTACAGCTCCACCACAACAACTACTGCCACCACCACCACGACGGACGATGACCATGGTTGTAACTGGAACGATTGGTCCCCAGTTGTCGACTGGGAAGCTTTATCTGGCGACCAGGATAATTTTCATGACCTCATCGAATCCATGATGGATGAAGGTGGCTTAAGCCCTGGTCGAGTTGCCAATGAAACTTCCAACTCTGTATCAACTGACGCCATGACACTAGATAAAGAAACCTACGGTGAGGATTTCAAAGGCTTGAGGCTGGTTCATCTTCTGATGGCCGCAGCTGAGGCACTGACCGGTGCGAGTAAGAGCCGTGAGTTGGCTCGGGTGATATTGGTTCGGCTCAAGGAGTTGGTTTCACCTAATGATGGAACCAACATGGAAAGGTTAGCAGCTTATTTTACCGATGCCTTGCAAGGTTTACTAGAAGGCGCCGGGAGTAAGCATTTGATATGTGATGGACGTTATCACCATCACCACCGTGACGAGAATCATCAGACGGACGTGCTAGCTGCGTTTCAGTTGTTGCAGGACATGTCCCCATATGTTAAGTTCGGACAATTCACAGCCAATCAAGCTATTTTAGAAGCTGTTGTTCATGATAGGAGAGTTCACATAGTGGACTATGATATCATGGAAGGTGTCCAATGGGCATCGTTGATGCAAGCCTTGGTTTCTAGAAAGGATGGCCCACCAACCCCACATCTTAGGATCACAGCCTTATCAAGGGCCGGTAGTGGTCGAAGATCAATTGGGACCGTTCAAGAGACGGGTCGGCGTTTGGTGGCATTTGCTGCATCAATCGGCCAACCATTCTCTTTTCATCAGTGTAGGTTGGACTCTGATGAGACATTCAGGCCATCCTCATTGAAGTTAGTTAGAGGGGACGCATTGATTATTAATTGCATGTTACATCTCCCTCACTTTAGTTATCGGGCACCTGATTCTATCACTTCTTTTCTATCCGGATCCAAAACTCTAAACCCGAGGCTGGTGACCCTGGTTGAAGAGGAAGTTGGACCCGTTGGGGATGGAGGTTTTGTGGGACGTTTCATGGATTCATTGTACCATTATTCAGCAGTTTACGATTCACTAGAGGCTGGTTTCCCAATGCAAAGCCGAGCAAGGGCCTCAGTAGAAAGAGTGTTTTTGGGGCCCCAGATATCCGGGTCATTAGCCCGGATATACCGAACCCAGGGTGAGGAAAAGGGTTGCTCTTGGGGCGAGTGGTTGGGTGTGGTGGGTTTTAAACCAGTTAATATAAGCTTTGCCAATCATTGTCAAGCAAAGCTTTTACTAGGTTTATTTAATGATGGGTATAAGGTGGAGGAGTTGGCCAATAATAGGCTAGTTTTGGGGTGGAAATGTAGGCGTTTACTTTCTGCCTCTATTTGGACTTCTGCAAATTCTGATTTGTAACATAGATTGTTAATTTTGCCACAATTTTGTGCTATTTATCATATATTACATGTTTCTAGAAACAAGTATGGTTTTAATTTTTATATTATATATAAGCAACAGTTTGAACCATAATTTATATACCTTGTAGTATGACCAAAAATTTGTTGATTGGCTTTGTGTTAATGCGGCTTCTATAATACTTTTGACTATCAAAGTGCAACTTAATTTGATAGGTAGATTAAATGATCTACTAACTCTCGTATACTAGTAATAATTTTCTTGTATAGATCTATAAGAGCATGTTTTGGTTAGTTTCATATATCCCAAACCACTGTCCTTAAATAGGCATATTATTTTTATTATTATTATATATTTTTATGCAATGTATTCTCGATAAAATAATGTGGACAGCTCCCAGCTTAATTTGCTGAAAAGTGTTATTATTAATTCTATGTTCTCTAAGATCCAATATTAATTATTAGAAGCAACTGACTAATGAGAAAATTGTAATATATACTCACTTAACTTTTTGAAAATGTCTTTTTTACCACTAAGTATTAATTTAATTGTTTTTATCCAATGAAAAGTTGGAAATGTCTCAAATACACCTTTTTCATTTTATAACAGTGATAGAGGAGAGAGCAAAAAAAAAAAAAAGTAACATTTGTATCTGGTTTCGTCACCAGAGTTGTGTGACGCCAGCAAAAATCATCAGGAAGAAAGACGAAGAGAGAGGAAGGGAGCAAAAACATGAGGAAGTTTGTCTACACCGTATGAAATACCAATATTTTACACGGTGTGAGATAATAATATTTCACATTATGTGAATTTATATAAGTGTGAAATATCAATATTTGATACTATATGAATTTATACACACCTTACCAATATTTACATAGCGTAAGATACATAATAAAGAATATTCATTTCGAGTTTTTCAATTTTTTTTTAGTTTTTTGGAACAATAAACAAAAACCCATCAAATTATTGATAATAAAAAAAATATACAATAGAAAGTAAAATTTATATATACATTTGGCAAAAAAAGTTTGATTTCTACCTCTAACTTTAAATTACCCTAAATTCTTAAAGAATGTCACATAAAATTACTTTTTTAATGATTTTTATATTACCTTTGATTTTCAACCAGATTTGCTGGGAAAAAAATGTAGTTTTGGTGATACAAATGTGTTAGAAAAGGGAGAGGAGAGAGAGCCACAAGTTGAAGAAAATATTGTGGAAACTTTTTTGGTAATTGTTTGAGTAGTTGGTGAAAAGAAATTATTGAAAATAAGTAAAACAATCAAACCAGTTACTTCAATAAAAAAAAAAAAATCAAACCAGCACTTGGTGATGAAGTTCATATTGTGACAAAGTTAAATAGGTAATTATGAAAATTCAATTTGTTCCAATAAATTAATGAAAAAATAAAAAATAAAAAAAATTCCAATACATGTGGACAATGTATAAAAATGTCAAAGGATCACTTTTGTGTTATGATAGTAAAATTAGCTTCAAAGTAGCCTTAGACTTTCAAAATAAAGTTTTTCGGTAATATCAGTATTTATGAACAATTGTTTGTGAACAAAGGCAATACTTTACTGTTGCGCAATTTAGACACAAATAATAAAATATGAAGAAGAAATAATAATACAGAGACTTAAAGTAGTTCTATAATGTGTCTACATCCATTCTCGTACGACTGAAAGAAATTTTACTAAACTTGTATAAAGGTTACTACATTTATTTCTATCAAACTCTAATCCCCAAAAGTATCCTTACAAATTACATTTCAGGTTTATTAGCACGTCCACTCCACTCCATCAACTAACCTCACATGTTACATATATAAATATGAACCATATAATCAACATCTACTTTAATCAAATTGTCAATGACTAACAATAAGAAAAATAAATTAAACCATTGCAAGTCCCAAAATATCTATACAAGTTGGATTAGTCTAGCGGCAAGCAAGACCCTCACATTTATATGTTGAACTTGAAGTACTTAAAATTAAAGTTGTTCATTCAAGCCATTCTTTTCTTTTTATTCCAAAAAATAAAAAATTAAAAATAATCTCAAATGTCATCCTCCTAATTTTTAATAACTTGGGCACTTAAAGTATCAATAACCTGCCGGTGGTTTGTCAATAAACATCACCCTGTCAATGAATCATTCCTTGATTTAAACATTTCAAACCCGTGAATGTGATCTAGCAAAGTTAAATGTGCTGCTGATGCCTGACAATGCTGAATTAATATTCAGCGCCCATTAGCAGGAGAATTAATTAGTTTTAAGTTGGCTCACAGAATCTCAAAAGCTACATGGCGTTTAAAATTGCAAGCACTTCTAAAAACATATGGAAATATGAAAACAATTTGAAATGCTAATTCCATCGGTTTGTATTTAAACATGTTCTTGGCACTCATCCATGTATGAGTCAAAACTTAAATTCCCAGGTTTTTGGTCACGCTATGTGAGCTGATCCGGTGACAGTATACATAGCCTAATGCACATGATCAAAGAAAGCATATATATTTTAAGTAAATTTACTAGCAGCCAACAAATGACCTAAAATTGCTCACATTTACTGGAATTAATTAGTCCCGATTTATTTGGTAGAAGAAGCTACCATAAGAATCAGGTTTAATGGTCTTATTAAACCCTATTGCTTCACTGAATCAAGATTAATGAGACCGTTGATCTTGATTCCTTCAAGCAATCGAGTTTAATTGGGCTCTTGAACCTAGTTGCTTTGGTATTTTTTTTGTGTGCGTTGAATAAGGTGGACGCATCTATGATAAATTGACCATTGATTATGGTGAGAGTATGGGTAAGATTAATTTTTTTCTTTGAATTTTACAGCAATGGATCAATTGATGATGATTATCTATTGCAACGAGAAGTAAAATGGTAATAACTATGTTGAGGGTAAGTCTTTTGTTATGGTGGCTGATAAGAATATCACTTTTCCCTAGTTGGTGGATATTATTTATGCAGCGACGGACATTGATAGAACAATATTAGACATCAAGATTTATTATTTAGTCCAAGCTTCAGCAAATAACCCAACCGTGAAGGTCCACATGAAGGACAATTATAGTGTCCATTTTGTGGTTTTTGATTAACTTGGATATAAAAGGATTTATGTTGATACGATTGTGAAAAACTTTAGAGTTAGTAGGCCTATCGTCCTTCCATTTGTTCTTGACTCAGTACTAGGCCCATCACATGGCAAAACACATGCCTACTGACCTATAATTCAGCTTGTAGCTGAAGGTCAAAATTATTTTGTCTCAATTAGTAGTAGTAATCAAGTTTTTGATTCTGTCGTCGCATTTATATCCGTAGAAGTCTGTTGTGCAACGATAATGTTGATATAAATGAAATGAATAACACGAGTTTATTTGATAATGAAGATTTGGACATATAAAATGATTGCAAGATCAGCGGTGGTTAACGGTGATCAATGATAGTGGTGCGTCCCATGATCTATGAAAGAAATGGTTGAAATGTGAGTCAAATCAGATTTCAATATGTTTTATATGCGTAAGGGTTTTCGCAATTTCAAATTTCGATTCTTTTTTTTTTTTTTTTTTAAAAAAAAGAAAATTGTAAGTGATAAGGGTATAGGAATAAATTTATGACAGGGCAATTTCATAATCTTAGGTACACGGTGCAATTAGTTTGTTTAAAGAGTGAATACATAATATTTTGTCGAAGGGCTAAAAAGGAATTTTGCTTTTGAAATATGGTTAGATTTTGAAATTCCAAAAAATGAATGACATAATATTGCGTAGATTCCCAGGTTTCCCATATAATTTGACCTAATCTCTTGTGAGAATATTGCAGCACCATCAGTTGATGCCCATGAATTGTACTGCATTTGTACTGCTGATACAAGATTGTTTTAAAGAAAGGAATCTTGTTGTCTTCATAGTAGACAAGAGAATCTCGTACCTTCCTAGATTTATACGACTGGTTATAACTATTTTTAATCAAATCAGGAGTTGACAACTAGTGTGTTAATTTACATGTTCAATATCAATGGAATATTCAATAAATTATTGTCTAAAATATCATTTCTCTTGGACATGGGCCAATGGTCTTGTGCTTTGACTTGAATTGTGAATGTTTTAATCCCACTGCTTTCATCACCATTCATTGCTGCCCCTGGATGGCGATGGGTACTCATTGTTATCTTCTTTATCATCTATTTAATTATTTAGGATATAAATAATTGTAAAATTTAAATTAAGAGTGGTGCAAAATTACATACATATATAGAGTACTCTGTACATGAACATATCGTCACCACTGACTTGTAATAAAAAAATCCTCCAACTAGTTTCTTTAGTTCGAATTCAATAGAAGAAACGAATAGAATATTTCAGACAAGTAATTCAATGTGCTCACTGATAGGGGACATGATCAGCTGAACTTGAAATGTTCATAGATTGTTATAAGTAATCCCATAGAGACTCTGAGTCCTGATTATTTATAATATTTTAGTGTAGAAACTCATCACCAATTTTGTTTAGGACTTATGCATATGTCTTCCATATATTCTTCAATATAAAGTTGAACTGATACAAGAAAACTTAATAATCGGCGTTTGTAAGAGTACTGTCTTTGAGAAATCGTTTTGCGGAATGAAATAAAGAATTAATTAAATTTAAATCTTCAGAATGTAAGATAAATACATATATAAATTGACTTTTGGAGGACAAAAAATATCACTCTAATAACTAATATAATAATATGTTTTTTCTTAGCATTTCAATATATATTGAATATTATAACATAATATTTTTTTGAACAATTATAATAATTTTGAAGTTTAAAGATAGATATTCAAAATCATAACCTTTAGATGTAAGTATGAGAAATATATTCTTGGACCGATCTTGTTTTATATTTATAACATTATAATTAAGTTGCTAATACCATGAGTGAAATTAGGTGTCTAATTAACACCTTCCATATAGCTTAACAGTAAATAATGCTAATTCAATCTGTTTGGCAATGGGGTGAATAACCAATATTCAAATCGTTAGAAAAATAAAAATTAAAACAAGTGTCTAGTTTGATAAGTAATAAAATGTTTAGTTGAAGTATGAATGATCAGTTTGACCTGTCCCTTTTAACTGGCCGTCTAAACAGGACCAATATTACAGCATACCTTGCTTTCACGGAGATGTCTGTCTCACATCTCATCACATGCCGGCCGTTGGATCAATTAAAAAACTATAAGAATCCTATCAAGCACCCATTCAATTGTTGGATCTTAGGTCATCTTTCACCGTATATAAACATCTACATATGCCCTTATTTGTTTTTGTTTTTGTTTTTTTTTTTAATATTTTTATTATTAATTGTAATTCTGTTTTTTAAGATATTATTAATTATAAATCTTGGTCTCAAACATTTTGCAGATATATAACATCAACTTATTTTTTGCTATTTGGTATTTTGGGTAATTTAATTTAATTATAAGTTTCTTGTAGAATTTCACTGTCCTTTTCAAGCATTGCCAAGCTGAATTTGACTAAGGACTAGAATCCCTCCTGTCGGATCTAACTGTGATTGATCCTAGCCATGCATTTGATTGACTTTTTATTTTGGTCAATGCTTTTTATATTAAAGAAGTTGATTTGCCTGCTGACCTTTAAATACATGGTAAATTAAATGCGTATAATAATATATACTTTTTTAAATATTCACTTATAATATGAATACTTAAATTCAAGACATTATCAAATTAAATAGAGTTTTTTCACCTTCAAACCGTATTAAATTGTGATCATATATATAATAATATTGATTTATCTAAAATATCATCATTTCATTAATTTTCATATCAATCCTATAAAGACGAAAAAACAACAACAATAATAATAATAATAATAAATGCAAATACCATTGCCTAAGTTTTTCCTGGGGGTTCAGTCTGAAACTTAGTTAAAATTTTATTAAACAAGAATAAACGATGAAAAAATTAAATTACATTTTACCTAATATTTTATTTAATATATTTTAAAAGATTTATAATTCTTTCAAAAATTATAAAAAAAAAAAAAAATTATAGTTTGGAGCTGTCAAATTCCCCTCAGGTCATAACTTAGCTTCGTCCAATCTTCTTTGACAAAATATTGAACATGCTAGAAATGGATACAATTAGATACTTCAATTTAGTTTTTCGTTCTTAAAATGAAAAGTTTTCTTTGTTACGGTTCCAAATCTTGAGGATGGTCTTGCCGTCGCGTATGGTCTAGTTCAAGCAGGCATATAGGCAGGTTTTGCATGTCTCAGAGACTGGTCGTCACAGGATGGCTCTTAAAATCTTTGGCCTCGAACCTCAGAAGTAGATTAATAATTCAATTTCATTTTAATGCATAAATAGAACTTAATTTTTTTCTCTATGACTAAGGAAAAGTCTATAGAGAGGAAACTAAAACAAAATTCTATAAGCAGATTTCAACCTTTCAATTAATTGATCCGACGGTATATTTTATATTTTATTTTATATTTTATTTTGGCTGCCTGATACAATCCTAAACATCAACTGAAATCAAATGACATTTGACTTTAGAGTACGGTATGGAGAGTAGTTCTACGGAAGAAAATATATCTTACGAGAATATTTATTTTGGGTGGAGAACCGTGCATCATGGCAGGGGAGGCAAGGCTTTACCAACAAAGCCAGAGCCTGGCTAACATCCGACCTTATTTTTGGAGTTCGAGTTTTTTTTTTCAAGACTTTCCCTTATTAAAGAGAAATCTAGCAAATTCCAATGAAAATTTGGTAAATTTCCTATTGTTGATAACACAATGATCGAGGAAACACCTAAGCAAACAGTCTCAGGCTCTGGAACAATAATAGATTAATATCTTTTTTTTTTTTGAAACTGTATTAATATCTTAATTTACATGAAAGATTTTATGAACGTTCTGAATGATAAAGTGAATCATCATCTAACATTTGAGTGCCTTTTTTTAAAGGTTTGATTGGATAATTATTGAAAATTTGAAGGATTAGAGCTTACCTCATCACTTGGCTCAAATGGTGAACAACTCCCCTCCTACAATTTATTTTATTTTTTTAAATTTCACATACGATATAACAATTCAAACTAAGTATTATTAGACTGAATAAGCACGGTTTATCATCGAACTATATTGAGCAATGGGTTTCTCTTCTACTTTTATGGTGAAGGTTCATGTGTACTTATCAAAATGTGTATGAAGATTTCTTATTAATCTTTTTAAGGTTAGATATTTATACTAATTATATCATGTATAATCTCAATAAATCTTAATAGATCATTAACTTTATGCACAACTATTTGGACGTATAAAGAAATTTCTTTCCAATTTTTATGAGAGTAAATATTAGACCTCATGTAATATTAATCTCGATAGATTTTAATAGACGTTAACTTTAGGCACAATTAATTGGATTTGTAAAGAAATTTCTTTCCAATTTTTATGAGAGTAAATATTTAGATGTCATGAAATGTTTAATTTTAAAAGATCCTAATATGTGATCCTTTCACGGTCAATTACATAAAAAAAATAATAAAAAATAAAAAAAAAAACTTAAAAGAAGTGTGGCATACCCCTAGCTCTTACGCTAGTCATGTTTCTTTTTCTAAACTCCAAATTAATTATAATATTTTTAAAAATGAATAAATAAATGTTAGTTATTCTATTAAGTATAGCTTTGGTTAATTTACAATATTTTCAAATTTTTTCTTTTTCAAATTCCTCTACAATATTATCGCCTTTTTGAAAAATAAATGCTTTAAACAACTTAGGCAGACTAATTACATAGAAGGAATGTGACAAAACTTTGAATACACAAGAGTGTTTTAACCTTTTTATTTTAAATTGTATTTATATAATTCTTGTTTATGAATACCATAACAAATTTTAAAAAAAGAATCTTAAAATTACTTTTATTGTTTCTTATATTAATATATTCTCAATCTTTCTTCATTACCGCCCTTTAAACTGAACTATAAATTATATATGAAACCCTTAACTACCTTGATACTTGGTAACTACATATTATCTGAGCCTCCAAATTTTTTTTGGAAGAGACCCTAGCCTTCAACCTAGTTAGGAATTAACCCCTGCTACAATTATTTTATTACTTTCTTTAAGCTTATATTAAAGTTATTAAGAATTTATCAATATCAATTATTATTTACTTGGTCTAGATATTTTCATGAAGGAACATAAGTACGTGAGTACTCATCATTAGGGTGAATAAAGAGACAACGATCACTTAAGTTAGAAGGAGATATTATATTGATAATTAAATTACTAATTGTACTTCATAAGGCAATTGTGGTCCCCTAAACAGTATTACTTGTATTTTTGTAAACATCCTTAGCAAAGATTATATACATGAGGGACCAAACTAAGTTGGACTAGTACACACATTACTTTTGAAAGTATGTGAATCTATCAAAGAAAATGCCAATTCTCTTCTCTTTTTTTTTTTTTTTGTTTTTTGGTTTTTTTGTTTTTATTTTACAAGAAGAAAATGCCAATTCTACTTCCGGCAAAATACTTAAGAATTGTCTCTCTTTTTTTTTCATCAAATTTTACTTATTGTTGCATTATGTATTAACCTATAAATTAACTTGATTAGACCTTCACAAACGTCCTTAAAGCTGTCACTAATTGAGCCTTAATAGGCACCTTTTGTTTTTTCACCATTTAGATCTTAATTCTGTAATAAGTTCCCAGATTTTCATGGCTCCTACTAATATGATGGTTCCCATACACGTGAAAATTTTTAACGTACCAAATCGTTTTCATTCTATCTAACAATATGAAATAAACAAGAGAAAAATTTTAGTAAACAATATTAAAAGTTGTGTGATTTTTGAAAGTCGTATCGAACTGCAGAAAATAAGTTTTTAGCTTTACTTTTTATTCACAAATTATTTCTTTTTTCTGAATTATTTTTTTTTTCATTGTTCATAAACCATTTGGTGTTAGAAAAATCCATTTTCATAACTAGATAAGTTTCAAACTCATATTAGTTTTAGTGCTATAAAGAGAACAATAGATATCTAATCAATCCAATATATTATAGAATGAATTACACGAAACCTCCTTAAGATGTACCTTTATACATGAGGAAATAGATTTACATTTTTATTACACGAAACCCGACATCGTTTATCAAATTCTGTTAAAATTAATCAAACTTGTTTCACTTAAGGCATTTTGTTTTTTAACCCTTTTATTTTCTTTTAAAATTTAAAATAACTAAAATATATAAAGATTTTGATCTCCACTGTCCATATAACATGGACGGTGGAGATTAATTTTAAAAAATAAAAATTAATTATTTTTATTTTTTTAAACAAATAAAATTTTAAAAAAAATAATGAATGGATGAATCTGCACTGTCAATCTCAAAATAAACGGTGGAGATCAAAAGAATTTAAAAAAATAAAAACAAAGCTAACAAAAAAAAAAAAACAGAAAGAAAATAAAACCATAAGTGGAGATCCAACCCAATTAGGATCTCTACCGCCATTATGGAGAATGACGGTGGAGATCCAATTACTTAATCATCATCTTCAATATGTGTTTATCAATGGAGAACAACAACTTGGAAACAATTTTTTTTACCAATTTGTCAAACAAACAATCTTATAAACCATTAATTAAACTAAACCACAATCAAGAAGAAATGAAAATCCAAAATCAAAAGAAAAAATAGGTCTCTTTCTCTTCCAATCTCCGCTCTTAAACTTCGTTTATCAATCTCCAAATGACACCTCCCCTTGACTAGTCACAACATTCCTTGTACCTTCATCCTCTCCATCAAGCCACCTAGATTCATTATCATCCTCGTCAAACCTAGATTCATTATCATCCTCGTCAAGTCTAGCTCCGTGTTAACTAAACCATCATCACTCTCTCCAAGCGAATGTCCCTTGTTGATCTTTGGTTGGAGATGTCATTGACATTGCTCCATGGAGATGTCGTCGATGCTACTCCATCATCCTTGTTACTGTCAACCTTTGTTATGGGTTCTCTTTAGATTTGTTGACTGAATTTAGGTCAACCTGGGTCGCTTGAAGATGAATGGTGAGAGAGTAGGTCATTCGAAGATGAAATCGAGCTTGAACCTCCCTGGAAATTAGGTGGTGCTTGTGTGGAACGTGTTCTTTTGTGATGGCATCTAGGTGATAGATGGCATCTTGAAGATCTAGGTTCAAAAACCCATATTTTCAAATATCTAGGTTTTGAACTAAGATATTTCAATTTCATTTGCAATTTTTTTAAAATTAATTTTTCATTTTTTAATAATTTTTTTCAATTTTTTATTTAAATTGTCGGTGGATTGGATCTCCACTGTTGGATGCCCATCCAATAACGGAGATCCATCTAAACCACATATATATATATATATTAAATATTTTTTGTTCTATTAATTCATTAGTAAAATGCCATTTGACTAATAAAATCTAATCAACTGCAAAGTTGACAAAATTAGACCAGCAACATTGAGGTTTGGTATAATAAGAGGATAAATATGTTTCCGTTTAGACATACTTTAGGAGGGTTTGGTGTAGTTCATTCTATATTGTTATAACATATGGTACGATTATAAAAGCAATTTTTCTCTATGACACCAACAACCAAGCAACCAATCACGTCCATATATTTATCATTTGACTTATAACATTTCCCGGCTTATGGACCCTTTAATGGTGATTCAATCTGCACAGTAGCAAACATTCTTTTTCAGTGAAAGCGAAATTATATTTAAATTATCGATTAGTTTCCTTTATTTTGCTGGGCCGATAATTAGCGGGTTATTATGACCAACTGAGACATAGTGAAAGCCGGTGGAGACGGCAGGAGTGACGTGGCAGAGATGCTAACGTAGTCATAGGAAAATGACCAGTCAACCGAATATTTGAACAAATTAGTGTTAACTGAACGTAAGAGCCATAAGTATGAGTTATGGTGTATGGTTAAAACTTAAAATCTTTTTCTCCCAACTGCGCTATCATTTTGATGATTTCCATGCAAGTGATTCGTCACTCATTCTCCAGTGTTTTTGCTAAAAGTTGGAGATTTTGCTACAATCCCTCTGCTTTCTCTGATTTTCTCTGTATACTCCATAAATTGTTTATTCTTTCTTTCATAAATTATTATTGATTATACATATTCATCGATTGAAATAACACATGCAATGCAGCAATTCGATTCTGAATATTACTGGACTGAATAAAAGTGGTATTTAGGGGAGAATGTTGTAATGTATATTCTTATTATATGTGAGGAAGTGACATCAGTACTTACTTCAACTTTGAACTTTTTATAAATATTTCTCATTGAAGTTTTTAATTAGGCGTGATGTATGCAAAAAGGTAGCATCGAACTAACTAAGTTAACGATTGCTGGTCAAGATTAGTTTGTTTATCAACAAAAATAATTTGAAATATATATAAATTTTTTTTTTTAATTAACAGAGGACACTTTTATTCAAAAAATAAAATAAAATAAAATGAAATGAAAAAGTATCCCTACCTAACTAGGTGATGATTAACTTTAGACTTAAATCCATCTAGATTCATTTACATTTAGATTACATTTAAAGAGAGACCTATAAAGCTTCTTTTTTTCTTTTTTTTTTAGAGATCTATAAAACTTTTTTATACAAATACAAAGAAGAAATTGTTGGTGAAGTCTAGTAAATATATCAAAAAAGGAAAAAGGAAACTTAGTATATATATAGATAAAATTCTAATAATTCGAAATTGGTTATACAAATGGTAAATCTAAAAAAAAAAAAAAAAAAAAAAGAAATTAAGAGAGGGATTTAGTAATTTGTTATGATAATGGAAGGGCATCAATGAAAAAGAGTATCACGGATTACTGACAAATAATAATCATCGATAGAGACCCTCCAGGATGTATATAAAACCAAAGCAACCTAGGGATCCGCTGTCCATCTCTTGGTCGAGAATCAAATAATTAAAGGTTTGTTACTCAATCACTTCTTGCCTTCACTATCTCTTGCTCCACCTTTCCTCTCCAATAAACTCTTTTTTGTTTAACAAACCACACTTCATCAATCAGTACATGACTGATCCACTTCTCTACTTCCAAGCCATGGCCATGGAGTTTGATGACTCCTTTGAGCTCGACTTCGCTAGCTATAGCTCCACCACCACAACAACTACAACCACCACAGACGATGACCATGGTTGTAACTGGAACGACTGGTCCCCAGTTATCGACTGGAAAGCTTTATCCGGCGGCCAGGATGATTTTCACGACCTCATCGATTCCATGATGGACGAAGGTGGATTATTAAACCCTTGTCGAGTTGCCAACGAATCGTCCAACTCCGTATCAACTGACACCACGACACTAGAAGAAGAAACCAACGGAGACGATTTTAAAGGCTTGAGGCTGGTTCATCTTTTGATGGCCGCAGCTGAAGCACTAAGCGGAGTGAATAAGAGCCGTGAACTGGCTCGGGTGGTATTGGTTCGGCTCAAGGAGTTGGTTTCACCCAATGATGGAACCAACATGGAACGGTTAGCAGCTTATTTCACCGATGCCTTGCAAGGTTTACTAGAAGGCGCCGGGAATAAGCATTTGATATGTGATGGACCTTATCACCATCACCAACGTGACGAAAATCATCAGACGGACGTGCTAGCTGCGTTTCAGTTGTTGCAGGACATGTCCCCGTATGTTAAGTTCGGACACTTCACAGCCAATCAAGCTATTTTAGAAGCTGTTGTTCCTGATAGGAGAATTCACATAGTGGACTATGATATCATGGAAGGAATCCAATGGGCGTCGTTGATGCAGGCCTTGGTTTCTAAAAAGGATGGCCCACCAACCCCACATCTTAGGATCACAGCCTTATCAAGGGGCGGTAGTGGTCGAAGATCAATCGGGACCGTCCAAGAGACAGGTCGGCGTTTGGTGGCATTTGCTGCATCAATCGGCCAACCATTCTCTTTCCATCAGTGTAGGTTGGACTCTGATGAGACATTCAGGCCATCTTCATTGAAGTTAGTTAGAGGGGAGGCATTGATTATGAATTGTATGTTACACCTCCCTCACTTTAGTTATCGGGCGCCTGATTCTATTGCTTCTTTTCTATCCGGATCCAAAACCCTAAACCCCAGATTGGTAATCCTAGTGGAAGAGGAAGTGGGATCCGTAGGGGATGGAGATTTTGTGGGACGTTTCATGGATTCATTGCACCATTACTCAGCAGTTTACGACTCTCTGGAGGCGGGGTTTCCAATGCAAAGCCGAGCAAGGGCCTTAGTAGAAAGAGTGTTTCTGGGGCCTCGAATATCCGGATCCATAGCAGGGATATATCGAACCCAGGGTGAGGAAAAGGGTCGGTCTTGGGGCGAGTGGTTGGGTGGGGCGGGGTTTAAGCCAGTTAATTTAAGCTTTGCCAATCATTGTCAAGCAAAACTTTTATTAGGCTTGTTTAATGATGGGTATACATTGGAGGAGTTGGCTAATAATAGGCTGGTTTTGGGCTGGAAATCTAGGCGTTTGCTTTCTGCTTCTGTTTGGACTTCTTCCTTCGATTCTGATTTGTAAAACTAGTCAAATGTTTTGCTATTTATCTTATATTATGTGTTTCTAGCATCAAGATATGGTTTCTGAATCTTATATTATATATATAAGCAAAATTTGAACCCAATTTATAAACTTGTAGTATATATGACCAAAATTTTGTTGATTGATTTTGGTTAATGCCGCTTGTAAAGAAGTTCGAGTATGAAAATGTACCTTCTGTTGGGTTTGGTATTTTTTCAGATAGCCTCTGTTGGGTTTGGTATTTTTTTAGAAAGATTTATCTACTAACTCTCCTATAGTAGGAATTTAATTTCCTTTGTAGATAAATAAAAAAAGATTTTATTTTTTAACTAATTTTTTTATACTGAGATATAGAGGATTCAATGTTTTTGTTATATAAATTAATCATCTATTAAAAAACTATTAAAGATAAAATTTTTCGCTAGAGCTGGCTGCACTTGATAAAAATTAATTATGATAGCAGTTACAAATCGTTATTGCTTTGAGTATGCATGCTGAATGACAAAAATGCTTTTGGAACACGGTTTTTCAAACTGTTGCATTTGACCTGACCATATTATCAGATACTGTTTTTAAAAAATTATTCTCTTTAAAAACTGATGATAAAAGTATTACATGCTATATTTGAAATCATAATTTAGGAAACATAAAATCCGTTCCGTGAGAACAATTATTAGGTAGGAAACGATTTTGAGTACAATGTATGATGTTGGAGTTGTCATTATGAGAAAACAAAACTCAATAACAGCTAATTTGGTGTAGCTATAACTTCTAAAATAATCACTTTTAGTTGTGTGTAAAAAATAATCTGTTATAAAGTTAATTAAGTTAGTGTTTGATTAATTTTACTTCTAAATCTATCAAAATCAATATACATACATACATACATATATATATATATATATACACATTTGATCAATCTTATATTAATTGCTGTGAATTTATAAAATATTTAAAATAGGCATAAAACTAAAATATTTTGATTCATATATTTGATAGAAATATCATTCAATATAATTAAGATTTGGATATAAATACTTTTTTATTTAAAGTAATAATTATGATTTGACCATTTAAAATATTCATTAAATCACGCATTAGATTATTTTTTAATTACTTTATAAAAGTAACTCTCCGGGAGTGTATTCAATGTAAACTTTTAATGATTTTTATAGAATTTAAAAGTTTGAATGTATTCAATATAAACTTTTAAAGACTCTACAAAAATTATGTGGTATTCAATATAGACTTTTAATAATTTTAAAAAAATCTATAAAAGTTATAAGGTATTTAATCAAGACTTTTGAAGAGTTTATAAAAGTTATGGGGTATTCAAAATGTCAATGACTTTTATGGAATTTTAAATTTTAATAATTTTGGGAGACTTTTATAGATTTTTATGTTAAATTTATAACAATCAAACTCCATAAATTCTTTTCCACTCCCCTCAAAAACTTTTATAGATTTTTTTTATTGATTATAAAAAGCAAATATCTTCTCATCCAAAAAAAAAAAAAAAAAAACGAAAAAAACAAACCTTACAATCTCTTTTATATGTAAATCGCCCCAAATTCAATAATAGTCATAAAAATATTTCACTTATTTTTTTTTAAATACACACAAATATATATATATATATATCACTCCTACTTTATTGTGAATTATAATGGTCAATATTTTTTTCTTATGTTCAGATTGTTAGCTTTTTAGTTTTTGAATCTTATTAGGTCCCTTCTTTTTCTAAGGACATCAATTTATTATTTTGTAAAAGATTTTAAGTTTGAATCAAAGTTGAGGAATTAGATGTCAACAAAAGAAATTTAAGAAATGAAACATTTTATAATTTATATTTATATATATAAAATACCAAAAAAAAATTATCTAGATGGATATTGATTCAAATCATCTTATTATTTTTATGATAAATAGTACAACTATTATTAACGATTGTATAGTAAACCAATAGATTATCATTTCTTATGTACAAATAATGAAAATAGAACTCACAAATGTATAAATAAAAAATCTTATTGCTTTAAAATCGATTAAATTAATAAATGAAATCTTTGTTTTTTATAATACAAAATAAAAGGAAAAACCTCTATTTCAAATACAAAAGGAAAAAAAAATTAATATTTGGAGATTTTTTAGCTAGTGGTTTTTTTAAAAATTAAAATTTTAGCTAGTAGTAAAATTTTTTAGCTAGTGGTTTATTCTTATTACATGTTGGAGAATTTCTTGAACTTTTACTTTTGATTAGTATAGTAATCAATTTTGATATTTGTAACATATCATAAAATTAACCAGTTTGAATTTTGTAAAACATTAGTTTTGATAGTTGTTTTTCACAATTTTATTTATACTATGTTAAAAGAAAAATTTTGTATTGAAATGAGAAATATAACTTATAAAAATTATAATTTACGGTACGAGTTTGTCAAATGAATATATTGTTATTTTAGAAGTAAATAACAATCTATTAAAATTTATCAATATTTATGAGTCTTCATCATCTTTATCATTATTAGTTAATGAAATGATGATTTTAACTCATTTCTTGAGACTCAAGAACAATAAAGAGAGTATGCTAATAAATAGAAGGCTGTTATAGCTGCTGATATGTGGAGTGATATTGGTATTATTGATAAGACATTAGAGATTTTATTTTTTGTAGAAGAAATAAAATAAATAATGAAACGCTTAAAATACTGGGTATTTTGGTTATCAACTTATGTAATTGAGGTGATTTTACTTTTATTTTATGTATCATACTTTTTCATCATTATTGATATGATAAATATAGTTTTATTAACTTAGAAAGTGTATATTATATTATAAGTTAGTGAAAGGTTAGTCTATGAAAATATATAGAAGTCTATAAAAGCCGATAAAAGTTTATAAAAGTCTTTAACAATTTCTTTTAAAAATTTATCAAAGTTAATGAAAGTCTTTTAAAAAAGAGTTTATAAAAGTCTGTGAGAGTCTTTCATGAATCTGTAAAGTCATTAAAAGTCTATGAAATTCTACAAAAGTCATTCACTGAAAAAAGTTTATGAAAGTTTTTCAAAATCATGATTGAATACACCCCCATCCATCTGCTTCTTAAAACCATCATCAAATCTATCTAAATTATTAAATAATCACGTTTTTATGAAACACTTTTTTTACACTAAAATTATTAAATAATCATATTTTAATTTTTCGAAATAACACCTAAGGACCCTAACATTGATCAATTTTGGGCAAATTAAAATGTTTTATACTATGTTTCCATTTTATTCCCTCTATTGAAATTGTTTTATAGACTAATAATTTTTAGGAAAAATTTACATGTTTAGTGAATTTTCAGTTTTTTCTTATGTCAATGAAATTAATTAGGAAGTTCTAATATTTGTTGAAGTTGGTTTATTATAATTTTCTTGATTTTAATATTTAAGTGTTGTCAATAAGTCGTTTTGTTTGTCGATTGATTTTTATGAGTAACTTTATTTTATATTTTTTTATTTCGCTTTGTCATTATTATTTGAGTCTTACCAAATTATAATTATAATAATGCTTAGGTACACTACAACAAATCTTGCATCTTATAACATTACACGATAGCATTCATTTTTTTAAGCAATGAAAAGACTATCTATGATAGCTTTTTATAATCAAAAGCTATGTTTCTTAATCACTTAGTAACTTATAATGATTAATAACTTTTTATTTTCAAATATATAACGTATAAGATATGCTATTAATGATCATGAAGATTTTTTAAATTAATTAAACAATTATGGTTATAATGGCACAATAGGTAAGTTATGGATGTCAAAATTATTAAATGTTATAAAATTATAATTAAATAAGTAATAAAATAAAAATAAAAATTCACAAAGCCCTCCAATTGTAAAAGTTTGGCGGTAATTCTAAAATTAATTAATTAATTAATTAAAATTTACAGTTTTTGTTTTCCCACATAATCAAAGAAATTGGTGGGAGAATTTTCCACAATAAAAAATGTAAAATAAATCTTGCGGTAAACTTGAAAATTAGTGGGAGAATTTTCCAATTTCTCAAAATAAAATTTGTTTTATATAGTTGTTTTCCCACACAAACAGAGAACTATTTTCTCTCCATCAAACTCTCACTTTTGCAATCTTTTATTTGCGCCATTCTTCACCATCAAAGCCATCGTTTTTTATACCTTTGCACCGTCTTTGCTCACACTACTACCTTACTGTCCCTGGTCCAGGTAGTTTCTCATTAAAAAAAATGATTGTTTGATTGTTTATGCCTTTTTGTTTTGGGTGAGATTCATTAATTGTTTTTTGGTGAGAAACTTGAGTGTTTGCAACAGTGTTTTTGGTGAGAAAAACCAAGTTTGACAGTGATTTACAAGCTCAACAGTCCTTTTACTTTGATTCACCCAGTGATTTGTATGCTTGCATTTGGTCCTAGAAAACTTGTTATGCGATATAGTGGCTACATCATTAACGGGTGTCGATTCCATACAAAAGAAGTTGAGAGAGTAACACAAAATAGTGGTGTCACTATGGAAGCAACAATTATCTGTAGAGCAAGTGCCAAAGATACAACACAAGTTATTGATGTTGTTTCTTATTATGGGGTTCTAAATGACCTAATCTTATTAGATTATTGTGGATTTCAGCTTCCAATATTTAAGTGTGATTGGGCAAATGTTGGTCATGGTGTCAAGGTTGAAGATGGGTTTACCCTTGTTAACCTACATCAATGACAAAATCAATACAAAAAGAAGCCATTTATTCTAGCATCACAAGCGAAACAAGTCTTTTATTCTAAAGAAAGTGATTCATCTAGTTGGTATGTCATGTTAAAGGCACCTCTAAGGGGTTATTATGGGTTGGATATGTTTGATGAAAAGGCGAATACAGATGTGATGCAACCAAACAATTTGACAATTCATAAACAAAATAATAATGAAGAAGATGAAGTTAGTTATGCAAGGAATGATTGTGAGGACACATTACTGTGACTTTGGCAATATACTTTATGGTATTACTATATTTCCTTGTAGGATTTACAAGTTTTTCATCATACTTATGTATTTTTTTTTTTTCAGGTTTTTGTTTATGCAAAAATTGATGCATTCTTTGACATGCAGATTTTTGTGTAGTTTATATACATAAAGTGATTGTGTAGATTTTTGGTTATGCAGAAATTGATGGATTTGTTGACTTGTACAAATTGGTTTCGTCATGACACTCCTTCATGTTGTAGTGGCCTCACTTGTGTATCAAAGGAGGCATTTGAGTTTCATTACTTTTAGATAAAAATGGTGTTTGTACTCCACACTTCACTAACATATCTAAAGTTTATTTGACATAATTTTTCTCCATACATGTACAGTGCAATTGTTTCTATAAAAGATGAATGTGCTCCTATATGCTTCACCTTTATTACTCATCATGTTAAAGGTACATTAACTTTAAAGTTTGCAATGAGATCAGCTTTAAGTGCTTGTGTAGGCTATGAGCATTAGTGGTGTGATATCAGCTTTAAGTGTTGTTGCATTAGTACATGGTACCTATCATATCTCATTTTGCATGCTTCTTTCAAGACTAAATTATCTTTCTACCTATTGAATTTCTTGATTACTAGGCTTTTTTGAACTTCAAACTTTATAGCCTACTATACTTTATTTTAAAAAATGCTTTAAGCAGTGGTGGTTTTTTATTGAAGTTGATAATTATCTGCTTTCTTTAATTTTCTTTTTGACGTTGTTAGGTTGAATGGCTACTGCAACTGGAGTTCTAAAGATTTTTGACCTCGTTTTATAGAGATGAAACATTTTTATGGAGGCCTACATGCTATAGTAGGATATTTGAATAACTTTTTATTTGTATACGAAATATTTTAATTAATCATTTTGTATATTATTTGAATACGAAATATTTCATTTATATTGATATTGAATAAATAGTACGATATAGTGTACTTTGTAGCGCTAAATTAGCAATTTAAATTGATATAAGCCTTTTGGTGAATGTTATATTATCAAATTGTAGCATTTTGAAGTAAAAAAAAAAACATATTGCATATTAAAAAGCTATGAAAATGATAACAGAATAGGATGTTTGAAAAGCTATAAGAAAATAAATGATAGCATTGCAAAGAAATAAGTATCACATGCTAAATATGCTATGAAAATTAAAATTAAATAGCTTTTTTGAAATGCTATAGTATTATATATCATCACATTTCAAATAAATAAATATTACATATTAAAAATGCTATTAAAATGAAAATAAAATAGCTTGTTTAAAAAGCTATAATAGAATATACAATAACATTCTAAAGAAATAAGCATCACTTGCTAAATATGCTATAAAAATTAATAATAAAATAACTTTTTGGAAATGCTATAATTGGATAAATTGTATTAAATTGAATTAATAATTATCATATATTAGAAATGCTATTGAAAAGATGATACGATAGCTTTGTTGAAGTGTTATAATGAGATATATCATAGCACTTTTGATTGAACAATATCACATACTGAAAATGCTATAAAAAAGGAAATACTTTTAATATCATAGGCTGACATAACATTCTTCTGAATGCTATCGTAGACTTTTGATTGCATTTACCTGCATGTTATCGTAAGCGCAATTTGTTGTAGTGGTATCTCACATTTGCATTACATTACATTTCAAATAATGGTGTGACAATTAAACTTATATTGTATTTCATAAGTGAAATAAATTATTATTAATACATATCCATTTATTATTATAAAATTATTGATATATAAATAAATTATAAAAGGTGGAATGTCTAACATAATTATATAATTTAAAGTAACTCTTCATTAGAATTGTATAATTGTTCAACATTTACATTTACAAGGTTGGTTTTTGTATTATAGAACAACATTAGAATTTAAATAAATAAACACATTTTGGTTGCACAGTTATTAAACAATTGGCTAAAAGACAAAATGACTTAGAATATTAGGGAGTTAACGTTTTTATTTCATCTTATTGCTTTTAACATATATGATCCATAGGTACTTTTTGGATAGAATTACCAATTGAAAAACAAAATTAACTTCATGTTCTCCAATCTCTTTCATCATTGGTATTCCTCTCTTCTTCATCTAACATTTTCATTGGTAAATTTTCTTCAATCTCCATCCGACATCTCTCTTCTTCTTCTTCTTCCTTCTTTTCTTATGCTTTATACTTGCATCTCTAGTAAGGAACACACACACAGAGACATATACATATATACATATATATATATATATATATATTCTCCAATCAGGATACCCTTGAATTTTTATTTCAAAACCACAAATTACAATCACTCATTTCTAGTGGATTCCACCACATTGATGAGACCTAATGAAAATATGTGGTGTTGATTAGTGGTATTCAAACAAAAATTTCAAGACATCCCTATTATATATATACACACACTCTCTCTCTTCTGATTCCAAAATTTTTTACACCCATTGGTAATTGACTAAAAGGGTCATTCTCTCTTCAAGGCTAGTAGCCTGAATCTTTTTCAGGACCCCTCGATTACTAATGATGTAAATTGATTTGCATCATTACATTGCAAATATGCAAATGGGTCTTTCTTTTTACAAGACTAGTTCTAAAATATCTTCTAGCATAATTGGTTACTAATTGTGTGTATCGATTTTCACCATTACAAACTCGTTCTATAAAAGAGATTTTGTCCTCAAAGTTTTTTCAAATATGTTGTCGATTACTAATTGTATGAATTGTGAATCAATTTAGTTTACATCCTTACCAAGCTCATTTTGTAAAAAGATAGTGTGCACATCATCTCTTACTACAAGTGATTATGTATTTTCCTCATGACCTTAGTGGTTGGGGTTCAAATCCCACTAAATGCATTTTACATACTTTGTATGGATAATTTTGTTTTTCTTATTATAGGGAGTAGGATATTTGAGGTAAACAATATTGCGTAGTTGTCTTCTGATTGTAATAGAAAATATTCGAGTTGCGCAAGTAGTTACTAGTCTTGGTAGATTCCATCATAGACATTTAGGTCATGTAAGAAGTGTTTGATCTTAATACTTCCTGACAAACCAAAAATATATCTTAATCGAAGAAGTAGTGAATAATGGTATTAGATATTTAGACTATACAAGTAAAGAGTAATTGTCTCTCGATTATATGAATAAATATCTCTGTTGCCCAAATAGTAATTGATATTGACATGTTTTAACAAATTGAGAGTAGATATTATAAAGTTGGGTAAGTCATGAGTAGCTAGCTCTTGATTATGGTGTAAATATCCGAACGCACAAGTATTGAATTGATTTTGATAAATTTCTAATAGACCTCTAACTAGTTCAATGTCACTTTTCCAAAAGAGAAAATTAAATTTTCACTAAAAGCCTAATTTTTCTTTCTCAAATCAATTTCGAATGCACTTTTCTTTCAACATAATTAATAAGAAGCTCAAAATTTGGTTTTCCAATGTTAAAGCATTATTACTGATTATCATCTAGGCCTATGCTATTGTCTCTATCAATTCAACTCAACAATTGACTTCTATCCGTGAATTTTACAAACGCTAATTACCTATGTTTGATTTTGTATTTGCAGCATATTCATATAAAATTGTTTTTAAAGTAAAAGTACCCAAAAAAAAACCAATTTTAAAGAAGCATTCATTAAAATTTCACACATTTTTTTCTATATCAATAAATTATGGTAATCATGTATTATAGAAAGATATCACATAAGAGTTTAATTATCATTTTCCCTCTGCGGTCTATGGAAGCATCTATCTTTTTTTTTTAAAAAAAAAATAGTCAATCGTTTTATTTATTTATTTATTTACTATGATTAGTTCAGAAAACTATCGGAACCAAACGAGATGGGATACTAGTGGAGCAGTTCGGAGAGCAACTCCCATGCAAAAGGGATCGACCCACACGAATGTGGGAGAATAACCCATAAAAGGTAGGAGAAGATAACCACATTAGTGGCAGGCTACACATTGTTGGATGTTGAACCCATGTTCAGAGATAACATGGGCTGTGCTGCCAATCACTTTGGCAAAGCACATATTGACAAACAGTCAATGTTGTTGTTACATTACCGATATAAAAGTGGTTTGAGTGTCTGACTTGAAGGGCAAATGGGTCATCGATCAAATCCATTAGTTGGGCTATTTCGATGTAAGGGCATAAAGGTAATTATAGAAACCCATTGAAATATTAAAACAATATTAAACATTAATAAATGAAATGTGTGGTTATATGCTTGTCACACATCACATGCATGTTAAAACCTAATTGACCCAATACATTGATCAAAGGTATTCTCGTGTTCATTTGGGTCACCAAAACAATAGCTTTGTGGTCCATCAAACTTCCTTTTCTTCCTTTCAACTTAGCGCCAAAAAAAAACATAAAATAATTTGTATTTGTTTCCTTACATACAATGTAGGTGGGAGAGAGTCTATCCTTACAAGAACATAAGTGACCATTAGAGAAGTAACGGTCACTTTTTCATGGCAAAAATATCTGTTCATTTTTCAATCTAAAAAGTGAAAGATAATTTTATCTTATAGAGGTCAGATAGTTTCAGAACACAACTTTTTGAATAATAATGTGATAACAAAAGGGTTTTTTGACGTTTCTTCAAGCAACAAAAGGGAAAATAAAAATAAGTCTATCACACACACAAAGATATATATATCCACACATTCTACAATATACTTAGGGTATCGATACACTTGACAAAAAAAAATGAGTGATTACATTTTAAAGTTGCTAATTGTAATTTATTATATTTTTATTATATCTGATTACAACTAAACATATTTTATTATAATCAATAAATGTAAATCTACCTTACGATTGTTATAAATGTGATCTGATTCATTTAATTGTAATAAGATATAATAAAAATATAATAAACTATAATAAGCAATTTTATAATGCAATCACTTTTTTGGTTTTTTACTTTTTAAGAGTATAGATATTTTAAATGTATCCAAGGAGACCCGATACATATATAACTTCTATGATTAGTGCCTCATAACTTTGAAAAGTTAGGACGAACCAATCAAATTCATCTATTGCATTTAAATTTAATAAACGAGAGAATTTGTTTTAGGAAAAATAATGTAATGAATGAATTTGATTTATTTATCTTAATATTTTAAAATTAGGAGGCGATGAATATAGAAGTCGTTCTATATATATATATATATATAACATGAAAGCTTTGTTTTTAGTTATTTCAAGGGTCAAGTTATATTTGACTTCAATTTTAATTTAATAAATGACTTTAATATGCATGAACCCTATCAATTTTCTGTCCATTTAAATATTGTCATTTATCTTCAATTCATCTAATTGTTTTTCGCCTTTAAAATTATAAAATTACGTCAAATTCACTAGTTATAAATAGCTACATTTTCTAGAACATATGATGGGATAGGAAAGTACTTCGCATATCCCTATCTGGCATGTGTAAGGAGACATTGATTAGGGGAAAATTAATCATAACTGCAATTATTACACGCAGATATACCTCAGAATGTGCCTGTCCCCGATTTCTATAATAAATTTATGTCAAATTTCATGACATAGATTATTAAGATGTTATCAGAATGCCTTCCCGCTGACTAAAGACGCGCGACTGTTGAACATGTTAAGAGGTCATGTCACCCAAAAAGTTCTCTTCTGGCCATCGCACTCACAAACGGCTACACGATTTATTTATATAAATCGCACCAATATTAACAAGTGTATAAATTAATTCATATATATTATTTTGATTATGTATGCATACATGTTTTTTAATTACCTATGCCTCGTAAGTCGTTGCGTACGCGTCATCAGCTAGCTTGTTTCATAAAAAAAGACATTAACTAATCACGCAATTTCAAATTGTAATCTTTCGTTGTTGCATGCTGTTCTTGATTTTTATATAGTGAATGAACTATGTATCGATTCCGTCTAGCCTGTTTGATGATGCAACAGCAGCTATTTGCAGCAAGTTGATGCCGGTAAAACTAAAATGCAAGAAGGTTCCAAATGCTTTTAATATTATATATATATACATACATATATATATATCACTCTCTGTAATTGATTATTGAAGTCCATTATTACAATATTAGTAAAGCGGTGGTTGAGCTTGGAAAAAACCTAAGTGTGATGAAGTGAAGTTCAATCAAATGCAATTCATTATATTATTTGCAACTGCTACTCAAAGATCTCTGTCACCCATCCTGCAGCCGCTAAGGCAAGATCATCAAGACCTTAAGTCTGTAACTGGAATGAGAAAGTTAACTAGAGTTAATACCGTGCACTTCTAACTACCTTGAGTTGAGCTGGAATGTTGAATGGGCAGCCTTGATTTCAGGAATGTATGTAAGTCTGTTAAAGAGAAGGATTTTTCTTTTATTTTTATATATATCTCTCACTGTTTGCAAGTGGTTATTGAAGTCTATCATTACGATGACAGTAAAATTACCTAGAGACTCACATTGGAGTTTTCACACAAACCTTGGCGTCAAACACTTTTGTTTTTTAGCATCAAGCACCTTGTATTGTGCATTTTTAGATGGTGTCGACACTTTTGACAAACGTCGTAATAAGTTTGGACCACACTTTATCAAAAACAACATTTCAAGAGAAAAATTGAAAATCGATGGTCAATTAAAAGGGCCCATCCAAGTTCACATGTGAGATGGAGTGTGGGATCAATCTTATACCGAAAACATGGAATTAAAAGAAGGTTATAGTTATCAAAACTTAATAAATTAATCTTTACATTGTAAGATTATCTATGTTATATACGCAACTTCTTAAAAATACATAAAAATAACAAGTGTGAACACACACATACATACATATATATATATATCAATGAATTTTCATTTAATTATTGGTATGAATGATGTAAACAATAAAATATATTGATGAGTATATTCTGAAACGATTTAACGTATTAAGACTTTTTTTTTTTTTTATCATTTTTCCCATGTTTCACTTTTTTTTAAATCCTTTAGTTGAAAAGCTCAGGAAAAAAAAAAAAAAAAAACTTACTCTATGATTGGTGTTTGTATTCTTTTTGAACTTTTAGTAGGTTAAAAAGGTAATTTTAAATTATTTTTATGATGATAAACATTTTTTTTGTTTTAAATAATTATTTATTATAGGGGTAATAGCATAGTATTTTATTTTTTCAAAATGAACAGTTAAATCTAATTTTAATCAACTAATGATAAAGAAATTTATATAATTAAATTCATTAGTTGAATATTATATCTGAAGCAAAATTATTAAGTCATGTCAGTGCAATTTGCCTAGTAGAAATGTAGAGTGGGAGTAGGATTTTTGAAATGAATATCTTATTATAAAAGATCGAGGTGTGTTGCTGAGAAATAAGATCCAAATTCAACCTGCTATAATGTTGTCTAGAAAATGTTCTTGTAGCTTCTATCATTCAGTGCACAGATGTTGTGACTTAATTTATCGATTTACATTGTAATAATTAATTTATTTAGTTGGTAAGATAATTTATGCAGTAAGAAAAAAATAAATAAATTCCTGCTCCAATTTTGATTTATGTTTATTTTAATAAAAATATATTAAAAAAATCTAAGACCATAACACTACTACTGAATACAATATGCTACTCAAACGTGGCTTCTACAAGAAGAGTTTATTGTTGGTTCAAAAAAAAATTGTCAAAAAAAAAAAAAAAGAGTTTATTAGGCTTTATGTTAAAGAGTTTATTGGGCTCATATGTTAAGCCCATGACTGGCAATAGAGAATTTTTGGAGAAGAACCCTCGACTGGGGGTAATTGCACCCCACAACGCCATGTCCACATTCCTCTCGTAAATATAGCTCATTAAATATTATTTTAAAAAATTATAATTTATAATTACGGTAAATTGCACAAACACCCTTGAGATTTGACAAAATTATATAAAAATAATAATATTTGAATAACTTACACTAATCTCTCTTAAAGTTCCAAAAATTCAACACAAACCTTCTCTACTGTTAGTCAACCATTATTCAATCTCTACTAAGTCAAAATTATCAAGAGTAAAATGATCAATACATCACCTCCATCAACATATTATTATTTTAATTTTAAAAATAATTCAAATATAAAATAATTAAAAAAACACTTGAAAAAAAAAAAATCTTATCATCTTTTTCATCACCTCCATCAAATTTTATTTTCATCAAACTTTCTTCATCAATTTTCATATCATCAATTCATCATCATTTTTTATCCAATCAATTCATGACCAATACTATCACCAGTTTAAATCCAAATAAATTTACATATTTAAAAAAAAAATCATAATCACTTTTTTAATAAAAATATATTTAAAAAAATCTAACACCATAACACTACTATTAAATACGATATGCTACTCAAATGTGGCTTCTATAAGAAGAGTTTATTGTTGATAAAAAGAAAAAAAAAAAAAAAAAAAAAAAGAGTTTATTGACCTTATATGTTAAGCCTATGACTGGCAATAGACCATTACTAGAGAATATTCCTCGAGTAGAGGTAATTGGACCCCACTAATGCTATGTTCACATTCTTTTCGTAAATATAGCTCATTAAATATTATTTTAAAAAATTATAATTTATAATTATAACTCACTTGATATAAAATATATTATTTCAGTAATTTTGTTTGTATTATATATTGGCGGATAAATGTCATCAAATATTTTTTTGGAAGAATTCATAATTAGGCAAAATATAAAAGAAAATTTTGATTTTAGCCCAAATAAAAATATAATTTGCTTTTGGCCCTTCAAACAAATTATTTTCACTCTATGTCTCTCTTTTACTAATACCCTTAAAGCTAAAATGACCTTCAAATGACTCTCTTGCCTTAGCCTTAATTACCAAAATAATCCTAACTTGCAATGACTCTCTTACACTTAGGGTTTTGTTTCTTCTTTTTTTCCTCCCAAATGCCTTTCTTCTTCTTTCTTCATTCATTCTTCTTCCTCCCAAGCAAAATCTTGAAGCTCTCTTATATTCTTTGTCTCCAACAAACACAATTCTCTTCAATCAAAATCTTCGAGGCAAAATTTTCAAGTATAAAAAATAAAAAATAAAATAAACAAAACTTCAAGGCAAAACTTTTGAATTTAGGTTTTGAAGAAAAAGTTATATTTGAAAGAAATTTGAAAGTGAGTTGTTTTTTAGTTTCTTTGCATTCAAATGACTTAATTAAAGTTATATAGACTAATTGCGATTAAGAGTGCAATTAGACTGAGTAATATAACACAGACTGTCGGTTGAGGTGCAATTTTTTGACAATAGATGCGATGACCATGACAAGATTTCATCTTGTCACAATTGACCGTGACAAGATTTCATATTGTCATGATTGCTATGAAAATCGTGACGAGTTGGCACCCTATCACAATTAACCGTGACAAGATGGCATGTTGTCATGGTCAGTATGGTGAAAAGTTAAAAATATATATATATATATATTTATTTATTTATTGTAGTTAACAGCAATAGGCTCAATCAAAGTGGTTATATCTACTAAATAAAGAATGGAATGATAATAATTACATATGATAATAATTACGTTGCGCGTATTTCATACCTTTCGGTGGTTGAGAAGAATGTCAATTTTATTCAGTTGGTGCATATGATTTACATAGTGACGAACATTGATAGAACTAGGTTTAATATCATGATTTATGATTTAGCCTAACTTTCAGACAAACATCCACTAATGAAGTACCATAACAAAGAAAATTATGGTATCAATTTTTTGTTGGTCGGTGAACCATGTGATTATAAGAGATTTTGGAGATGGTAAACCTAACCTTAAATATGCCCATTTAGATATATATGTCTTAATCCCTAGCCTACCTTATGGCCAAGCACATGTCCGAGAATCTGTACTTCGACCTATACTAGATGGTGAAACTTATTTTGCTTTTACTAATGGTAGTAATCAAGTTTCTATTTCTACCCTCACATGTACATCCACACAAAGTCCAATGTGGAATCATAATTATGGTATAAATGAAGTAAATATGTTAAAAATTATGCAAATTTACTTGAAACTGAATGTTCAGACACATATAATGATGATAAAGATGCGACACCAGTAGATCCTATGTTTGAAGACATTTAAGATGCTAATAATGTTGATGTTGATGCTAATGATGATAGATACAACATGGAGTATCTAGAAATTAGATTTTCATGTTTAAAATTTGCCAACTTCCCTTTACAATCATATTGGCATGTTCTTTGTGTAGATTATTACAGTATTGAGCCATTAATCGCCATTCGACCTATGAACGTGATATTATTTATAAAGGTGTAATCTTTAATAGTAAAAAGGCATTGAAGATAACTATTCTAACATATGCTCTTGATACCAAATTTGATGCTATAATTTAACATTTTAGCATGTTTCGATTTGAGAATGATTACAAGGGTGTGACCTATACCTTTGAGTTTCGAGAAAGATGTAGACCTAATTTTTCATTGTGGTATGTGACGGAGTTTGTGTCAGACCACACATATGGTATGAACACCTATTAGTCACATTTTCGGAGTGTGAAGGCAATTATTATTGGACATTTGTATTCCTCGCAAATATGGAAGTGTGGTTATTGTCCTATTCATGTGATAGGAGAAATATGGCAGTAGTATGACATATAGATCATGTATACTAAAACTTGGAGAGCTCTACAACATGCCAAAAAAAAAAAAAAAAAAAAACCTAGCTTATGGTAAAGTTGATGAATCATATCAATAGCTTCCTTCATATTTTCACATGTTGAAATAACAAACCCAAACACTATCATAAAATTGAGACAGATTGAAATAATCAATTCTTATGTAGTTAACATGATGTCCATCCTTTTCCTCTAATCCTTTAAATGTTTTTTGAAAATTGAAAACACTTCCAAACATTAAATAAGTGAAATTCCATATAGTAGACACATCTAATATCAGATTCCCTACCTATAGGAGGTAATGAAGCTCTTGGAATCCTTTGCTCAGTACGACATATAGTAGGTCCCCCATGCATAGAAGGCATACCGATCCTTTAGCAAAGTTAGCTACCATAAAAATGTCAACTTATTAGAAGTTATACCAACACAATTCCTTTCCATACCAATTACTAAGACTGAAAAATTGCAAGCCTCCAACTCAGTAATGGTATTAACTACCTCGCCGAACTCTTCGCTGACTCTACTCATTGACTATCTTGTGGAGGGAATTTTACTAGTTGATAAAAACGAAGCTCAGTCGTTACGGGTATGAGTTGCTCAGTATATCATACATGATGATATGCTCTTTAAAAGGGGGTTTTTACTCCACTCTTGAGATGTATTAATGGTGTAGTAGCTGCATTTGTACTAGCGTCATATACATGTAACATGGAACTATGGGAACCACGTTGGGGCCTTTTACCTGCACAGAAAGCCCTCCGATAAGGATGTTATTGGCCGACCATGAAACAGGATGCCTTGGAGCTAGCAAAGAGATGCAAAAAATGTCAGAGGTTTGCTATTGTACCATGAGCCCTGCCAGTCTTAATACAATCCATAGTAAGCTCGTGGCTTTTAGCTATCTCATATGCTCTAGTCGCAGTAGACTACTTTACCAAATGGGCTAAACTAGAAGCCTTCAGCCTTACTACTAATAAACAAATAGAGAAGTTTGTTTGGAACAACATCACTTACCGTTTCGGTGTCCCACAACACTTGTTTCAAACAATGAAACATAGTTCGAAAGCAGGAGGTTTAAAAAGTCATGTCAAGATGTCGCCATTAAGAAAAGTTTCTCTATAGTTGATCACCCCAAGCTAATGGTCAGATTAAAGCTGTAAACAAGATAATCAAATACATGCTTAAAACTAAGCTTTATGAGAAGAATGGTGCATAGGCAAACAAACTACCAAAGGGCCTTTTGTCTTACACCACCACTAGCAAAACTATCACAAGAGAAACACCTTTTTCGCTAATATAGGTGTTCGAAGCCATGATTCCAATAGAAACTAATGTCAACACAATCAGAAGGGTGGCCTATAACAAAGATCAAAACGAAGAGCTCCTGGCAAGGGATTTAGACCTTTTAGAAGGAAAAGAAAAAACAAAAAAAAAAAAAAGGAAGCAGCTTAACTAAGGATTGCTATCCATTAGTAGAAGACAGCTCGTTACTATAACAAGAAGTTAAAGGACAAAAATTTAAAAGAGGCGACCTGGTGCTCAAACAAGTACTACTAGTGTCACAAGACCCTCAAGAAGGGGTATTGGGACCTAATTGGGAAAGGTTCTACATTGTCGATAAAGACCTCCAAAATAGAGCATACCACATGCTCGAAGCTGACGGCACAAAGGTGTCGTGAGCTTAGTGAAGAGAAAAATCGATTTTAATTCGATTACAGAAACGTGAATTTTAAAATTTTTCAAACAAAACAGGCCCGATCGATGCTAGTAATAATGATTCAATAATTGAAATAATAAGATCGAATCTTACCTTGCATGAAGATTGAATTGGTCCCTTTTGATTCGCAGATTCTTCACCATCTGATCTTCTTTGCTATGACTCTTCACAAAAGAAACTGTGTGTGGGCACAATCTTTTTGAAGATCCTTTTGAAGTAGATGATTATTTGGTGATTTTTAATCAATGAAAATTTTTGGTTCAAGTAGCCAAAAATTCTCTCTACCACCATTACTATTATCAATCATAAAAACATCTTTTTATATATTGGTAAACTAGGGCTCTTCCTATTTAACAAGGAATCCAAATTCCTATTTAAATTGAAAGACTTAATTTATATCCAATATGGAATTAAATTCCTTATTGGATTAGAATTATATTCTTTTAATTTAATACGGAATCTAATTCCTATTAAATTAAAACTCTTTTAATATAATTTAAATGGAATCTTATTCCAATTAAAATTATTATTTCCATTAATTAATTAAATGATTTTTCATTAAATTAAATGATTCTAAATTATAATTAATTTAATGACATCATTTAGAATTAAACCCATGACCTCTACAAATAATTAAATAATTAACCATTAATTAAATAATTATAAATATTTAAATAATCAAATTATTTAAATAATTTATGAACATGTACATAAATTTATATGTACACCAATAATCGGACAATCCAATTATATTCTTCGACTTGTTTCTTTATGTGGTTGTGAGCTAGCAAGGGGACCAAATGGACCTACAATTTGAGCTCCAATAATATCGGAATTATTAATTAAACTCTTTAATTAATAATTCACTATTATTAACCTTAGAGTTACTCCACTAAAAACTTAAGGTTGCACTCTCAAAATTGTAGATGTTTTATACAATCTGAATTTTCAGTGTCCATCGATTTAATCATTTCATATGATTCGATCCTCCACAAGTAGTTCATAATTAGAGCTAGGTTATTAAAATCCGTTATACCTCTCTAATTATATCTTATTCCATTAAGTATCATTGATTCTCTAATGAACAATATATCCATAACAACTTATGAATTTATCTTTCCGTTTACTCGTAAACAGAAAATTGAGCGCTCTTATTGTTCAAGACCCGAATTAACACTTAAGGGAACTACTCATCTACTTCTTGCAAGAAGGAGTGGATTCCACTATTGTGTAAAATGTTTCCAGCCACTTATTAAATCACATCTCCAAAGTACGAAGCTTATTGACCGTAAATCTATAACAGTCTCACTCATGTAAATCAAAAGATGTGACCCAACAAATAGGAGTCCATTAAACACTCAGGATTAAAATCAATCCAGATATGACCATCTAGTCGATAAATAAGAATTTCTTTGTTTAACGGATATTAATAAGAAATTCATTTTATCGTGGTCCAGTCCTATATAATCTTTATTATATAAGTGCCTCTATTTTCATATCACCATATAAATAATCTCGGATAAGATCATCGTATCAAATACGAAATGGACCGCAGCTGTAGATTTACCACAAACAAAGTACCCAAAACAAAGTACCCAACTTTGTTTGCTTTCTACGGACTCTTTTGATTACTAATCTCAAACTAAATCCTCTTGTATATAACACTTACATACTTAATTTAAGACTACATAAGTAATCATGGATGTTACATGATATTCGTATGAAGCAAACATTTCATAAATGCACATTAATCTGAATAAAATAAATTTTATTTATTTATTATTTATTTAAACGTTTACAAATTACAAGCTCTTAGGGCATAAATCCTAACACTTAGAATGCCGAGCATCTTAAGAAAACTATCAATAATTTATGATTTAATTTGTTAATTTATTTTGTTATCTTTATGTTATTTAGCTATTTTCATTAGTAAAAACTTATTTTAAAATTTTTTGTTTAAACTGCATGTGAACAATAAACTTGGCGGGTTAATTGGGTTAGGAGCTAACTGATGACAAATTTTTTAGTGTGTTTTATAAATTAATTTCAATGATGAATGTTTTATAATAAAAACACAGTACCAATTACACATCCGAAACTCGTGCAAATATACACCGTTCACAAGTAATGTAATGATGAGTAGAGATCGTTCACATGAGGATTATCAAAATTATATGTATATTAAGCACTAAACTAGTCAAGACAACACATTATCCAAACTATTGAAAAGATGGAGAAAAGTATATAAACAAAAGAAACAATTAAATTAACTAACAATCTAATTACTACTAATTCACAACTAGAGGAGAATAAATTCTAGAGTTAAAACTTCACCCTACCAATCCACTCAGCCTATATTTTTACTGTTAATAATTTATTCTCGTCATGTGTTTGATCACATGATTCTAATTTATCCACAAGCATTTCTCGATGGTCAAATGGACTTACCTAAATTAATTAATTGACTATATCTCTATGACAATTAACCAACCTAGACACATTAAGTATAAATCATTCAATAATGAGCACACAAATTACACGGGTATATCTCTATCTTATATAATTTATGCTATCCTATTTTAGGTCTAACTGCATGACTACCTCTTTCGAATGCATACAAGGTTACCAAATCAATTGAACTAGTGACCAATTAATTCAAAACATTTGGAAAAAAATAAAATAGAACACAATAATAATGAGAATTAAATTAAAAATAATATTATATAAGAGAGTTCCATAGTTTAGGGTTACGTCGTAACCCAAGATCAAAGATCTAATTCATCATCAATTTACAAATAAAATAACTAAAAAAAGAATCAAACAACATATTTGAATAAATAAACATAAAGTTCAAAGAAACTCCTAAGATGTTGTGATCCTTGCTTCTCCAAATGTTGATGACGACTATTGAAAAACTTCTCCACGTGCAACTAAAGAATAATGGTAGAGGGCAGAGCCTCAACTCAAATTAAACTTTTTCCCTTTGAGTTCTTGAATCTCATGCTAAAGCTCTCTATTTATAGGCACCAAAGTTAAGTTGAAAAAGGATTATTAAATTGGGTTGAAAAAGGAATTTTAATTAGGAAAGATCTTGATTTAGAGAGAACTTGATTTGGAAATTGAGTCTCTCACATTCATGGCTAGAATCTTTCCTAATCTTGCTCAACTAATATTTAGGAAGTTGCTTTGAAGTGGTAAAAGAGGAAACCCGAATTGCTTAAGTGTTCTCATAACTGTTGTAACATGCCATTCAGGAATTATGTATGTAGCCTATACGATGATGTGTATGACCTTATTTTGATATGATAAACTGTTTAGAATGTATTTTGAATGCATCCGTACCATTTAGATAGGCTTCCGAACGAACCGAAAATGTTTTCGAAATTTGACTGAAAATCCCGGAAGGATTTTCAAGGATTCTCAAAAATTTAGAAAAGTGTCGAAATGAGTGTTAATAAGCTTAAAAAACACCTTAGAACCTTAAAAGGCACTTTTGAACAAAATTCGGATCGAAACGGAACCAATCCGAAATCCCCTAAGCCGATCGAGTGAATTTTCGGAGACCCGAAAAAGGGTTTAGGATGACAATCAAGAGTTACTGAGCTCACTAGAAACATTTAGGAAGTCCAAATATAGGCCCCGGAGAGTTTTCAAAGAATTTCGAAAAAGTCACGGAAAAACCGAATTCAGGCGTTCCGGAAGATTCGAACGAAAAGAGATAAGAATGAGTGGACAAGTGGGGCTAGGATGCATGCATGAAGGACATGTGGCATGGGAGTAGTATGCATGCATGACACTTGTCAAAAGGGGAGTGTGCATGAAGGACATGTGTAAAGAGACCTTATGCATGCTTGACATGTGTCATGAAGGATGCATGCATGGGTGACACTTGGCAAGAGAAATGATGCATGTTGGACACTTGGCTAGCATGCAAGGATGGCAAACTTGTAGATTAAAGCAACTCCAAGGGCAATTATCAATTAAATGGTCAAGTATATATACTAGAATGCAAGAAAAATGAAAAAGTGAAGTCAATTGTGTGTGTGAGTGGAGTGTTTGCGGCAAGAAGAAGGAAAAAGGGGAGTTGCACGGCAAGAAGGAGAAGACCACGTGCAGCAGCCCAACCATGGAGTTTATGGGTGATTTGTGAAGGAGTTTAACTCATCCAAGAGGAAAACACAAGCTAGGAACCAAGGTAAGACCTATACTCACTCACTTTAAGAGATTAGTGAGATTTCCTTTGATTTTGATGGATGAAATGCATGAAATCAGGGGCAGCAAGCTGTTCCATGTAATTTCAAGGTGATTTGGGGTCAATTCAAGCTCATTCAAGAAGGGAAAGCAAGCAAACAACAAGACTACATCCATACCAAGTCATTTTAGAAGTTAGTAATGATTTTCTCCTTAACTTGATGTGAAAATGGATGACAAATGTGACGTAGAGGCTGTTATGATTTAATAAAAATGGACTTGAGCATCTTTAACTCAAATATGTGATGGATAAGGACATGCATGAAAATAGCTTGAAATTATGTTAGAATGGAAAACGAAAATGTTATGGGTAACTATGGCAACTCACGGCCAAGGGGTGTTTTGAATGATAGCTGCTGATTTTTGATGTATTTAAATGATATATTAAGTTAATTGGAGGTTAGAATGATCATAGAAATTGAAAGAATTAAATTCGGGTTCATATGGACGTCACACGGTCAAAATGAACATAATGGTATACATGCTGTCTTGTTTCAAGTTTAATGAGTTTTATTTAACTTGATATGATTTTTTTTGAGTATTTGGAATGATTTATAATTAAATGGATGATATTGGAATTCAATTGAATGGTGAAAATGATGCAAGAGTTGATAAAATTGCATTGGGAAGCATGTGTGTATGTTAAAATGTTAATGGGACAGCTTGTGCATCATTTTAAGTGACCATGACAGCATATAGATGCAATACATGGCAGTTTGTGTAATGTTTGGATGGCTTTCGAGTTAAAGTTATATGATAATTTTTAAAGTAAAATCATGGCAGCATGTGAACCTACGAAATTAGATTGCGAAATTGCCTAAGTTTAGTAAATGGGAAGGCGTTAGCGAAAACTAGTGTTGTCGCGACTAGGATAAGACTTTTCGAAGAGTTTCCGTAGTCGTGCGATTATTGTGACTTGATATGGTAGAAATGTACTATATTTAAATTGCAAGCGATTTGAAATTGTTTGTAAAATTGCCTAAGACTAGAATATGTAAAATGCGTAGGTGGCGCGTAATTAATGGAAACCCAAATTATAAGCTTAGAAGCAAGCTAAAGAAAGGAGGTGAGTGTTCATTCAAAGTATTTTATGTGAATGATTTTATAAAACGTTCTATGCAATTGTTTCATGATTAAATGAGTAATTATGAAATGTATAAATTATATGCCATGAAATGCTTTATATGAATTTTTATTCAAATGAAAATATTATGAAAGCTTTATGCATGAATCTATGAAACGCTTACAAAATGAAAATTATGAAAATGAAAGAGAGAGGAAAGAAAATGTTTTTATTAGCCTATGGCACGCCTTCTAGGTATCTCAATGAGTTGTACCCGGTGAAGAGTACCCTAAAGATGTGCATGGTAGTGTCAACGGTGTCTGTCACTAACTAAACTAACAACGGGAAATACCCGCAAAAAGGGACTGAGTCAGTTAATCCAGTCAGTGTGTCAACCATGCACGTATAGAGGTATATAATGGCTAGCTTCCCGTAGCGATGAGGTTTTCCGTTACGTGGGACTGGATAAATGACCTAAGCGATGAGTAATGCCGCTTGGAGCGATGAGAAATTCCGCTCTGTCATGTACCTAGGGTGCCAAGTGATATATAGGCAATGGTGGTTGATTTATTACATGCAAATAATTTTAATAAATTGAGTACCACCACTCTTGATTTATGGCATGTATGAAATGTATATGTTGCCTTATTTATTCATTTTTTTTATACGCATGATTATGCTATTATCAAATGTTATATATATATAAATATATGCGTATTACGATTAAGATTTTCAATTTCTCAATCTCTTTTATGTGGCATATTTATCTTAAACAATTGCATTATGTTTAATAAACTTTTTAGGGAGGTATTTTCCTAAAGTAGTTTAGTTAAAGAATTTAACACTCACTGAGCTTATTAGCTCACTCTTTACTTTATTTTTCCAAAACAAAACCTCCCCAGGTGCAGGCGCAGGTGCTACAGCTTCAGAAGCCCCTACCATAGACTAGTGAGCGCGTCGGATGCAGCTGCATTGAAATTGTAATATTTTGTGTTTGATCATGAATGTGCATCACTTTTGGGCTTTTGTAAACTTTGGATTGATATTAAATAGAACTTTTGTAATTCATGCATATTCATGAAACGAAATGTTTTAAGTTCTTCTTTCGAAATTGCATAAACTGTTTTGTGATTGTTTGTGGATTGGAAATGAAGGCTTGAGGCCTAGAAGTTGAGAAAAATAATTGCTATAGAAGTGTACAAGTTTTACTTGATTTTCTTATAGGTGGGATCACCAGAAATGCAGCCGTTATGCTGCCAAAATTTTTAAAATCCTATTTTGTAAAAGTATTCGAAAAAAAAAAAAAAAAATTCCACCGAATTCCGCACCATTAGAAAACTTTAAGGATGTTTTGAAAAAAGATTTCAGAAACGTTCACGGCTTGGCTTCGCGGAGACTTTCCAATCGATTAAGATTTCGTCTGGAAGGCTTCCGTGGAGTGCCGGGCGGGTTGCCTGATAGGTTGTAGGTTTGGGACCCGTCAACTGTCACATTTCATGACAACCTGACCTTGAGGCAGTAAATCAATTATAACTTTTTCTAAAAAGTTTTGATTGACAAACTGTCAATAGCTATAGAAACTAGACATCCGAGGCTTTAATTTAATAGGTTATGGCTCACATAACTCTAACTGTGCACCTCGTACAAGCTCTCGTAAATTACGTCACTTTCAGCCTAATAATTTTGCAGTTTGCTTCTAGAACTTTTCACAATCTAGTTTCGTTCTAATTTCTTCTTTATCTTCTCAATTCCGTCTGTATTCACTTCCAAATTTGATCTTTATCCAATCTCAAATTTGATCCATATCCTCCTACTTTTATCCTAATCTTTAACCAAATTCGACCCTTATCTTCTTCTAAATTTTATTCTTATCAATTCCCAAAATTTGATCTCTGTCTTTAACTCTACCGGATAACTTCTAACCCTGATCAAATTCTTCTAGATAATTTTTTAATTTGATTCGAACTCTTCTCTTGCACCTTAAGGAATATGACTAGAATTAAAACTCCTAAAAATCTTAAATAAACCCAAATTTTCGTTTAAATTATCAATTTGGCCCTATATTTCTCATTCTGCACTAAATTCTCAAAATTCATTAAAAACACCCAATTTAACCTGAATTTTCATCACAAAAGCTTAATTTAAAAGTACTAAATAACGGTATTTTTTTCATTATCATTAACCAGTAGAAATGATCACCCTATAAAACAAGAATATAACAACAAAGCTACAAAAAGTAAAGGCACTCTAGTAGCTGATTAACACAATGTTAACCAACAGTGAATATAAATTACATAAGCCCATAAAAATTCTGAAGATAATAACATAATGGTTTAAAGGGAACACAGTAGCAGCTAGCCTCCATCACTACAAAAAATGGATAATGTCATAAGTGGGTTGCTCCATGGATGGCTCCCTAAATGAGCGACTCCAACCTATGGCTTCACAAGTAGATCACACTTCTCCAGGGTAGCAAATTTGAAAGATGTCTTATGGATCAAAAAGGACATGACAACATCTCACCTCTTTCTCACCTCTACGGAGGCATAGTCGTCTCCCTTTGAGGGCACAACCCAACATGAACAAATATGGCACAAGTCCATAAAAATTATAAGGAAATGGCACCTAGGGGTTCACTAACGAGAAGACATCCCTATGAAAACTTCAAACTTATAGGCCTGTGGATTGGTAATGAGAAAATGTCCCTATTAGAACTTCAAACCTTAATCCCCATTATCAATCCAACAAGCAAGTTACTCCACAAATGGGTGGCTTTGCAAGTGGAAAGCTCCACAAGTGGACAAGTCAATAAGCAAACTACTCCATAAGTGGGCAGTTTGCCAAGTGAATAATAGAGCATTAAACAAAGGTTAAGATATAGAATGACAACCTTGGTGGTTTGCAACGAAATGCATAAAAGTTCATTCCAATTTTGAAAGGTTAGTCGTATTTCAATATTCATTTTACTTGACCAAGGTTTTTCTAAGTTGTTGTGAACATGTTATAATTACTAAAAGAATAGCAAGTACACAAGAAAGAATAATATATTGATAAAGCTTAAAAATGAGCTGCTGTTACAAATATTTCAAACATTTATAGCTCATTATATATATATATATATATAAAGAGAGAGAGAGAGAAAGAGACTTTTAAGTAGGTGAAGCAGCAGAGGAATCATTGCTCTAGCCAGCAGCAGATGGAGGATAAAAAAGGCTAGCTTTACTAGCTTTTATTTATTGAAACTTGCAATAATCTAACCAACATCATCACCTAGGAAAGAGAAATCGAAATCTTTCTAGTTCAACTAAATGGTATAAAACAATACGAGTCCGTTAACCTTTTCTTCTGCTCCAACTGTGTGGCTTTCCTAGTTGCTAAGGCCGTCTTAATATTGACATCAGCTAGTTGGTTCTTCAGAAGGGCCACGTCTAGTCGTGACATCGGACCAATTTCGTAAGGCACCTTTCCTCCTTAGCGAAAGATGACTTTTGGGGCTCTAACTTTAGTCTCTCTACTACGACCTACTTCCTATAATAGTTCTCTCTTTGCTTAGCATATTCCAAAGTCACTTTAAGTTTCTCCTTTTCAACTCGCATCTCAACCAGTCAAAATTAGAGTTACTCATTTTTCGTCCTCCAATGATTGCCAACATTGGAGCATTCATTGTAAGCTTTCATTAAAAGAAAGGTCGATTGCATAACAGAAAACCATATGTAAAAATAAAACATACAAAAAAGAAAATAATAAGCAGTAGGAGGAAACATGTCAAGGACTTTACTTACTGTGAAGTACAAAAAATAATAGTAGCTAACCGATCCCTTGTAAGTGTCTCTACAGCCTGGGTAGTAGCTCTTTGGAAATGGCCTTTCATTGAGGTGGCAAACCTCTTAATGAGGCCAGTATAGATAAGGCCAAAGTTAAACTCTCTTGAAGGATGAGCTTTGCTTGTAGAGGATGCCACAGCTTTCCTCTTATCTTCAAGGGCTCTTCTTGTTTGTGTGGAAGCTTAAAAAGGCTTCTAACCCCAAAAGGAGTCTCATTTTACTCCAAAACCTTTTGTCTCTTTCTCGACTTTTTATCTGTTGAAGCACTGGTGAGGCAAGGGTGACTAGAAGGAACTCCCAAAGGCATTTGTGAAGAGAGTAAAGGCCTCTTAACCTCATTAACTTTTGAAAAAGGAGTTAGTTGTAGTGACAATTTTAGTGTTATACCTTGTTTTATGA